>VDFB02252319.1:0-56540 GCA_007258455.2 Sequoia sempervirens
GACATAGTTGTATGTGTTTTTTGAGGTAATCTATTTGAAATTAAAGTTACTGAAGGGACTACTATTCTTGGAGGTTTCTTTGAGATGACAAAGTTTTCCCAACATCTTGATCTTAACAAATGTTTGGTGAATACTTTACACTTGCTTATGGAAAACATCTTGACATGGGTCAATATCATTGATCCTATCTTATCCAACATTATCTGAGCCATGAGGAATTTTCCAAAGGGGAATACTCTATCCAAACATGTTATCCTATCACAAGATAAACCATTACCTACATTACTAGACACTAGGGGCAAGTACTTACATCTTGCTTCAAAATAAATCTTGATCTATTTCTTCTAGCTCACATTATGATCCATGCATTATCCAAACAACAAGGTGTACCACATGGTACCCTTCCTAATTTGTCCCATCAATAAGGTATACCACCAATGCACTACCAAGGTAACCTTCAAAATAGTTTGTCCCGACAATAAGGTGTACCACCAACGCACTACCAAGGTAACCTTTAAAGATACCAACAATGTGGATTATTCCTTCACTCAAAAATTCTAAGATATCAACAATTACTTAAAACCTATAGCTAATTCAAGTAATATTTTCCACAACATATCCTCTAGAAGAGCAAAGTAAAATATCAATCCAAGTTATAGTATCTTACACCCTAGGCAAAAGGGTAAAAATCCAAAAGAAAAAAGAATAAAAAAATACAAAAAAATCAAAAAAGAAAAATAGTAAAGAGAAATAAAACATTCTCTGAGTAAAAACCACTTTGTGGCACTCTTAGAACAAGAACCATAGTGAAAACCTGGAAAATAGGCACTATTTTTTAATAAACTTGCATCATTATCTATTAGTACTATCAACAACAATATCCACCCATACATTTCAAAACAAGATATCCAACCATGGTTTGTCACTGATTAAGGAAAGTCATATTCTCCACAACTAGGGGAAATGTCAAAAAGCTGGTCATGGATTAGATCTTTGAGCATCCTATCATGGTCATGAAAACCAAAAAACATCAAAAACATCAAAACAACAAAAAACCAAAAACATTTAGAAAACCACAAAAGAACAAAAACATTTGAAAAAACATCAAAAACAAAACAACATCGTGGGTCAATTCCTTCACTCAAATAGTTTAAGATATCAACAGTTGCTTGAACCCTACAACTAGTTCAAGTAAGCTTTTCTACAACATATCCTCTAGACACAGAAGTGGAATATCAATCCAGATTATCAATGTTGTATACTCAAAAATATTTTATACTTTGAGTCAAACAATCGAACTACGTGGTCTCTGTGTGTACAATGTAGGCAAGGCTCATTTAGCCCCCGAGAACCTAGGTCAGTCCCCTTAGGTTTCCAACATGCTTTATTTCAACTTAGTCAAACATACAAAATCCAAAAGCATTCACAAAATAGAAAAGGTCAAAAATACTCAAACCAAGCAAACTACAAGCCTTTGCGTGTACAACGTAGGCAAGGATTATATTTGATGAGCCCCCGAGGCCCTAGGTTAGTCCCCATAAAATGTCAAAAAATAGCATCATAAAACTTAGAAAACTAAAAAAGACCCATGTCTACCATAACAATTTTCAATAAGACATCATCCATAATAAATAGATTGTCACACTCACCCTTTGACAAAACAAACAAGCAAACAAAGCAAGCATCAACAATTGGAACCTTCAAGCAGAAAATCACAAAATAATTTGATCGCAAATTGAACTAAAACAAAGCCAAGTATCAAATACATATCTTTTTGAAAAGACCCAACAACATCCTAAGATATGTCTTAATGGATCCGTTCCTACAATAGACAAGATCAACATTGGATAAATAGACCCACCCCAAACAAATATGACAAGTGATATAACAACATTATTTTATCTTTTTGTTGTCTTATTTTCGTGATTTACATTATTGACTCATTCCTAGGATCTCTCAAGGATGTCCATAAGGATTTAGAGAAGAAGGAATGGGGGAAATTGAGCGTCATTTTGATTTGTTGTTTGTGGATAGTCTTGTTATACTACCATGGTGAATACTTTCTTTGTTTTCTATACAGAAGTCATCTTTGAAATATTTTGTGTAATAGTAACATGTTAGGTTCTTAATACCTCTTGGGTTACTAGTCCAACATGTTTTTAAAGCTTCTCACCCATACACTCAAACAGGGTTTCTGTATGTCTTGTATGAGCAAGAATACTCCTTGTTTGTAGATTCAAAGTCCATGCAATAGATACAAAGTCACCTTGGTCATTATTACCTTGGTGCATTGTATTCATTTGCTATATCTAAACAGATTGTTCAAACTGCAAAGTCTCTAAAGAAAATCAAAGCAAAAGAAACTCATCAACTACTAATTAACATCATATTTCTATCTATCATCCATATTTCTTCTAATTAACATCACATTTCTATCAAATCATCAACATTTCTTCTAAATCTGCATAGCAATATCATTAGTACCATTCTACATCCATAATATCGACAACATACATCATGATGATAATAAACCAATAAAAACATCATGTATGGGGAATTCATTCATATCAACACCATATAAATATACATCATCATATATCATCATCATATGAGTATAAAACAAGAATGAATCGAAGAAGGTATATCTCATATATATCATCATCAAAAAGGAGAGTACATCATCAGTGTGATAGGATATACAAAATCATAATATCTATACGAGGCCTCAACTAGGCCAATGAGTATAGGAATACAAAATACATGTCTACAAGATGCCTCTGAACAATGAACAACATAAAGATAAAGCACCAAAGTAAGACCCCAACAGGAAATACGGAACCCTATAGATCACCAAAATGATTTGTTGTTTCATAGACTGATCACCACCACCACCAACTGCACCATCACCATCCATAGAACTAGGCTCTCCAAACCATGGATGTCGAGCGTCCTTGGGAACAACAACCTTATATAAAGTCTGATAGTAGGTAGATCTCTACAAATAATGATCACATTCTACCTTGAGAGTATTTCTCTCTATGGTCAGCAATTATACAAAAGCCTCTGCAACATGTCGATGACCACTCTCACTATCCTGCTCAGCCCTCAAAATATATATCTAAGCCTCTACAGCGTGTCATCTCGCTATCTCTACATCTCTGGCAGCAATCATCTGAGCTAACAGTATATCTCCATCCCTAGCTAGTGGAGGAGGACCCAAAACCTTCCTACGACCTTGCACCTATGGTGGTTCATCATCCTAATCACCCTGGGCTCCATCACGACAAGCTTACCCCAAGCTCTATCCAACTACTCTTCAAGGACTGCAATATGTTGTAACTCTCGACGACGACCTGTAATACCTAATCTACTTGAAGCAGGAGTACCCCCGAGAACAGTGAGTCTCAAAGACCTATGGTGATACCACCACTCATCATAGTCATCAGAGGTACCTGGATATGTCAGACCAACCGACCAACCCCAATCAACTGGGGAAAGTGCTTTGAACTCAACAATAGCAATATCTATATCTGGGTAAAGACCCCATACATGAACCTCACGAGTCCTTTTATCAAAATGAGCCTCATAAGTATCAAGAACTCGACCCTGTCACTCCCCAAACTGACGACATACTCGGTTTGGTAGATAATGCTCTAGCACAATATCAAAATGACCAAGCAACCAACGAGTTTGTCGACAATAGACAAGGTGATCTACATCCTCTATCCAAGCATCACACCCCAAATATGGTCTCCACACAAAGTTGGGAATATCATCAAAAACTCGAGGCCAATAAGGAAGATCTCTAGGAAGGGTGTAGTGCAAAAAATCCCCATAACGATACAAGTATGGATCATTAGGATGATGATCCTGTATCCCATCTGGTCGAGTAACTACAATATACTCCCATGCCCATACATGTAAAAGTGAAACACCTGCGGAAATAGATTTCCTGCTCCGATACACGACCTCGTGCATATCTCTGTACAAGTGGGTGAGAAGACATGAACCCCAAGCATATCTCATACCATGCTTAAGCATATTCTCAATACAAACACCCCAACCTATGGGAAACTATTGACCTCAACTATCAAGAACAAAAAGTCTTGAAATCAAACCACATAGGACAAGCGAGATAGGATCTACACTGTCAGAAAAATCAGACAAATCAATCTCTGACTGATGTACCATCAAGTGTCGAGCACCTAACACATGCTGCATGGTAGGGATACCATGTCAAATATGATAAGTAACCAACCCCCATGAATAGGAAGATGAAGTATCCTCCATACATTCTCAAGAGTGACGGTTGCCTCTCTTGTAGGTAGGTGAAGCAAGGATGTCTCTGAATGCCACCGTTCCACTAGTGTGGTCATCATGGAAATATGAGTCCTAATAGGAGGCATATAACAAATATGAAGTAGTCCCACAACATCAAGAAAATATCGCTCTAACACACCAAAATGGGCAATGGGATCAAACAATTTTCATGGACATCTCTCCCTTGACTATAGTACATTGAGGCCAACCTGCAATCATTTTTCAAACTGCAATGTTAGGGTTTCACTCTAAACAAGTGGGAGAAAAAATATAACACAAAACATGATGAAAAACAACATTTAGGATGACAAACAAACACATGCTAGGGTTCCAAGCAAAATCTAAAGTCAAATGTAGCAGGAGTCAAAAATAAGGGTTTTGAGCAAATGCTCAGAAAACACAAAACAAAAGTGAGTTTTTCAGGCAAAGGCAAGGAAAAAAAGGCACAAAAATATGGAAAAGGAAAGAAGCTATGGCAAAGGTGAGCTTTCAAGACCTCAAATAGTCAAAGGTGAGCTTTTAGAAAAAAGGCGAGCTTTTAAAGCAAATGCTCAGAAACAAAGGCGAAGATCCTAAGCAAAGGCGTGGAAAATAGGCAAAGGTATGGAAATATGTCAAAGGCATCGATTCTAAGCAGGAAAAGGCATGAAAACTTAGGAAAAGGCGTGGAAAATAAGAAACTTCACTTTTGACCTAGAAAAAATTTATACACACAAAACGAGAATGAAACAAGATGAAAGCAAAAAAAGGTACATACCAGGCCACCAATATCTAAAGGTCATCCAACCTCTTGAACAAGATCAGAACGATGTGGGGCTCCATCAAAACATGACATTGCTCCTCGAAAACTAACAGAACAAGAGAACCAGAGATAAGAATTAGCTATAGAGTCAAAACACAAATGAGCTATCTACAAGAAAAATTGCCTATATAAGCCTCAAGAAAACCCTAATTTCTATTTAGGGAAACTTCCTACTTTCAAAATAGAAGCTCAAAGAAACATCAAAACAAGAAACGAAGGACCTATACACCTAATTTTGTGAACTAAACACATCAGAACGGAAATAGAATAGAGTCATGAGCCTGACCTCAAAATTTGAAATTTTTAGTCAACCTCTTGAGGGGGTAGCATAGTGTCTTACCAATCATTCCATGAAACATTGGGGTATAATGGGGTATAATTTTTTTTCAAAAAACTTGATCTTAAAAATAGAATCTTTGAAACAAAGCAACTAGTACTTTGTATCAAAGAGGGGAAAAATGTAGACATGTAAAATTGACTTAACACTTATCACAAATTCAGAATGTCTCAAAACAACTTAGAATCAACCTAGAACAACTCAAAATGACTCTGAATCAACCCAAAACAACTCGAAACGACTTTGATTCAACCCGAAATGACTCTGAATCAACCTAGAACAACTCAGAACGACTCCAAATCAACTCGGAACAACTCTGAATCAACTCAAAACATCTTTGAATCAACTCAAAACATCTTAGAACATCTTTGAAACATCTCAAATCATCTTGAAATCATCCCACGACATCTCACAATGTATCGAATGACATCAAACGACATTTAAAACCCTATTTCCTCTATTAATTGAATAATACAATGTATTTGATTAATTCACATTTCATCATTTCTTGACAAATTAAATAAATACCATTTTATTTAATAAAGTCTTGAAAACCCTATTTCCTCAATTAATTAAATAATACAATATTATTTAATTAATTCACTTTTTTCATTATTTCTTGACAAATTGAATAAATATCATTTATTTAATAAAGTCTTGAAAACCCTAATTCTACTATTAATTGAATAATACAACATTATTTGATTAATTCACATTTCATCATTTTCAACCAATTAAATAATTACATTTCTTTAATAAAGTCCTAACCTAATCTTACTTCATCCTGATTAGTCAAACAATGCCAATTATTTGATTACGTCACTAATTCACCTTATTCCTCAAAATTAATTGAATTATTAAATCATAATAATTTAATTATCACACTTCCCTCCAAAATTTGAATAATTAAATAAAATATTCAAATTAGCAAAAATCAAAATCAAAATCAAAATGGAATTAATTAATTAATTAATATTCCTCACCCACTTTTTGATTGAGAAAATCATGGATTGCTAACTAAGCAATCTAATTTTGCTAACTCAACCATCTAATTCCTAACTCAACCCTAACTAATCAATCAATTACTAACTAAGCAATCAAAATCCTAACTAGCCAATCTATTCTTTAATCACCTTGATTGTGCAATCAACTTTGCACAATCTCCTCATGTCTAAATCCTCTCAACTCATTTTGACCATTGATCTGGATATTCTCCAACACAATCTTGACCATTGATTCAAAATTGTTTTTCCTATAAAACAAGCCTCTCTCTTCACAAATAAGGATCATAATTTCAACTTACCTTATGCAATGAAGTGTTGTCGCAATCACCATTGGTAGAGCTTCAACCTTTTTAGTCAACCAAGCATCGATCATCAAGCTTTTGCACGTAAGCAATGGAGGCTTTGCAGTGATATGAAAAACCCAACATCATGCAAATCCACTCCAACATGGGATGGCAATCTCTTCTTTTTTTGTTTGAATTGGTTTTGAATATCTTAGGATCTCATTTCATTCAAATAGCTTAGATTTGCACATTTCATGAGTGATGGAATAGGATAGATTAAGTGTTTTTGGATTAGATTAGTTTTTTATTTCAATCTTGCATTTGATCTTGCTTTCGCATAATTTTCCTGATGGATTCCTTCCCCCTCACACAAGCATATTCAAAATGCTCAATTTTTATATTAAGAAGTTGTCATACTTTAATATTAAGATGTCATATTAAATGAAATACATATTTTAATTTAAAAATAATAATATATATTATTATGTATTAGTTAGAATATATTAAAAATAAAAACATATTCAAAATAGACCCTTATTAGATTAGATGTGATTATATCATGTATTTAATTAAAATACATTAAAAATAAAAACATATTCAAAATCCACTCTTATTGAATATAATTATATTATATATTCAATTAAAATACATTAAAACTAAATATTATTATGTATCTAGTTAATATATATTAAAAATAAAAACATTTTCAAATATTAAATGTTATTATATTAAATATCTAACTAAAATATATTAAAAATAAAAGATCATTGAAAATCCTTTCAGTGCTACCTGCAATCAAAAACTACATAAAAGCACAAATATTGAGGCATAGTTTGTGTGCCTTTTCTATACTTCCATTTTTTTTGTGCAACTGGATGAATGCTAGTTGGAGCATTGGATAACCTTTTCTTTTACACCGGTCAACAACATTCGCTTAATGGATTTAAACGCCTTTAACTAACACACCCAAAAAATAAATTCAAATGGTCATAAAAAAGTAAAATATAAAAAACTGTAAAAAATTATTAATAAAAGTAAAATAAAAAGCTAAATTATTGATATTTTTATCATCTCGATTGGATTGATTAAATCCCATTTGATATAGAAGTACTCAATGAGATCATTTTTCATTTTTCTTGGTTCTTCTTCTCTAACTAATGTAAACATTCCTCTTCACGTAATGAACTACATGCTATAAAAATAACAAATCGCTAATAATTAATATAGATGAAAAAACATAAGAAATCATTATTTCTTTGTATTTAAAGTGAAAAATTAATAGATAAAAATATCATACCCTACCACGGTAGAGAATCAAGTTCAAAAACCTGCCAAATTTAACCAATTTTTACAAATAGATTCCATGCCTCATCTGTTTTACCTTCAAAATTCCATTTATTAAGCTAGTATAGATGTAGATTTGAGGAAAATAACCATGTTGTATTATTTTAGCTACAAATCTGAGAGCTTCATCTAATCTACCGATTGGAAAATTATAGAAAATAAAAATACACACCTAATTAACAAAATCTACAGTCTAGACAAAAAAATAGTGTTAAAATTACACCATGCAAGGCAGCAAAGCTACAACCCAGAAAAAAATAAAGTGTTAAAAGAATAGCACCATGCAAGGTAGTAGAGAGAACATAAATAGAGTAGCATATATGCTACGCAGAAATACAAATAAGATTCAAGATTCAACATTAACTAATTTTATTAACATGATATCATAAAATTCATTTAAGTGGGAAATATTCAACTTTATCATAGTATATTTAATATATATATATATATATATATATATAGAGAGATATATAAGAAGAAAGATATATATATATATATATATATATAAAATCAATATTAATGAAAAACATGTTAAATAAAATAATCTTGTATTCAATTAAAAAAATATCAAGATAAAGTATACATCAAACTCAATCTTAACAATACATAATTATGTGTTTCTATTACAAAAATAGTTAGTCTATTCATAAAATCAAAGATATTCATAAACTAGTCAGTCTATTACCCCAAATTGTAAACCGATGTCTTAAGGGGTCCTAATATGACATTTCTTAAGGGTATCAAATAAGTTCTCAAAATTTGGTGAAGTTTCCAAAGGCAACCAAATTTAACAATAATTAGATCATGCAAGATTATAATATGAATGAGATTTCATGATCTAGGTTGGTTAGTCGAAACAAGAGTTATATCAATCAACTGTTCCACAAGAAAATGTTGTTCACTAACTTGCAATTCCATTATTCCAAGGGCCACCCAAACTTCACCCTAAGTTCCCTAAACCATAAACCCTGAACTCTAAAATCGAAACCCTAAACCCTAAAGCATTCATTTTGTCCTAGGACCTTAAAATGAAATTTGGTTGCCTTGGGCAACTCCACCAAATTTTATTTCCTTAAGCCATGTCATTTTGTCCTAGGACCTTCCTACATAGATCCCCTTAAGCCATCCTATTACCCTAAACCCTAAAGCCATCATTTTTTCCTAGGCCCTTAATGAAATTTGGTTGCCTTGGGAAACTTCACCAAATTTCATTCACTTGAGCCATGCCAATTTTTCCTAGGACCTTACTAGACATAGATCCCCTTAATCCATCCTATCACCCTAAACCATAAATCGATGTATTAAGGGGTCCTAATATGACATTTCTTAAGGGGATCAAAGAAGTTCTCAAAATTTGGTGAGGTTGCCCAAGGCAACCAAATTTAACAATAGTAAGATCATGCAAGATTATAATATGAATGAGATTTCATGAGAGGTTGGTCAATCAAAACAAGAGATAGCTCAACCAATTGTTCCACAAGAAAATGTTGTTCACTAACTTGCAAGTCCATTATTCCAAGGGCCACCAAAACTTCACCCTAAGTTCCCTAAACCCTAAACCCTGAACTCTAAAATCTAAACCCTAAAGCATTCATTTTGTCTTAGAACCTTAAAATGAAACTTGATTACCTTGGGAAACTCCACCAAATTTTATTCACTGAAGCCATGTCATTTTGTCCTAGGACCTTACTAGACATAGATCCCCTTAAGCCATCCTATCACTCTAAACCATAAATCAATGTCTTAAGGGGTCCTAATATGACATTTCTTAAGGGGATCAAAGAAGTTCTCAAATTTTGGTGAAGTTGCCCAAGGAAACCAAATTTAACAATACTAAGATCGTGCAAGATTATAATATGAATGAGATTTCATGAGAGGTTGGTCAGTCAAAATCAGAGCTATCTCAACCAACTGTTCCACTAGAAAATGTTGTTCACTAACTTGCAAGTACATTATTCCAAAGGCCACCCAAACTTCACCCTAAGTTCCCTAAACCCTAAACCCTGAACTCTAAAATCTAAATCCTAAACCCTAAAGCATTCATTTTGTCCTACGACCTTAAAATGAAATTTGGTTTCCTTGGGCAACACCACCAAATTTTATTCCTTTAAGCCATGTCATTTTGTCCTAGGACCTTACTACATAGATCCACTTAAGTCATCCTATCACCCTAAACCGTAAATCAATGTTTTAAGGGGTCCTAATATGACATGTAATTTTGTCCTAGGACCTTACTACATAGATCCCCTTAAGTCATCCTATTACCCTAAACCCTATTTATCCTAAACTCTAAACCGTAAACCCTAAAGCATTCATAAATTGTCCTATATTAATAGTTAATTGTTTTTTCATTCAAGTAACATGCCTTATACATAAATGAGGCTTACACATTTTATCATTTGTATACAATTAGGCCATTTATATTGAATGGTTTAAGCGTATTTCCTAAAAATGTATCTTACATTTTGAAATTACAAATCTAATGTAGGTTCACTTATATCTTAGAGATCACATGGATCAATTCAATATTATCCGTAATCCACCTCCATCTCCACCACCTTCACCTCCACCTCCACCCACTCCACCTCATAACCCCCCGCCTCCACCACCTAAAACCGATGGTGCAAGCTTGCAAGCACGAATCAATGCCGATGTTAGATCCATTCAGGATCAAATCAGCATTAGTCAAAATGAAGAATGTATCGCACCACCTTTGAGGATGATTGCATCTAGGATGAAAAATGTTATTGATGTTGTTAGGGCTATGGATGGGATGTTAGATGAGCACCAACGATGGCTAGAGGAGAGGAGAACTTATGATTCTGAAAAGGAAAACACAAAGAAATGAAGAGATGCAGTAGAGAGCCACAACACTTTATAAATTAAGACAATGATCTTATAGTTATGAATTTATGAATTTGGTTTGATGGATATTTTGTGTGATGAATTTATGAATTTGGTTGGATTGATATTTTTAGTGACGAATTTATGATTTTGGTTGGATGGATATTTTTAGTGATGAATTTATGAATTTGGTTGAATTTATGAACTCATAATGATGAATTTATAACAATATATATTTTATGACTATCTACTAGATCATGATTTCTCTTGTTGGAAAAATGTAATATATATGTGTGTTAGACATAAATGAGCTTTTTGTGAATGTTTCAAGTTTATTTTTTAGTATGTACATGTATTAAAATTGCATAGTTCTAGATCGTAAATTTTGAAATTTGTATGTACACATAGTTTAGTTGAATGATGTATGCATGCAAATTACGCATCATATTTTTTATTTTAAATGAATGTACATGTTAAATTTTGAAATTTTTATGCACATGCTCAAGTTAAATAAATGTATGTATGTGTATGTATATGTATGCACATCCTATTTAAACAAATTTGCATGTAAGTTTCAAATTTAACTATTTCTTGTAATTTTGTAAGTTTGTATGTTAATTTTGTATAGTTTAATGCAGGTGAACACTTATATCTGGTATCATGGATCAATTTAACATTGATGATATCATCAATCCATCACCTCAGCAACCTCCACCTCCACCCCAATCTCCACCTACCCCTCCACCCCCTACACCTCATATCCTACCTCCACCACCCATTGGATCAAATGAGGCTCACTTGCGAGCACATATTGTGTGTGTGAAATGTGCAAAGTTAGTATCAACACAAACCTTAATAAAAAAATTTATATTCAAGATTCAAAGCAAAGTAAACTATTCTAAATTGCATCTTAACGAATCTTTCAAGAACATCTCATTGTCCTCTATTCCTAAGGATTTATCAAACCGTTTGGCCCTCATATTTCTATGAGCACAAAGGTTGTTAAAATGACCACTTAGGAAACAAGATAACATTCAACATGCAAGCCAACTATATGCCTACATGAAACTATGTGCAAACAATGATGATGAATGCTATGATGAGTGAAGGATGATGTTCACGATAAATACACAAACTATGGTGGATACTATGGTAGTGATCTATATGACTCTATGCATGATTCTACATATTCTCAAATGCAACTATAATGCAAGATGGATGATAAAATGCAACTATGAAGCAATATGTTAATCTAAGATCTAAATATGATGTAAAAACTAGCTATAAGACTTCCAAAATGATCCAAGCTCCAATGAAAAACTTGCATGATAACTTTACTTCAAATGTGGATGCCAAATACAAGGCCCAAGGGTTGTATTTATAGCCTTTTCCAAGCATATAGTGAGGTGGCAATAATCAACAGTCCAAATTTGAATAAGAAGAATGGATGGTGAAGATGAAGAGAATCAAGATGTTGTCCCCTTGACCAAAGAAAACATGCCATTTGGATGGGAGAATCTCTTGACCAATGCAACATTTCATTTGGATGGAAGATTCAAGTGTGGGAAGAGAAGACCATGTGCTTCCAAAATTGGTGGAAGTGTGGGAAGAATAAGTCATGTGCTCCAAAATTGGTGGAAGTGTGGGAAGAATAAGTCACGTGCTCCAAAATTGGTGGAAGTGTGGGAAGAGAAGACCATGTGCTTTTTAAAATGAGTTGAAGATAATTCTAATTAAAAATTAGAGTTATTTATTTTCATGTGACCTTGATGAGGTGGCACAAAAAGTTGTAGAAATGTGATCTAATTCCTAATTGGATTTAGTGAAGATTAATTAAATAAAACAAGTTTAGGGAACCTTGTTTATTTAATTAATTTAGAGGAAGATGATTTAGATTTGGAGAATTAGAGAAGGGTGAACAATATAAATAAATTAAGAATTTATTTATACATAGTCGAAATATTAATCAAATAGCTAGTATTTAATTAATTAAAGGTGATGACCATTTTTAGGTGTATGCATTTTTCCCCTCTTTGAATTAGTGTGTTTACACATTGCTTCAAAGAAAAATTTGATACCAATGCTCAAAAAAGTTTTTGATACCCTAGACAATGCCCCAGACGATGATTTCCAGGTACTGACGGATATATGCCCCCTCAAGAGATAAATCAGTAAAATGTAGGATTTTTGATGTCTTGTCGAGGATTCGATGATTGTGTGATGATGTTGTAGTGATGTGATGATGATCCAATGTTAAACCATTGATGCTTTGATGTCAGATACGATTTATCTCTCAAATTTTGATTCTACACTCTCTCCTTGAACAATTTTGATTAATTAAACCCCATTTTTGATAATAAATCCCACCATAATTCCCTCCATTGTCCTTTAAAAAGGTGAAAAGTGGGAAAAGTGAATTCATTTGCACATTGTAAGTTTGGAGAATTTGGAGAGTGGAGAGCTAGAGGAAGATGGAGATCCTTCTCACAAGCATCGTTTTGAGCGCCTTCGCTACCACGGTCACCCTGTTGCAATTGGACCTACAATATGTATTACGAGAAACCTCCTTTAGTCATTTTCCCACATTTTTATTGATGTTTTGAACTTGGTAGATAGGTGTTGTAGGCCATTTAAAGTCATTTTTTCACTTTTGGGGGGTATTTTTGTTGTTTTCAAGTCATTTTTGGGAGTTTCTAGGAGTTTTGGCGCCTCTTGCTTATGTTTTGGAACCTTTTTCTTGTGTTTTGGTGCCTTTTTCTTCTGTTATGGTTCCTTTTACTTGTGGTTTGGTGCCTTTGGGGTCTCAAATGGTGCCTTTTGCAAGCTTGGGGATTTTTCCCCTGAATGATTCTTGATGATTTTTCCTATTGTTTGCTTGTTCGACGATGTTTGATTGATTAAAGTCCTCCTGTTTATGTCAAATGTTGCATTTTTTATTTTCGTTGAGGCTTGTATAATGTTCATGAATCATGTTAGTCATTGCATTGTTCTGTTCAGTGATGGTTTTGATTGATCTCAGTCTGATTGTGTGATGTTTGTTGCTTGATTGATGATATAGTTGATGATTTGATCTCATGATAGGTGAGATTCAAATGATAGGATAACTTGATGATGTTTCAACCTCATGATAGGTGAGGAACAAATATAGGAATTATGATGCATCGATGGAAGCACTCACTGATGTATCGACCTCATGATAGGTGAGGGTCAATGGTAGGATTGATGATTTATTGACCTCATGTTATGTGAGGATCGACAATAGGACTGATGATGTATCAACCTCTTGATAGGTGAGGATCGACTATAGGATTCATTGATGTATCAACTTCATGATACGTGAGGATCGATGATAGGATTCACTGATGTATCGACCTCATGATAGGTGAGGATTGACAATAGGATTGATGATGTATCAACCTCATGATAGGTGAGGATCGATGATAGGACTAATGATGTATTGAATTCCTGATAGGTGAGGATTGAGGATAGGATTCACTGATGTATCGACCTCATGATAGGCGAGGATAGATGATAGGACTGATGATGTATTGACCTCATGATAAGTGAGGATTGATGATAGGATTGGTGATGTATCCACCTCATGATAGGTGAGGATCGATGATAGGAATGATGTATCGACCTCTTGATAGGTGAGGATTGACGATAGGACTGATGATTGTCTTGATTGATTGATTTGATGATTGATTAGATTGACTGATAATCTTGATTGAACATGGTTTGATTGACTGGTGAACATGATTGAAAATTTGTGTTAGGACTAAATTTGATAGATTGATTGATGTAATGTTGATTTGTGTTCCATAATTTGATTAGGACTTTGATGTGCTCTAGTATTGGGAACATTTCCCGAAGATGTGGGAGATGGTTCGGCAGTTGACTTAGGTAGATTTGGATATTATCAGCCGTTGTGGCTTGATATCCTTGATAGATATACCCCAATATAGGATTAATAAGGGTTTGTTGACTGCTCTAGCGGAGAGGTGGCATAGTGACCACAATACCTTTCATCTGGCGACTGGGGAGATGACAGTTACTCCCAAGGATGTTTATCAGATCTCTCAGATTCTAGTGATGGGTGAGGTAGTTGTGTATGACAGAGTAGAGCAAGGTGGGACCGATGCGTTGTGTAGGGTTTTTTGAGATGGTCATGTTTCAGGCCATTGGGTCCCATGGTAGGAGATGGTTGGGAGATATGATCCTCTACCATGTGCTCTTGCGGGGTTTGTTGGTGGATTCATTTTTCTTGACCGTAGGTCAAAGGGATTTTCAGTGAGTTGGGGTCAAGTAGGGGACCAGATATGTATGGGTTTCATGTATGTTAGCCCATTTGTATCATGATTTGCACCAGGTTGTGTATTATGGGGTGACAAGTCTCTCTTGCAGAATTACACTATTGCAGACATGGGCATGGGAGCATATAGCGATCACTCAACCATTGGGAGATAGAAAATGACCAACAGGGATAGGCATAGGTTCTATCTCTTCAGGGTCAGTTAGTGCAGGCTCAGGCACAAGTTCAGACATTGGCAGCTGAGAGAGATGTAGATAGGAAACATGTACAATAGGAATAGGCACAAGTCGTCATACTTACTACAGAGAGGGATGTTGTGAGATGATGGGCAGAGCAGGCCAAGGCCATTACTGAGAGATTATAGCAGGCTGCAGCGGCAACGGGTATGGTGGAGTTCCTTAGAGAGATTCAACACACTGCTCAGGAGTTGCAGTTTTACAGGGGTAAATATCATGAGTTGGTTCCTTCTGAGAAATGAGAGAGCTTTATACTGTCTCAATCTAGCAGATCCCAGTCTCAGACTGTTAGCATGGGTGTTACACAGCCATTGTCTAGAGATAGGAGAGATCCTGATGCAAGTCCATCATGTGGAGGAGGTGTTGGTTCCGTGATGCTAGCACTGTTTTGGGGGAGCTTGACATAGCATCTTTTGATTTACTTTGAACATGATGTATACACTATTGTGACATTGATGATGTACTTCTTGTCTTCATACTTTACGATTCAGTGCCATTTTTGATATTGATGCATCTTGTCATACTTTAGGATGTCCTCGTACACTTTGACATTATGATTTTTGAGGTTATATGATATGCATCAATGATTATGATCTATGTGTTGATATGATGATAGATGTCTATGATGCATTTAATTTCCATGTTATGATGATGTTTCTGAAGTTATGATAAGCTATGGATGCAAATGATGATGCAACTAATGTGTTATGAGTCTATGATGATTTATGAATGATGCCTGCATGTGATGGATTTTATGTTTTTGTTCTTTTCTAATGTAAATAAATGATGAATGAACAACTGTATGATGGATGGAATGATGATATGATATGATAATGCAATGATGGATGACTCTATATGTTTTATGGAATTATACAAATGATGTTTTATGCTATGTGAAATGAATTTGATTATGCAATGATGAAATGTAATGAAATGCGATGTGCATATTGATTATGTATGGATGTGATGCAAATGATGTGTGATGTTTTGTATTTATGAATTATGATTATGTGATGCAAATGACTATACAGATGATTGTGTTCTAGGGTCTTAAGCTTAAATGAGTGAATCTATCCACCTTCCAAGAGTAGTGGGAAGGTTGTCATCAATTGATTCTTTGTTAAATTAAGCTTTCACAAAACTTGACATATTTCCCAATTCTTTTGGAAATCCGAAGAGACTCACTCATTTAAGCTTAGTGAACCGCTTCCCTAATGCCACTAAATGAAATGATTTTGATTATGTAAATGAGATGCGATGGATGTCGTTTTGTCTTTTCTGATGCAAATATTATGATGTGATGTATGGATGGATGGATGAATGATGTTGTAATGTTTTCTAATGTATGCAAATGATGATGCAACTGATATGCAATTAAGTATGAAAATGATGTGTTTTTGGCAATGTCAAGTGTACTCAACCCCTTAATGCAAGAGATAACATCATTGTTGTAGCTTCAGAAATCCCATAATGCAAACTAATGCAAATTAACATGGATACAAATCTACTCTAAACATGCAGATCTCGTATGCCAAAGTTGTCATTCATAACAGCTGATTTGTCATGCTTTTTATCATCATTGGGCTTTTAAAATGTTGAAAGCAAGTATAAGCATCAAGGGTATATTTAGACCATGATGACCTGAGTACTACTTTCATGATGTTTGATAGTGCAAGTTAACACAAGCATCTAAGTATAATTAAACCGAGATGACCTGAGCATTGCTTGTGTAAACAGACAAGAGTTAATTGTTTTCCTATGCAAATTCAGAATGTCATTAGTGATACTTTGTAGTGCACGTCTCGCAACAATTTGCACAGTAATAATGATCAACTCATAGATAAAAGACAAAGAAAAACCATACTCCTTCCTAGCTCCTCTAGTTCGGTACATCGTCAAGGGGCTCCAGAGATATGATAACAAAAATCAAAGCACAACAATTGAACATTTGTGTTTAACATGATAGCCCATGATTCAGAAGAGCATCATCCTTTTGATTTGATTTTATGTTCAATTTGTTGATGTTTTTGGATTTTTCATTTTCCAATTTTTAGGTGTTTTCTGAGATTTTGACCAAGAGACTAACCTAAAGACCTATCCTAGGGGCCTCGAGGGTTGATCAAATATTAGCCTTGCCTAAGTTATACACGCAGAGGCCACGTAGTTCGACTGACTCAACCGATTTACAGGACCAAGATATGAACATACGAGAGACAACAACTAATTACAACAGACCGCTAAAGAACTTGACCGAGGGTGTCTCGGGGGCTAATCAAAGATTAGCCTTGCCTACGTTTAAGCTCAGAGACAACGTAGTTCGACAAGACAACTCTATTTTTTTGACTTTTGATTGACTTTTGACCTATTTTTGGATTTTGATATGATATGGATGTTTGATGCACTTCTGATGGTGATTGATGTTCAATGTTGGGTTGCATTTTAATCATTATTTTTGTTGTGTTTGTCCTCTTGTTGTTTGTCTGTTGGTTCAAGCTCAAAGTTTTTTTTCCCCCAGTGAGTTCAGGATTTTTCCCCTAGTCTAGGATGAGACACGACCGCAATGCCAAGATATGTATGTGGAGCTTTCAAAGGATAAGAAGATGGATGGTGAAATCAAGTGGAAAAAGTGAATGGTTGACATGCTCAAATAGATGGAAAAGCTAACCTGTCACAAATAGCGCCTGTTGCCAGGTTTTCACTACTTATTTTTATTACACTTTTTCAAATTTTACAATTTTTTTGATCTTTTTGTATTTTTCTCTTTTTCTAATTTTTTTGTTGTTACCAAGACACCTGTTTTCCAAGTTTTCATCAAGGCAACCATTTTTAGGACATTTTCTGATGTTTTTGGTATTTTTCAAGACCTTTTCCCCAATGCACTTGGATGATTCAAGTGTATAACTTCTTGAGATGCAAGCTATTGAGGGGTTCATCAAACAAATCCCCTTTTGGTGTGGAAAAATGATATGTTCCTGATCCAAAGAATAAGACAATGACAAAGGGACCTAGCTAGTTTGGTTCAAATTTCCCCTTCTTTTCTCAATCTTGTTGATTGCGAGGGTTCTCTTTCGAGACTAAATCACCAACCTAAAATGTCCTAGGCTTCACTCTGTGGTTGTAGATTTTGGATATCCTCTGTTGATATTCTTTCAGGTGATCTACTGCATGTTGACGATGTTCATCCAAAAGTTCCAATTCTTGCAACCTAAACACTTTGTGATCCTCATCTAAAATGATCCCTTTTAGTGACACCCGAAGTGATGGAAGTTCAACCTCAATAGGTAGAATGGCTTCTGAGCCATAGACTAGAGCATAAGGTATAGCTCATGTCGGGGTACAGATACTAGTTCTGTAAGCCCATAGAGTAGGATTCAGTTGCACATGTCAGTCTTTTCCAGCATCGTTGACAATTTTCTTTAATATTTTCAGGATAGTCTTGTTTGAGGCCTTTGCTTGGCCATTTCCTTGAGGATAATAGGGTGTAGAAAACTGATGTTGGATGTGAAATTTCTCACAAAGTTCTTTGACATCCTAATTCTTGAAATTTCATCCATTTTCAGTGATGATGGACTGAGGGATGCCATATCTACAGATGATATAGTTCAGGATGAAGGACAAGATTTGTTTTCTTGTGATGGTAGTTAGAGGGACAACTTTGATCCATTTCATGAAATACTTAGTAGCTGTAATAATGAAATTTTTTCCATTGGACGAAGATGGATGAATCTTTCCTACGAGGTCCAATCCCCACTAACAAAAGGTCCATGTTGATGCAAAAGGGTGAAGTTCATGTGCTGGTGCATGGATGAGATTGCCATGAATCTTGCACTTTTGGCATTTTTTGACAAACTGAAAAAGAATCCTTCTCCATAGTCGGCCAATAATATCCTAGATGGATGAGTTTCTTAGCTAGGGTTAAACCACTCAAATGAGTGCCAAAAACACCTTCATTTACTTCTCGTAAAGTCGTTTCAAACTCGTCATGTTCCAGACATCAGAGGAGAGTTCCATCAAGACCTCGTCGATAAAGGACATTCACGATAAGGGTGTGTCGAGCGGTTTGGTGAATGAAGTTTCATTTTTTATTACGAGATAGGTTAGGAGGGAGAGTGTTATCTTTTAGGTGTGTATAGATTTTCCCATAGAGGGAAGTGTCGGCCTCAACTAGATGGTGGATAACTTGGGACTTGGAGTTTTCATAAGATGGGTTGAACAGTTATTCCACCATGAAATTGTAACAGGCTCATTTCTTCAAAATCTATAAGAGAGAAGCAATGGTTTCCATGGCATCAATGAATTTGTTGTCACTTCAAGGAATTTTCTCAAATATCATTTCCACAAAGTAATTTTTGAAGTCATCAACCATTCTTTTGTAGGGCTTTGGCTTGTCGTCCTTTGTTTGATAGTCATCATTTACTTGATTAATGACTAGTTGTGAATCTCCATAGACATGTAACTCTGTGATCTTCCACTCAACTGCTACTTTGATTCTGATTATTAAGGCTTCATATTCGGCTATGTTGTTGGTGCAAGGGAACATCAGTCTGTAAGACTTGGGAATGGTGTGTCCTTGTGGTGAGATAAACAAAATTCTAGCTCCTGATCCATGTTGTGTATAAGAACCATCAAAGTACAAGACCCATTGTTGTGTGGACACTATTAGGACATCAGCATTTGGAAACTCAATGTTCATGGGGTGATTGTCTTGTAATGGTTCTTCAACTAACTGGTCCGCAATTACTTATCCTTTGATTGCTTTCCTATCAAAATATTGAATGTCGAATTCACTTGGAATCATGAACCACTTGGCTAGTCTTCCAGTTAGATTAGCTTTGCTTAGAAGGTATTCCAGTGGATCTATCATGGCTATCAATTTGATGGTATGAGTTAGCATATAATGTTGCAATTGTTGGGTAGAAAACACTACTGCCAAATAAGCCTTTTCAATGAAGGTGTAATTGATCTCATAGTCGTTTAAGGTTCTACTGATATAATAGATCGCCCTTTCTTTCCCTGTTGAATCCTCTTGTGCTAACAAGGCTCCCAATGATATTTCAGTTGTTTCTATGTATAATAAAAGTGGCTTTCCTTCTGCTAGTGGTATCAAGACAGGTGGACTCATTAGATATTGTTTCAATTGATTGAAGGCTCCTTCACATTTTTCATCCCATCGAAAAGATACATTCTTGTGAAGCAAGTGGTTGAAGGGGTGAGTTTTGTCAGCCAACTGTGCGATAAACCTTTTGATAGATTGGAATCTTCCTTGTAAAGATTTGAGTTGGCTGATGTTTCTAGGAGGAGGCATCTCCATGGTGGCTTCAACCTTTGTAGGGTCTACCTGAATGCCTTTAGCTAACACAATGTATCCCAAAAGTTTAACTGATGTTACACCAAATACACATTTCTTGGGGTTTAGTCTCACATTGAACTTCTCTAATCTAGTGAAAATCTTATCTAAGATCTCCAAGTGTCCTCTGGTGTGGGATTTTTCCAACAGATCATCTACATAGTCTTCCATAAAAGTGTGCATCATTTCATGAAAGATGGTGGTCATTGCTCTCTGATATGTGGATCCAACATTTTTCAACCCAAATGGCATGACATTCCAACAGAAATTTCTCTAAGGACATGTCAAGGAAGTTTTATCTTGATCTTCAGGAGCAATTTTGATTTGATTATACCCTGAAAATCCATCCATGAGCGAGAGCATTTCATGTCCAGCAGTCAAGTCCACAATGATGTCAATATTAGGCAAGGGAAAGTCATATTTTGGGCAAGCTTTATTGAGATCTCTAAAATCTGTATAGATTTTGATTCTTTTGTTTGACTTTGAAATAGGTATAATGTTAGAGATCCATTATGCGTAGTCGATAGGTCTAATAAATCCCACATCTAATAACTTCTTTAGTTCGGCTTTGACCAATATGACAATGTGGGGATGCATTTTCCTTATTTTTGTTTGATCGATTTTACTCCTGCTAGTAGAGATAGGAGATGCATGATGAGCTATGGATCAATCCCTGGCATGTCAGCATAAGACCAAGCAAAGTTGATTTTCCTTTCTGTGAAGAATTTGAGGAAGTCGGGTTTTTCTTGATCTGTCAAGGATTCTACTAGATGGACAGTCTTCACTATTTCTTCATTGCTAATATTGCTAGATTGGGTGGGCTCAACCAATACTTTAGACCATTCCTGAAAGTGTTTAGGGAGTGTGTCAAATCTTCCATCCTTCAGCACCTCTAAGAGGTTTTCACCATTGGATATGCTCATTGTTTTTACTTTTTCTAGATCTTATACTGCCATTGAATGGTTTTCATCATCAGATCTATTCCCTATATTATTCATTTTGCGGCTAGAAAATTTGACACTCTCCTAGTTGGAAGCTTTGTTATGATGTTCAATGGTGGAATCCATTTTAGGATTGGCAGAACTGAGGAAGTTAACAATGACTTTGTCATTTGAAAAGAGGGGAATATCAGATGGCTTAGTTTGATCCCAATCTATTAGTTCAGGATGTATCAGGGGTAAGGAGTCATTGGATTGGCTAAATTCAGATGCATTAAGAGTCCCAATGGTAACATTTTTAGATTGTCTAATAGAGAAATTGATTTCTATAAGGTAACTCTCCTCTGAATTATCCGTTTCACTCTGAGTCTAATTGTCTTCATTGGAATCATCAATGTGTAGTGATCCTATTTCAAGTGATCTATGACCTGAAATTTGACCATCCTCACATATGGGTGTATACTTTTGGACTACATCAATTTCCTTATCATGAAAAGACTCTTCAGATAACGAATCCCACTCGTACTCATTTGAATCAGTCTCATGAGCGTCACTAGCTTGTAGTTGTAGGATTCTTTCAAAAACTTGTTGTTTAGTTTCTTCTTTGGATTCTTCTCTATACCCCAATCCTATTTTATCTTTGGCTTGCATGGTGACAAGTTGGATTGGTTCTATGATGCCTTCTTTCCTTTTACCGATAGGACCTTTTCCCTCGTATCCCATCTTTTCCATGATTGTCTTCCCTTTTCCATACTGCTCTATCTGTACACTTGAAGTGGATGCTTGTGATGATTCTTCATCTTTGTACAACCAATTTAAAACATCCTTGTCATCTAACTTATCCATTAATGTGCCCGCTCTTACAAAGGTTCCATCAAAAAGTGTGGTGGGTTGTGATGATTGTTGTCTTGATGTCGATGGTTGTCCATATGACTTTGGAGAAGATGAAATTTGCGACAAGCATAAGGATTGCTGAAATGAGTATTCCCCCATGCCTTTATCTTTCAATCGGATCTTGGAAACTTGTTTTGATAATGATTCAAGTTGACTTTCCTGATTTTTTGGAGTAGGATTCGATATACTTTCTTTACTTGAGGGATTGGCATCACCGATATCCTTATCCTTTGATTGGTCCTTTTTCTGCACCCACTTTGACAAGGCATTCAGTTGTTTCCCATCATTTGATAAACCCTGAGTTGGGGCTTCCCTATTGTGTGGTACAAAAGTATCTTGGGTAGTCTTGAGGGTGTTACAATACTGGGGGTTATTTGAGTCAGTTGCAATAGTGATTTCCTACCAATTGAATGGGAACTTCAAACAATAGTGATATGTGGATGGTACTGCTTGCATGTCATGGATCTAAGGTTTTCCCAAGAGTATGTTGTAGGTTAACTCCTTGTCTAACACCTGGCATACTATATCTCTGACAACTAGTCCCACTTGAATAGGTAGCACTATCAATCCTTGTGAAGATCTCTCCTAGTCATCATATTCTTTTATTGTGATTTTCCTCCTAGGATCAATAACATTTTCTAAATAGCCTAGTGCATAGACAAGTTTCAAAGTACAGATATTCAGGCCATCTCCTCCATCTATTAGGACACATTTAACACGGTGCTTGTGGATCAGGACCTTAATGTGTAGAGTAGTGTTGTGGGGATGATTGATAGATACATCATCATGTTCAGAAAAGGATAAGAAATGTGGCACAGTCAAATGTCCCACCATAGCCTAGAATTGGAAAACTTCTAAATTTTTTGGTACCGTGGTGGCAACTAGAGCTTGTTCCAAGATTTCCTTGTGAGCAGGTGAAATCTTGAGAAGTTCTAAAATGGATATTTGTGCGGGTATCTTCTGTAACTGATCCACTATGTTATATTGAGTCACAAAAATAGCAATTGATTTGGAAGTGGAAGGGGTAGCCCCTTTCAATGCTACCTTAGCTTGTCCTCGTGTGAATGCATTGACAGGTGTGTTGTCGTGTTGTTCCTTGATTTTAATAACATTGATTTGATGTGAGGTAGTGTTAACATTATGGTGATGATTTTCAATTGCAATGATGTCTTGTTCATGTTCAATGGTGTTTTCATTAGTTGAGTTATCATT
This sequence comes from Sequoia sempervirens, assembly GCA_007258455.2. Taxonomy (NCBI): domain Eukaryota; kingdom Viridiplantae; phylum Streptophyta; class Pinopsida; order Cupressales; family Cupressaceae; genus Sequoia; species Sequoia sempervirens. The sequence goes on from VDFB02252319.1 coordinate 23,875, forward strand.
TGCAATAAGATTTGATGTGTCATGGGTCAGATCATCAACCACCTCAATATGCAGAATGGTGATGTCATAAAAAAAGTTTATGTTCTTTCCCTTGTTGTTTGATGATGAAGACTCTCCTTTCTCATAGTTTAGTAGAGGGTTCTTAAACACCCCATGGTCATTGTTTGTCTGGAGTTCTTCTACCAATATCATTTTTTTGTCAAGTAGATCTTGTATCAAGTGTTTCAACTGCACGTAGTCATTGGTTTTATGTCCCTTGTTGCGGTGAAACCCACAGAAATGGGCCTCGTTCCACCACGGGGGTTTAACTTGTGGTTCTCAATTTATTGTTTCTGGTAGAGTTATGACCTTAGCTTCGAGAAGTTCTTTTAATGTTGATTCTGGTGATTTCCCAAAAGGTGTGAACCTCCTTCGATTTGAGGATGCTCGATATGATGGTATCCTAGATCCAACATTACCTTGATTGTTGCTTTGGTTGATGTTTTGGTTGTTTCCTTGGTTTTTTCTTTGGTTGTTGCCTTGGTTGTTGTCTTGGTTGTTGCCTTGGTTTTTAGGGAGATTGTTATTCTGATTAGTTTTGGCGGCAGCTGCAGTTATGTTGAATATAGGTTTTGTGTTTTGACCTTCGACTGTACCATCATTGTTTCCAACGTTCTTGTTTCATTGTGAAAACTTGGGTTTGTCGACAATATTGTAATTGTTGGAGGAGTTTGATGAGTTGTTTTCATTGTATATCTTAATGACTCCTCTCTTGACTAAGGCATCCACAATTTTGATCCCATTCTCAATCAATTTGTCAAAGGTTGGGGGACATTGTAATTCCAATCTATAACTCATCTCGTCATTAAGGTTGTCAATAAAGATTGCTATATTTTCCTTTTCTGGTACGAGACAAGAGTAGCGTGCAAATAACCTTCTCCATTTTTGCAAGAATACAAGGAACAATTTACCCTTCTTTTGTTTCAAGTTACAAAGATCTTTCATAGTAATGTCATGTTGGATGTTGTAAGAATATTGGATGATGAACTTGTTGACTAGTTCCTCAAAGTTGTTAATTGGTGGGGTGAGTTTGGAGAACCATTCAAGACAATTCCAACCTAAGCTTCTTGGGAATAATCTCATCAAATATGTTTCCTCATATGAAAATTCAAGACTCATGGTCCTAAACTCTCTCACATGGTCTATCGGATCAGTTTTCCCATTGTATTTGTCGTACTTTGGGAACTCACAATGTTTGGGAAAGGGTATCATGTGAATACTTTGATCAAATGGATAAGGAAAAATTTCTTGGATCAAGTATCATTATGAATTCCCTCTTTGCATATCAAGGATTTGTTGTTGAAGGTTCTTCATTTGGTGAGTGAGAGCAACTACTTGTTCAGGATCATTTTCAGGCTTTTTGGGTGGCGCTTTCAATTGATTCACATCAAAGTCTTCTGGTAATTTGGCACCTTGTTTGGCTAGCATAAGGAGGTATTTTTCCCCATTTCTTTTGAAAATATTTTCTAAACACTTGTGGAAATTGGGGTCTTGTTCAATATGTTGGCTATCTTCTTCGGTCACTTCTTCCCCGTTAATGTTATTGAGTCCATGAAAAGGATTCTCTTCAGCCTCTGCCATGGTGTTTTGTGTTTCATTGTTTTGAGTTTCAGTGTTTTGAGTCTCAATGATCAGAGTTTTGATGGTGGGAATTTCAACGTTTGAAGTTTCAATGGTTGGAGTTTCGATGCTTTGATTTTCGAGTCCTTTTTCCTTGAGCTTTTGTTTTTGCAACCTTGTTTGGATGGGCATACAAGTGTTATAGTTTAGACTAAACTAGTCGAGAGGATGCTGGTTCAGTCTCGGCCGGCAGGGCTGGTGGGCGGGCTCGGGGCTGACCTGGCCTGAGATCTGGACAGGCTGGGTTGTGATCCTGGGTGTCAGGGTGCCTAGTGGCCAAATGTTCTTCCTAAACGAGGTACTCAAATCTTTGAAAAATTTGTGGATTTTGACAATAGCAAAAGATGTATAATTCAAGATTTTTTTTGCAAGCTCTTTTGTAGAAATTGGTGGTCAACCTCTCTCTAAATTCGTAAAGTGTTGATAGGTGTTTTTCGATTAAGAGGTTTAAACTTTGGTTTCTAAATTTTAATCTTTCGTGAAATCATTTGGTAACACACATGTTCAAACTCTGTTTTACCTAAGGATTGGTTGAATACTTCTGAGAATTCCCAAGATGAGATTGATTGTTAGACAAGAGATGAACCTAGGTCATTGTTTTGTGTTTTGCAAAAAGGTGCCAAAACAAAGATGAAAGGTGCCACAGAATGTGCAAAAGGCACCATAGAATGTGCAAAAAGTGCCAAAACAGAGACAAGAGGAGCCAGAACAAGTTTAGACTTGGTTTTTTGAAAGTTTCTTTGAAAATTTTCTTGGTTTTTCTGTTTTTCAATGAGAGACTTGGTTGTTTCACTAAATGAAATTCCAAATTAGGGTTTTCATTTTTGATATGTGATGTTTTGTTTGTTTTGAAAACACTTTGATAAAGACACATCAAGCAATGTACACTCCTAAGGTTGTGAAAGACAGTATTCTTTTGGATTCCATGTGGGTTATACCCCAACCACACTTATTCTTAGCGGATGACTAGATGCTTGACCCCCTTGGCTCCCCTCTATGGAACTCACTTCTTAGGGTAGCCAAGCATCAATATCCATGAATCTCCCAAGGCATATTTTTCATCTCTACTAAAAATTGTGAGAATGTGGATGCCTTCGCAACGACCATTGTTGCACCAAATAATAGATAAAGGTTTTGGCCAAACTACAACAAGGGTTTTAGTAAGGACTTTCCATTCGTGGGGGTTGATCGATGTAGCGAGAGACCATTGCTACCTTCTTTTCAAAACCAACCTCATGATACTGGCCTTTGTTCCAATATCCACACTTATATACCGGCTAGAAATGCATTTGGATTTAGCGTGTTATAGGTTGGGTCGTTCCCTTGGGTGAGTACTTTTTCCCACAAGGCAGGCCCTCTAAGATAAACAAAATAAAGTATACCCATAGTTCGATCAATCTTTATTCCACATGAATAGAGAACACATGCAATATACTCAACTCACACTCACACACGAAAAGTGAATGGGTGTAGCTTTTTGGTCACCCAGTTAAGGGGAGAGCATATGCCTACCATCCATCAAGCACAAAAGACATGGGGTTCATTAATCCTTTAATTAAGCTATGTTCCTAACTTAACCAAAAGGAAACCAAGTAAATCACTTCCAGCCCCTACAATATGTCAGTAGTTTGATAAGAGTGTCTTTGACAAGCATTTTTGGGAAACCTGCAAAACAACAACACAAAGTATTAGCCTTTGGAAACTGCAAAAGGTGCCAAAACAAAGATAGAGCAGCCCAGAATTGTGCAAAAGGTGCCAAAACAGAGATAGAGCAGCCCAAAATTGTGCAAAAGGCACCAAAATAGAGACCAAAAGTGCTAGAATAGAGACCAAGGCACCAGAACAGCTTCAAGAGGCTCCAAGAGGCTATAAAACAGGTTCAAGAGGCTCCAAGAGGTTCCAAAATGGGTGCAAGAGGCTCCAAGAGGATCCAAAAGGCTCACATCCAAACCTGCGAACATAAATTTTCAAGCATGTTAGTATGGTGGGCGCCATTTTGTGTGTGTGTGAAATGTGCAAAGTTAGTATCAACACAAACCTTAATGAAAAGATTTATATTCAAAGATTCAAAGCAAAGTAAACTATTCTAAATTGCATCTTAACGAATCTTTCAAGAACTTCTCATTGTCCTCTATTCTTAAGGATTTATCAAACCATTTGGCCCTCAAATTTCTATGAGCACAAAGGTTGTTAAAATGACTACTTAGGAAACGAGATAACATTCAACATGCAAGCCAATTATATGCCTACATGAAACTATGTGCAAACAATGATGATGAATGCTATGATGAGTGAAGGATGATGTTGATGATAAATACACAAACGGTGGTGGATACTATGGTAGTGATCTATATGACTCTATGCATGATTCTACATATGCTCAAATGCAAACTTAAAATGAACTAATCTAAAATGCAACTATGTTGTAAGATGGATGATAAAATGGAACTATGAAGCAATATGTTAATCTAAGATCTAAATATGATGTAAAACATGATGTAAAAACTAGCTATAAGACTCCCAAAATGCTCCAAGCTCCAATGAAAAACCTGCATGATAACTTTACTTCAAATGTGGATGTCAAATACAAGGCCCAAGGGTTGTATTTATATCCTTTTCCAAGCATATAGTGAGATGGCAATAATCAACGATCCAGATTCGAATAAGAAGAATGGATGGTAAAGATGAAGAGAATCAAGATTTTGTCCCCTTGACCAAAGACAACATTCCATTTGGATGGGAGAATCTCTTGACCAATGGGCAACATGCCATTTGGATGGAAGATTCAAGTGTGGAAAGAGAAGACCATGTGCTTCCAAAATTGGTGGAAGTGTGGGAAGAATAAGTCATGTGCTCCAAAATTGGTGGAAGTGTGGGAAGAGAAGACCATGTGCTTTTTAAAATGAGTTGAAGATAATTCTAATTAAAAATTAGATTTATTTAGTTTCATGTGACCTTGATGAGGTGGCACAAAAAGTTGTAGAAATGTGCTCTAATTCCTAATTGGATTTCGTGAAGATTAATTAAATAAAATGAGTTTAGGGAACCTTGTTTATTTAATTAATTTAGAGGAAGATTATTTAGATTTGGAGAATTATAGAAGGATGAACAATATAAATAAATTAAGAATTTATTTATACATAGTCAGAATATTAATCAAATAGCTAATATTTAATTAATTAAAGGTGATGACTTTTTTTAGGTTTATACATGTATAAATGAACAAGTGGCATACATTAAAAACCAAATCAATGCTATGCAAAATACAGCATTGGTTCCACCACATGTGAGACATTTTGCATTTGCGATGCAAAATGTTGTGGATGCCATTAGGACAATCGATTCTAATTTAGATAGGCATTGACGAGAAAAAGAGGAGATGAGATGATTTTATGTAGACAGTCTCTCATATAAACAAATTTTAGACCTAAAAATAACAAAAGCCCATCTAGCCCCTTATTTTATTGACCCTAATACTCAGCAGCCCATTCCTCCCAATAAATCTAGAATATCCATGAGGTGGTGTATACATCCACAGATGAGTGCACATTTTTAGGATCGATGGTGTATGGTATTTGATAGTCCACAACACACTAATCTGGAGGTCCCATTATATTTTTTGAGGAAACTATATGTAGAGTTTGTTATGGGGAAAAATCCCAATTATTTTGATTTTAAATCATTTTAGGGTGTTGGTGGCGGCATGCCATAATAGAAGTTAGGGGAAAGGGTCGATCCCCAATGCCCCGTGCATGTGCAACCCCTTGTTGCTACTCTTGGTCCTACCATTCCCGCACTTATGCATGAATGTGTGGTGGTATCGACATTAGGATCCCTCAGTACACTCACAGGAGACCTTGATTAGCATGCTTCTATGATAGTGGGTAGGGAGCATAGAGACCACGATGATGGAGGAGCATTTTATGGAGTTGGTCCTAGTACCACTCCATGGGTGTCAATACCACATGTATGTACTAGTTTCCATCAGCTATGCTATGGACCCGATCAGGCCACACCCAGTTTGGGTGGACATGGAGATTTTGGTGGATCATCTGGTCACCTCAGTTCATTTGTAGAATTTATTACTGCAGACCATTACCCTGGGGACAATGCGACATAGGTATAGATACACATCTACATGTTGAATTTATAAGAATTTAATGAATGTACATGTATCAAAAAAAAATTACAATACATTTTAACAATCAAATTGTTTGGTGTATAGATGACACTAGCGATGGAGCAATCATTTGCACTGCGAGTATATATGTCGACACCAATCCTAGTCGGCAACCCTTATGGGGTATTTTGATTTCAATTTTTGGTGTTTTAACTTAGTTTTAAATTTTGTTTTAATCCCTTGAACATGTGTTTAGGCTCATATTGGTTGAAGTCAATTAGATTCCGCTGAAGTTCCACCTGAGGATTTGAGCACTCCTCAGTGTCGTGATGCTTTCTCCATCGGAGGCCGGTACATTTATATTACTTAAATTGTTTAACATTCTAATAGTTATAATTGTAGATTTAGATTCACCTATATAATAAATGTTTATCTTTTATATAAATATTAAAGTACTAAGTATCTATATATATGGGGTTTGATAGTAATGAGGGATGGGCATCAGGACAAACATTGTTCAACTGCTACTAAGTAGGGCCTCTAAATTTCAATTTGTTTAAAAAAAATTCTACACAAAATGTGCAAACTTGAATATATATTTTTTAACCTAATTCAAGTATAGATGCTTTAAATTTGATCTTGTAGGAATTTGTTAGTGCGACTTTCTGCCATGATTCAGTCATAGTTACACCTCCAGGAGGACATGCAGAGTAGGCTCTAGATATCATGGTAATTTATTTTTTTATTACATTTAAAGTCAATTACAAATTATACATTGTGAATAACTTTAATTAAATTTAAAATTGAATATATATATGAGCTAATACATGCTAAATTATTTTTCTTTTATAGCATGAGACACATCTTGTAGTTGAGCATGTACAAACAGGTCCTAGAGTAGAGGGTGCACAACCTCTTATGATATAATTTAAATATGATAAATTATAAATTAAATTGAATTAAATAATTTTTAATTGTAGACTAAACATCTAATTTCAACTTTCTTTGTCTTGTACATATGTAGATTGATTCAAAGAATTTAGAGGTTGGTCCAGGTGCACCAAAGCATCATCATGTTGGCAGTCATGCTGTTGGACTTTATTTCATGGGTCAAGTACTTTGTTGGACTTTATTTCATGGGTTGTACTCTGATGGACTTTATTTCATGCACTTAATATATTGTAAATAATGGACTTTATTATTGTTCAATTTTAATTTACACATGTACACTTATGCATTTTATGTTCAGAGTCAAGACATTAATGTGAAATTAAAGTTGAAATTAATAGGACATTTTAATATTTGTACTTTACAAATTTAGTGATCCATACATGATATACATGATATGTACATTGAGTAATTAGCGATAATTAGTCAATGAACTTATTCAATTCACGTCCTAATAGGATGTCTTAAGGGGTCGTAATACACAGGTTAGATCTAATAAAATAAGAAAATAAATCATAATCTACAAACAAAAGCAATCTGTTTATATACCACTAAGCATGAAATTTTAAGAAATAAACAATACCATACAAGATTAGAGAACAAAAGCATTAATAAATTCTATAAACTAAACATAAATACCAATCAAAATGCAACAAGTTTTTCCAAAAAAGTTGTTCTATAATTATACACCATATTTCCTAGTTCTTTTACAACATTATATTAAAGAACTTAATTATCAAAAAATAGGCCAAAGTTTTGAAATTAAATCATGTAGTCCATATTTACAAATCATACAAAGTGCTAGAGAAAACTTAAGAACATAAAAGTCCTCTTGACCTCATGTTCAACAAAAAACTAATTTATAAGTTGTCAAAACAAATAAGAACATTCAACATGTCATAAGGGGTCCTAATACGACATCTTAAGGGGATCAAAGAAGAGTATAATTATGTATAAATATTAAGTGATATAAACAAGTATTGTAATTCAAGACCTTATCGAGATAATTAGGGCCATACTATAAAATGTTGATACTCTAAACATAATGCCTAGGTTAAAACTAGTGTCAAAGTCCCTACTTAAATATAGATACCCTAGTCCTATTTTATCCATGAAAGAGAGTGGAATGAAACAGAATGGTGAAAGTGTCCTCTAAAAAACCATCAAAGTTTGGACATGTTATGGTTTCTCAACAAACAAAAGCAATATGTTTATATACCACTAAGGATAAAATTTTAAGAAATAAACAATACCATACAAGATTAGAGAACAAAAGCATTAATAAATTCTATAAACTAAACATAAATACCAATCAAAATGCAATGATTTTTTCCATAAAAGTTGTTCTATAATTATACACCATATTTCCTAGTTCTTTTACAACATTATATTAAAGACCTTAATTATCCAAAAATAGGCCAAAGTTTTTAAATTAAATCATGTAGTCCCATATTTACAAATCATGCAAAGTGCTAGAGAAAACTTAAGAACATAAAAGTCCTCTTGACCTCATGTTCAACAAAAAACTAATTTATAAGTTGTCAAAAAAAATAATAGCATCCAACATGTCATAAGGGGATGTCTCAAGGGGTCCTAATACGACGTCTTAAGGGGATCAAAGAAGAGTATAATTATGTATAAATATTAAGTGATATAAACAAGTATTTTAATTCAAGACCTTATCGAGATAATTAGGGCCATACTATAAAATGTTGATACTCTAAACATAATGCCTAGGTTAAAACTAGTTTCAAAGTCCCTACTTAAATATAGCTACCCTAGTCCTCCTATTTTATCCATGAAAGATAGTGGAATGAAACATAATGGTGAAAGAGTCCTCTAAAAAACCATCAAATTTTGGACATGTTATGGTTTCTCAACAACTATTGATCCCCTCACAACCCTTAGCGTCTCATGATGAAATTAAAGGATTTGATGAATTTATTCCTACTAGAGATGAGATTATGAATGTTTTAAGTCCCTAGATCATCTTTAGATAATTGAGGTCATTGCTCTCTCAAATACTACTTTATTGGGAGATTTTGAGGGATATGAGATAGTTAAATATGTAATGGGAATAATATGTGAGATACTCACCTCTAATGATAATTTTTCTAAGGAAAAAAAATATAAGAATTTTATTGTCAAACTCAAAACACATCCTAGCAAGGATCTAGTAACAAAAAGAGAATTCACTAAATTTATGGGAGACAATCTTGATTTAGCTAAAGGTGTCTATTCTTTATGTGAATATAGAATATATATCTCTTGAAAAAGCTAGTAAATTAGTGAGATAGAGTGGATGCTTGTTACTTCTAATTTGGGATTTGGCCTCTATTATTGCTTTTAATACTCTAAGAAGTTGTGAAGCCAAAGATGTGTTCAAAGAACTTAGCAAGAAAGGGATAAAATGAATAAATTTTAAATATTGATTGATTTTGGTATTGTTGAAATAATAGATCCAAATGGAGAAAATAAGACACTTTGGGTTTAGAAGGACAATTTGAAATTTAAGTGCATACTTTGGTTAACCCTTTGCTATTAGAGGAGAAATTTGATTTTATTTTTATCAAGTATAATATTTAGGATATGTGCTAATATGACACGTCTTAAGGGGATGTCTTAAGAGGTCCTAATAAAAGTCTTCTTGACCTCATGTTCCACAAAAAACACTAATTTATAAGCTATCAAAACAAATAATAGCATCCAACATGTCTTAAGGGGATGTCTTAAGGGGTCCTAATAGGACGTCTTAAGGGGATGAAATACTTCAAAGTACATGTCTTGAATATTTAATTGCAATTGATATAACTGATTTAACAATAATTTATGCATGATACTTCAAAGTACATGTCTTGAATATTTAATTGCAATTGATATAATTGATTTAACAATAATTTATACATGTTATTTAGTGATTTAAAAATAATTGTGTATGTATTTACATATATGTCATCTCAAAACAACGTTTACAAAATTTGGCTATGCCATCTCAAGAACATCTCAAAATTGTGCCCGGAATGTAGTAGGTCTTCATGCCACCCGATATCAAAATAATAAGCAATATCAATGAAATCATCAAAACATACATATTTTAATTTATATAAAACTATCTATATGTACACAACTCAAGTACATGTATTTAAAAGTATTCCACACGTGTGTAGGTTGAATCTACATCCTCTCCTTTTTGTTTCAAAGTATGAGATAAATGTGATGATGTCTTAAGGATACAAAAAAGGATAATAAATCAATTTTAACTATTAATGTACAAGAAATATAAATATATAATCAAAACATGTATTTCAATATAATTTAACTAATAATTACTTGTTTTTACCAAGTATTCCATGTTGTCTAGGTTGAATCTGCACGAACTCTCCTTTTTGTGATGATGGCTTAAGGATCTATAAAAGGACAATTTAAATCAATTTCAACTAATAACACACTTGACCAATATAAAAACATGCATTTAATCTATTTAAAAGGATAATATAAAACTAAAACTATATTTACTTATTCCATTATACCATCTACATCCTCTCTTTTTTGCAATGCATCTATGATTGTCTCATGCTCTTCCATAGAAATTATTTATAGCACTTTATTTGTAGGTCTTCCACGATACCGATCTAGTTTTATATTTGTTTCCACCACCAAATGTGAATAGTCTATAATCTTTTATGTGTTTCATAATCTTTGAATGTAGGCAGACCATTCTTCCTTATCAGGTATTTTTCGTATCCAAGTGCCAACAACCACCACTGATCCTATTGGAAAACATGATTTAACCATCATCAAATAAGTTCTCAAATTTTTCTTAAGGGGATCACCGTACCTATTGGATAATGATAGCCATCATCATCTTATTGAGGTTCTATTAAATTATGTTTAGTCTCCAAACAACAACAACAACATACACGTCTTGCAAACAAATTTTGATTTAATAACTTGTGCACACGTCCATATAATTTGACTAATCTACATACATCCATTATATGTATATAAATAAATAGTTTAGTATTAAAAAATAGTAATAAAGTGAAATAAATTGAATTAAATTACCTTCTTGTACAAGGTCTTAAACATGATCATAGTCTTCTGATGCAAACACTTGATCATTATCTTCAATAGTTGTTTCATATTGATTGTGTGCTTGTGTAGGTGTCAACGATATTTTCTCCCACTCTTCAACCCATTTTGTATCTTCACATGCTTCCCAATCTCCTAAGATACAAAATTGACAAAAACATGCAAGCTCCCTTGTCCATATAGTCCATGTGCTTGTTGTTGAACTCTTAAATGAATACCATTTAGTAGATCCACTGATTGTATCATAGTCAACTCTAGGTAGAATGTTCTTTTCTTCAACCAACCAAAAGAATCGATGAACTGTAGAGTACTCACTTGAACTAGGTTTAGATAATCTTGTATTTCACCAATCCACAATCTCACATGCATCTTTAAATTTTACTGCATCCTCAAATTTCAATTGTTATCTAGCAAGAATTATTTTGACACACGCACCAACTCCATCATGTTCTCCTTTACCATGCTTAACTTCAAAAAAACTCCATATATGTTGGACATTAAGTTCCTTGTGAACCCTACTTAACCAACAGAACATTTGAGCATTCTTGAACTACCTCGTACAATTATCTAACCATATGAGGTGTTTTTGTGTGGTTCTCTTTCTGATTTCTATAAAATATATTGAAGCAGGTATTATCTGTGGCAGTTATCGCAAATAAAAATGATACTCCCTCAAAAGGCTATCATCACTATGCTATCATCTGCATGTCTATAAACAATACGCGCTTGGACCAGGCAGCTACTTACCTTTGAATTATAATATTGTGATTGGTTTCCTCTTGCAGACTGGGTAACAATTTTCACAAAATCAACCACTAAGTACTAATATTACCAATTTGAGTAATGTTTCTACATGCGAAATTGGCCATCGTCCATCGAGCATGATGCATAGCATATTTGACACAATCTTTATTCATAAATTCCTTATGAATGCATGTACTTTTGCTCTTAACTCGTCACAATTTTCCTATTTTCCAAATACTTAAGAATAATTGACATTCTTAAATCTTTTAACATCTACTAATTGTTAAAATCGTTATCAACACTTTCATGCATTTACAAATTCTTAAGAATGAAGATTTCCTAGCCTCAGTGCATTGTCAAAAAATACAAGAACTTAAATGAAAACAATTTTACCATTAGATCTTTCACAAAACAAACCTAATATAAACTCCCTAATTGCTTCAGGTGGCATATTAATACTGCATTCTTGTGTAATCATGTTAGTATGCAAGGTACAACATATATATCGAAAAACATCATAAAATAATGAAATTCAACATGTGTTTTACAACAACAAGATATTCATTGCTTATTAATTTTTTACATGCTAGGTTTTCATTTTTGAGACCTTTGACTTATTTTAATATTTACCAGTATTACTGATACTTCACAAAATTTTCTATAAAATTTAGTTTTGTGAAAATTGTAGATAATGGGTTTTGGATGAGGGATTACAGCGAACTTTGGACCCAACTCTGGTTTTAAAACATCTCTAGCATTAGATGATACCCTAGTATTATCATGCCAATATTTTTCAATCAAAGATCTAATTTGAACATTCAATTTCATGTCAGACCTTGGGAGTCGACCATTAAAACTCCAACATTGGTTAATTAGATCACTTTCTATACTTTCTCTTCTTTTTGCCGCTCTTAGCAATGTTTTAGGATGTATTTGTAGAACTTCACTAATATTACTTACCATTCTTTTATTCAAAGTTGCTTTATTAACTATAGCAATTGTTATAGCTCTTCTTGCTGCATTTTTATCTTTAGATCGACTATTCTTTGCAATAGATTGAGTGACACTAGCAACAGTAGACATAGCATGTTTTAATGACTGATCTTTTCTTTTTGGTTTAACAAAAAAGCCTAACTTTTTTATTACTTTTCTCATTTTTTGTATTCTCATCAATTGTATCATTAGTTGACATTGAAATGCAAGTTTTTTACGATAAAAGAATTTTTTGTATATTTTATTTTGCATGTGTTCTGTGCAGCTGATAATCTTTACCGAGAGGGATTATCAAAAATCACTTTCAATTTAAAAAATATTTTTTCGATACAAATTCAACATCATCCTATACATTTTCATTTTCAACTTCAAAAAGCGATTTTCTTTCATTTTCATCAACAAAATAGTTTTTCATTTTTCATTTTCAATAAAAAAGTAATTTATCGTTTTGCTTTCCAACAAAATATTTTTCATTTTAATTTCAACAACATTTAAACAATTTTCATTTTCATTTTCTAATTTATTTTGAACAAATTCTATAAAAAACTCATCTCTCTGAATATTATCAATGTCAACATCGTTAAGTCCAACATCTTGTAAAACTTCTTCAAACGAATTTTCCATTCTTAAAATGTGGGTTGGCGCATTACGGATTTGTGCCTGAAACATTCTCCACCCAGCATTGAAAGAGAGGTTGGGAGCAGCCTAGGACTTGTTTGTATAATCATATTATTTTCCAAATTGACTTCTTGTAAATTAGCTTCATCTACAACCATGGTCTCCTCAATGTTTTTATCTTCAATAGTTGTGGAATTTGATGCTTTAGCATTATTCATTGATCGAATCCTCATTCTTCTATCTCTTTTCCTTTTTGCTTCTTTATCTTTCCTTGATTGAATTTCTTCAGGAGTCAATGTCTTCCTATCTTTCCTCTTATTACGAGATTGTGAACCCATGATTATAAAATTCTCAAGCACAAATGAATGTCAATAGTGAAAGTCTTCAAAAATTTCAATCCAAATTGCAAGTTGAAGACTTGTAAAGACAAAATTCTTCCTCTTTTGTTCCTCTAAACGAGTAGAAAACTAACACAATTCCACTTGAAAAACTATTTACATGATGCCTCCTTTCAAAAATTCAATCCAAATTGCAAGTTGAAGACCTATAAAAAAAAAAATTCTTCCTCTTTTGTTCCTCCAAATGAATAAAAAACTAGCACAATTCCACTTAAAAAATTGTTTACATTATGCCTCCTTTGAAAAATTCAATCCAAAATGCAAGTTGAACACCTTTAAAAACAAAAGTTGATAGAAAATAGCCCAATATGTCTCAATTGGCCATACATGTGAAGTTGCAGACTTCACAGTAAAACTTGCCAGTAAATTTTAAAAAAACAGTAAAAAGAGAAACAAGATCTTGTTTTATAATCAGGATCTCGTAGTAAACATGATCCCAATTATAAAATGGGATCTTGTTTCCATGTCAATGGTCCCAACATTTAATATTGGGAAACAGGATCCTGATTTACAAAATGAGATCCCGTTTTGTAAACGGGATCCTGTTTCTAAAAAATTGAAATTGCCCTTGCTTTGTGGTTGGGTTTTTGGCTTGTATTCTAGTTCAGGAAAAGCATTGAGAATCTGAACCTAGGCCTTCAACCTGGTTTGACCTGCAAGTTGAAGGTCCTAACAATGTCACAAAAAAATAGCGACTTTGGACATATGGCAAACGACTTTTTTTGCAGAATTTTTTAACAAAATTAAAACCCATTATAGATGAGACAGTGCAGATTCCAAATATGTAATTTTTTTTACAATTGGATTATTTTTCTATTTTTCAATTAATTTCTGATGAAATAGGTCCATAAACTTAAAATATCAAGGTTTTTTACTATTTTAAATAACTTTTTATTAAAATATTTTTTGTAAAATGAATTGCACAGAAAAATGTACTTTAGACAATTATTTTCAATTTTAAAAAAATGGTAATTTTAGGTTATCTTATGCGTGACGTACACAACAATTTTTCAAAATGAAAAATATGGCTGGTAAAAATTTAACCAAAAAATATATATTTAATAAAAAATTACAAAAAATGTCAAAAACGTGCTTCAGTGAGTTAGAAAATCTTTTTCCAAAAGGATTTAGAAAAATACGGTAATTTAGGTCAAAATATGGATGACGTACATGTGCATGGTATGGTAAAAAAAGTGACTTTTAAATAGTGGTTTTTAGAAATGCCCATTGAAACTCAATTTGTAACATCTAGGTATTGAAATAAATTACATATTTGGAAACTAGACTCTGAGTACTACATTTTATGATTAGTGACTTTTTGGAAGATTCCATCTCTAAGTGCTTCAAATTTTAAGGTCAAATGTGTCAAATTCTAAAAATCAGGGAAAACACTTCCACTTTTTGGCCAAAAAGTGGACTCAACTTCTTGCCAGCACCCGTTCACAAGAATATGAGGGCCCACCATAGGAGGATGACATTTTACATTATACAATTAAAATACGTAGCATTAGTGAGATCTAGTAGTGGGTCATTTAAGGGTTTCCCTAGTGGCTCAACAATAAGGCCAACTTGATCACAAAAGTCATTATTTGTTGGAAGATTAAAATTTTCATTGTAATAAAGTCATAATGATTTGTGGTTTATTATTGTTTTTAAAATAATTAGTTATTTTTTATAAATTAGTAGTTTGGGAAGTTATTTTGGAAAGGCTTTATAAAAGCTATATTGTAATACATAAGAGAAAATTGAACATTTCAATTATTATTATTTTTGTGTTTATTATTTAATATTATAGTTTAAATTTTCTAGAAATCTCTATGCTCTGTTGTTTCCATTATGGTATTATAGTAGTCATTGATCCTATCCATATAGTTTATCTATTAATTGTGTCATGATTAATGGTGTCTTAGTTGGAAGGAAAGTTTACAAAGGAGGTTCATGGACTACTAATGTTTATCAAAGTTTGCACTTAATAAAAATCCTTTGCCATTGTGTACAATCTACTTCATACCCTCATGTATAGTCTACTTTTATTGTTAAAATCTGTCAAATGTAATAAAGTTTGAACTTTCAAATATGAGTTGGTAATGTAGAGATACAATTTAAAATTATGCCAAAATGCCAACTTCCTTACATAGTAACTATTTTTGTTAGGGTATGTTGCGTGCAATATTAGTTATCTTCTATGAAATAGTTGGAGATATTATATTTGAAACCCTTTCATTGTTTGTTCATGCACCATAAAATTATTTATTTTTACTTGGAGAGCAAGGTATAAACTATGGGTATATTAGATTATGGATTTATAAGATTAATTTGATATTTTTTTAGTATTTTTAAAATAATGGAGATTCTTTTAGTCAACTATTAAAGCTTCAAATTTCATATTTGAAAAATTCAAATTCAAATGCAACTAATGAATATAAAACTTGTGTGGAATAGTAAATAAGAATGGAAAATTGCCTATATATGCAAATAAATTATTGAATAGGTATATAATAGAGATGATAAAGCCAAATCTATTATTTTTCTTGCTCTTCTTGACTCTAAATTACATTGTGTAGATCTAGACAAGTCATTAGTAAAAAAATGGGATAACTTGAATGAAATGTTTGGAGAAAAAATAATTAATGCAAAAAATATTCTAATACTTTTAAATTCAAAATGGAAGATAGAATCATTATGTCAAACTACCTAAGCAATTTGAGGTCTCTCGTTAGAAAAATAGTATAATTCAAGGCTCTAATAGATGATAACGATGCTAAGGCTATTTTGTCAAATAATTTATCTTCAAAATATAATTAAGTTATTTTTACTCTTAGTCAAATAATTTATCTTCAAAATATAATTAAGTTATTTTTACTCTTAGTCAAATAATTTATCAACCCTAGAAAATATGATTTGTTCTCTTTTAGTGGAAGAAAAGGGAACAAATTATGACAATGAGGTAATTACATAATTAATTATTAGGCCCCCTTTTGCACTAGCACACGTAAGTTTTCTTTCATCTAGGGTTCTTTATCAAGGGTAATTAATTCTTATTGTATTGTTCATTTCATCATTTTTGGATCAATATAATTCTCAAGCTTTTATAGCAAGTCTATTTTTATTTTATTTTTCTATGATATGTGTTTGATTTCAACTAATCTCTAGGAGTTGTAGAGTTGAAGAATCAACTCCAACAATGTATTAGGGCTCTCGATCTTTTATTCCCTATATTTTTTTAAGAGATTCAACCTTGAACATTTAAGTGGTGTACCTTGGGGTAAAAAATACCTCACAGTTGCATCCATAATGTCCAAAAACCCTAACATCGCTTGTTCAAATGTTAAAATCAAAGTTTAAAAAAAGTAGGACAATTTGTTTGGGTCTTATTTTTTTGTCTAAAAAATCCATACAGTGTATAGATATATACATTTTATGATGTCATATGATGTCATATTGTAGCGACCATTAATCCTACATAGTCACATAACTTCCTCTAAAAAAATTGATGGTCAAATAAGAAAAATATTGCAAAATTTTAAAAAAAAATGTTTTTTTTTTTTTTCCAATAAGAGCATGGTTTTTTGTGTCTATGTAGGATATCTTACAGATGTAGGGCTAACATAATTATTCTGATGATTTTTTTGCAATCAAACTTCTATTGATTTTTTGGTTTTGTGATGTCAAATTTTAGGAATTCTGGTAGGTGGTTTTGAGTTTGGGTGGAGGTCATATGGGAAGCTCGATCCTTGGTCTTTCCTAACTAGGTGGCCCTAAGATTGAGTGGGGAATCCATGAGAGAAAATAGGTAGAAAAACCAAATCTACTCATCTCAATGGAGCCATTAATAGGAAATCATGTCATATTCACTCCACCACCTGCACGCTAGGGAAGACCTTGCCACCATCCAACCACTAAGAGACCATCCTAACTCCACCTAGGGTTATCCCAATAGCTAGTAGCTAGTTGCCTCTGCGAGTGATACCATTTTTTCTCTACAACCCTCCAACTTCCACATGGTTTCCTTCCCCTAATCCATTTTTCTAAAAAGAGCTATTTTTATTTTTGGCATAACTTGGACAAAGAGAGTCATTTGTTTGCAAATAATATATCATTATAAACCTAGTTTTGAGCACTTTCTAGTGGAGTAGGTACTTTTATCAACAAAAAATTGTTGGTACATTTTATTGTTTTTCAAAGTTGGATTTTCAATTTTAGCTCCCAAGCTCATAAATTATTTCTTGGATCTCCAATTTTAAAAAATCATTGTGGCATTAGAAAGGTATTTTAGAGTTCTTCATAGCTATCTATGCACATTTTTAGAACCTATGTTAGGCATATTTATTCATTTTCATGTTATTTTATTCTAGTTGATTACTTGGACATTTTGGCACCTAAAAAAGTTGTGTTTGCATGAAATTAACTTCATTTAGTTGATCTAAGTCGTTTTCAACATCTGACACCTAGTATCTAATAGATATTCAACATTTGGAAGTAATTTATATGTTGTACATGTGTAACTTTACAAGGATCTTTAGAATCATTATTTGCCCTTTTTTTGTGATCCTACTTTTAGCAAAAAATACCATGAGGTTTCTATGCACTTTGGTATTTTGATGCAACAAGACCCAATATTTTACCCAATGACTCACCTGGTTTTGACCCATTGTGAATAGTTTGATTTACCTAAAATAACAATAAAAATTTTATCTTTTCCATTTCTAATAACCAGATGTGTATTCAAAATAAACCCATTTCAAAAATTCCTATTGCGATAGTAAAGCAACATTGCATAATCCCAATTAATGATTATATTTTCAAATACATTTTTCATAAAGATACAAGATCATGTTCACATACATAGCTTCCAAGAGCTCAATGAAACAAAGTACAAATGGTCTAGATGTCCCTTCCTAAGCATACATCCTCAAATTTCAACTACTGACTGCATGAGGGAGAGTATCACCCAAGTGATTTTCCTCCAACCATAGACTAATTGCAATCCCCCACACATCTACTTAACTCGTAAGATGGCCCTCTCTTCAATGAAGATATTGGTCTAGTAACCCTCATAATAATAGCCTGCTTGAGCATGGTATTGTGTCCTAAATAACTAGAGCTACCATATAGTGGATAGTCGCCTACATGAATGAAATTCTCAGCCTAGTTATGCAACCTTAGCTAATAGTGAACCGAAAAGTGTAATCAATGGAAACTTACACTACTTTGGCCAAAGATTTGATCATTACATCAAACTCAATTTCTAAGAACTAGTGTCTCACTTCTATGAAGTGGATGTTTTATGTTCACCCACCCCCTTTGCTCGATTTGGTAAATAACATGACCACAATAACTCTTGACAAGATAATTCCACATATCACATAACATGATTCTAACCTAAAAGGTAATGTACATATAAGTGATCTAACTAACCAACTAGGTTATTCCCATCCATGGATTATCCTAATCCCAAGAATGAACCATATTACCCACATAGGTTTTCATAACATCACAAATTGACAATTTCAATATATCACTTCAATAGAATATTGTTTCCCATATCTCATGACGCATTCCAGAAGTATAATCCACACACAACATTAAATGACTCCATCTCAAAAGCATAATCCACACACAACATTAAATGACTCCATTTCAAAAGTATAATCCACACACAACATTAAATGACCATTTCAAAAGTATAATCCAAACACAACATTAAATGTATCCATTTCAAAAGTAATGCAACAATCAAGTGCTCAATCTGACCAGATAGGTTAATCCCAACCTATGGCTTCAATCAAAAGAAGTATTGCAACAATCAAGTGTACACCCCAACCCTAAGGAAAATACTGTCTTCCTACTTTCAAGGAAATATGAGTAACCATTCAAGGATAAACTACCAACATGGTTTGCATAACATCATATCCTATCAATGAAGACATGATTCATCTAACATGTTATCATTCTCGTGCATTAATATCATAATTCATGCAACCATACGGTTTTACTATGATATATTAGATATAATAATAATACATTATCTTCGTAAATACAATCCCATGCTTCTACATAATAGATATATGTATATTTAAGCTAATAAAATTTCACCTTCAATATATAAGCAAGCTTTATGTAAATACAATCACCAATTCCTCTAGCACTTGCAAACACATGACATTCAAAATAGAAGAGAATAACAAATAAGAAAGACTAGAATGCTTGGATAATTTGCTTCCAATTAAGAAATTTCCCTCAAATCTTAATCCCAAGATTACAATTGTTGCTCCTACTTTTAGCTTGCCCACAATTCTAAACTTTATCTCCAAACACTCAAATATTACAAGAAAATGACTCTAAATCTCTCAATCAAAACTCTCTCTCACTCCTCTCAACTCACTACAACAAAATGGATAGCAAATGAATATGAATGATGGAATGGAATAATGGAATTCCAAAACCAAGAGGTTGTCCTCTTATTTATACAAAATATTGAGAAACTTCAAGTTATAGTTTATCTCCTCAAATTGCCAACTTTTCCATCCTATTAACACCTCTAAAACTAAAAACATAAATCCAAAAATAACTTTTCTTCTAATCAGGTCGACTAAGCAAGATTGAGTGAAATTTGGTTGTTAAAAGAATCAGAATTCAAACACATATACAGTCCCAACAAATTCAACTTCTTATTAATCGTTGATTCACCTCTAAAATCTGCCAGCAATGATTATTTTACCAAGTCAAATGTTGCAATGGTTTCCTATAGTTTTTTTGCTTCCATCATGGCTTTGTTGTTTTCCAAATTCTAATTATGGTGTCTACAATGGTGACTGCATTTAAAATGTACAAAAAATCTCTTTCATTTTCTTTCCAGCTTGTGGCAGTTTGACCATTTCAATTCCTTCTATTTGTTGTTCATACATGGTGAGTTAACTCAACTTTATTTTACAAGAAAATGAATTCAAAACAACATTTAAATTTTTGTGCCACCTTCTCTATGGCATGGCCAATTTGACTTGTTCAAATAATGCATTAAATTTTGCATTACTTGCTTTCCAGCGTGATAACATTACCTCTCTACTATTGCAAGTATGAAGGTGTTGTCATTGATGTCATCAAGCTTGTGTTGCCATTGGTGTCAATTGTGTAGTGGTTGAGAGAGATTGTTAATTTGATTAGTTGCATTATGTTGTCATCAATTAAGTTACTAGTGTTAACCTCTGGTGTTGATTTGATAAGCTTTCAGTTATGATTATGGTTGTGGTAGTGATAAAGATGTCGAGGATATTGAGAAAATTGATAAAAAAAAGAGAGGAAATAGGGTGTTGCAGAGGTGTTCTAGTTTTTCTCCACATTTCTTCTAAGTTGAAGATCCGCTTGTGTGGTTTGTATATGTTGGTTAGAGGTGTTCAAAGTCTCCTTATCCAAAATTTGGGCTTCTGGATGGATGTGCAGAAAAAGTTATGTTAACTAGCATGTGAACTGAGTTTGTAGCATTGCTTAGAAAGGTGTTTGGGAGAAATGTTTTTTCTCTGTGTTTCTCTGCAATTGTGTTTTAGGTCTTGCAATTCTGAAGGTATGTTTATGGTGTTGGTCTCTTGTCTATGTCAAGAGGATTTTTGGTTTGGCACTCTAAAAGATGGTTTTTAGAGTTACAGTGTTTAGTGGAGTGGTTTGAGTGTACAAGTGGTGTACATTCTGAAGGTTTGAATTGATGCAAATAATTTGTTAGATCTCTGGCACAGTTTATGGATTATTCTATATTTTCTAGAAGTGTGGTATGTGGCTTTCAAGTCATCCTTGGATTTAAGGAAGAGTGTACTTCAAAGTATAATGGTGTTTGCATAGGTAACGGCTGACCTAGTGTTTACATTACATTCAAAGAGGTTTAGGTATTGATGAAGGTGTGGCATGGTGTATAAGTGTTGATTTGGGTCCCAATTAAGTTTTGCATTGGTCCACTTTCATTCCTATCCACTGTGGGAATGCTTAGTGTCGACCTATTTTTGAATTTGTAAAGTGTAACATGTGTGTAGCTAACTTGAAGATGCTTTTCAAGTTGTGGATGGTATAAATGAAAGGTGAGTTGATGTGAGATAAAGAGTGGAATAGAGTTGAATGTTGTGATGCAAAATTAAGAGCAGAGATGTGAAATGCAGTGCGAGTAATAATGTAAGATTGTTGAATGTGCAGTGAGTTGAAGGTATCTTGATCTCTTGAAGGTTGTGAGTGTTCTTAAATCTATTATGGTGGATTCTTTGTTGCATTGAGATCATGCTCTTTGTGTAACATTCTATCTTTTTTCTTCTATATATTCCAACAATGAGCTTGGGTTGTAATCCTTTCTGGATAGTGCATCCTATTCTAGTAGTGAGCCTCTTTGTACCAATTTTGCAATTACTTATATTGTGAGCTAATCCTCGCTGTGGTTTTTCCCTCCTAGGTTTTTCCATGTAATTCTAGTGTTCTCTTGTGTATGGTGTTGTTATTTCATTTTTTGTTATCTGCATTTCATGTTTAAACATCATAATAGATTAAGGGTTTAATGAATGCATGTGGATCTAATTATTGTTGATGGTTTTGATGTTTTAATTGGATACAACTAATTCACCCCCTCTTAGTTGTCTTTCTCATTCAAAATTGGTATCAAAGCAAGGTTCCTTGGAGAAAATCTTGACTGCTTGAGGTAGATCTGGGATGGTGAGAAAGAAGGAGATCCCTATGTTTGATGACACATACTATGCATTATGGAAGGTTAAGATGGAAGGTTATCCGGTTTACCTTGGATTTGATGTCGCAAAGGTAGTGAAGACTGCACATACCATACCTACAAATGGATTGAGCACAAGTGATGGGATCAAGGCCTATGAAATAGATGGTAAGGCAAGGTTTGTTCTTTTGAGTAGTCTTACAAATTCTTAATTAATGAAAGTGATGGATTTGAAAACTGTTAAATAAGTTTGGGATAAACTAGAAAGTATTTATGAAGGAGATGATAAGGTTAAACAAGATAAGATGCAGAATCTAAAGACAAAATTTGAGAACTTGTGAATGTCTGAAGATGAAACAATTACAAGTTACGTGCAAAGGGTTGATAAACTTGTCAACGCAATGAGAGGTCTTGGTGCAAAAGTCAAAGAACCTAAAGTGGTAAAGAAAATTCTCAAAACTCTTCTTGATTTTTATGGTGAAAAGGTTTCTTCTATTGAGGAAGTTGCAAATTTTAATACTTACACTAGAGATCAGTTGTATGGCACACTAACTACATTTGAAATGAGAAAAAATGGTCTAAATAACCTTAATCACCTCATATCAACCTAATCCACCTAATCCATAACCTTAATCACCTCATATCAATCTATTTAGCCTAATACCTTGATCATCCATCAACCTCCATCTCGATCCAAATCTAATCAAATGACCTTCATCCCCCTTCCTCTAATCACTTCATCCTAAACACCTTCTTCTAACCCCTTTAATCCATGCCTTTACATTATCCCCTTTTTCAATCCCAATCAAATACTATCTATTCAATACACTTCTTATCCAATCTTACATATTCTAATCCAAATGTATTTTATTCTCTCTAATCATAATACAATCAAATCTATCTTTCCCTTTCAAATCCCATTTAAATCCATCAAAATCCATTTGAGGTCCCAAATCAACAAATCTATTTCCTCTTCAATGAATTTTTACCTTGTTTTAGTGAATCCATATATCACAATCCCTAATCCAAAAAAGTGTCCAACTCTAAATCAACAGATTTATCAGCATTTTAGTAGTTCTATAACATAACTTAGCAATATATGGTGCATTTACTATGGTGTGTGTGGGCAAAAAAGAGTAGCGAAGTAGGAGGTTTGAACGCGTCTAAGGAAAATGGTGATGGGGGGTTGGAGGATGAAGACAAGGAAGCATATTCTTCTATATTTCTCCTACGCCTTCCCTATAGCATGGTCATCTATGAAGAGGCAATGTTTGTTGGCTTTGGTATTGGTTTTGTGGAGGGATTAAGTGTTTTCTCTTTGTTCATGGGTTTCTTGTTGTTTTTGTTGCTAGCTCCTCTTCTTGCTATAGTAGACACTTTTGGAGCCTTACTTTTAGGTGGAGGTGTTGGGGGGGACTCGAAGGTGTGTTGTTTCTTGTCTTGGTCCTCCCTTTCTCTCTGTTTTGTAGTGTTCCTCTTTGTTGGGTCCGGCCCCTTTTTGTTAGTTTCCTTTCTTCCTTTCTAGCTGGATATTGTTCTTGTGCCTTCTTCATTGAGGGTGTTTTGGCTAGCTTTTTCTTCCCCTTCTGGATTGTCCTAGGTGTTCCCCAATCTTTAGTGGGGTGATTCCTTTTTTCAAGAGTTCCAATTCCAAGCTTGGGATGGGATGATCTCTTCAGCAGCTTTGGGTTTTAACTAGTGGGTTTGTTGTTTTGCTCCTAGTCTTTGAAGTTGATCTTTTGGAGTTTGGATTTTCTCTTATTGGTCTTGTTTTTTTAGGAAGTTTGTTCTTAGGTCCTCCAAGTTGAGGTTTATTTTTCTCCCCTGGATCCCCACTTGGTTTGTTCAACTTTTGTTGTTAGTGGGGTTTCATTTTTCATTTTTGCAATTTTGTTTTTGCTTGGTGGCACTTTGGGGTGGCTTTTTGGTCTTTTTTAAAGGCTTTTTTTTATGCATTGGGTTTCTATCTATATTTTGTATGAAAGATAGTTTGATTCCCAATTGGATTAAGAGGCTTTTGTTGGTTGGGGTTGTGACCTTTATGTTTCCTGAGTTGTTTCTAAAGGCTCGAGTGTTTGTGCTTTTTCAGGTGTTGGTTGGGATTTTTAATGCTTGCTTCAAGTGCCAACTGCTCGTGACACCTAAGGACTGTGTGTCAACCCTTTCTACTAGAGTTACTTTCTATTGGTTTTTGTAGTTGGAGTCTTCTCTAGAGGTGGATACTAATCCTATTGATGGGGATCCCTCTCCTATTGAGGTGGAGTTGGAAGCTATAGGCATGGTGGAAATTTCTCTTCTATCTTAAAGGTGGAACATGTGGGTGTAGGAGAGTGATTGATTTGGTAGCAAGGGTTCTCATTCTTTCCTCTTCTTTATAGGGGAGCTCTCTTTTATTGAGATGGAGTTTGAGATGGCTAATGGGGTGGTTTGGTGCTGCAAGGAGGATAATGTTTCTCATTGTTTAGTTGTGCTCTTTAACTCCTTAATTGATGAGAGGGGTGTGGTTGTTGTGGAAGCTTTGGATAAAAGGGGTGTGTGGGCTATCTACACTACTATGTTCTTAGTCTTCCTTAGCTCAATTTTTGGTATAAGCATTTGGTTAGCTATATCCTAGCTAATTCAGGTTGTTATTCTTGTCAATTAGGGCTCAAGGTCCCTATTTTATCTTGGTTGTAAGGGTTAAAGGTCTCTTTAAAACTTGCTTATTTGGTCCAAGCTGTGTTGTTTTGTTTATTCTTATGGCTGCTATTGGTAAGCTACTGATTATTTGTTGATTATTTTTGGTGTAGATTTGTTTGTCTGGATAGGGTTTTGGGTCCCTTCAAAACCTGTATGTAATGGGTTTTGAGTCCCATCAAAACCTTCTTTTCCCCCTAATCAAAAACATAACTTAGCATTTCGTATATAATCCATTTTCATGCTTCAACAAAATTGTTTCCTCTTCAATGGATCCATATATCACAATACCCAAAAAAGTGTTGAACTCTAAATTAGTGGATCCATCAACACTTCAGTAGTTTCATACCATAACTTAGCAATTTCATATATAAGCCATTTTTTCATCCTTTAGTGGATCTATCAACACTTCAATGATTTTGTACAATAACTTAGAGGTTCCATACATAAGCCATTTTCATTCTTTAGTGGATTTTTCAACACTTCAACAATTGTGTGCCATAACTTATTAGTTTTATCCATAAGTCATTTTTCGTCCTTTAGTGGATCCATTTGTACTTGACGTCTGTGTCATTTATTTCAATGATTCTAGTGCATTATGTGAATCTTTCATTTTAGGCATCCTCAATCCAATTCTTCTCATCTAATCCAATTAGTCAACCTTATCCTAAGTCTAATATTAATCTAAATCTTAATCTCAGCGGTATTAAATCAAACCTAAGATCTTCTAATATAAAAAAAAAATCTCTTCTTGTAATTTATTTTAATACATTCCATTTCTCTTCTAATCATCTCTTCCCATTGAATATCATATTTCATCTCCCTCCAACTCATCAAACAATCATCATGAGTATATTTTATTTCGAGGAGTCCTATTTTCATATTGATTCCTTGAATCCATCCCATGCTAATGATGATGATAGTCTTGTTGATCTACATAATTATTAAATTGATCCCCTTGATGCCATCATCACTAGTAATCTTTCATAAAGCTTCCACCACTCACCCATGCCTTTTGATCAAACAATATCTAGTACAAGTTATCCCATCACACTTCCATGCATATCCAATGGTCATCCTTATGCTACATTTGATAAGGGAACTCCATTTTATCCCCATCCATATCTCCTTCTTATCCATCATCCATTTATCCCTCTCTTCCAACCTCCATACCCTCATCTTCTCTCATATCCATATCCCAATATCTATCTTTTTACGACACCCCCATCACCTCTACCCCTAATCCAAATGCTTTTTCTCATTATCCACCAATCCACAATATTAACCCTCCATCTAATCCTAAACCATCCAAATATTTCTCTCCCAAATTCCTCTAAGGATTCTTTTAAAAATAACCATTACAAAATCCACATCACAATGTTGTGGATTGATGTCACACCATTACACTATTTGTGTGTCTTTGACGAGGTCGTCCCCTAGCCCATGGCTCCAAAATCCTAGCACCATTAAATCTATCAAAACCATCCCACTACAACCTCATTATCCTACTCTTAACATTGTCCAACCCCAATCCCATGAACCTCATGAATCCTCCATTTCTACATCCACCCCATTCAAGAAGTCTATCCAACACTCCTACCCCATCACACCTACCACAAAAATCCAAACATGCCAATATATTGTTCCAAAGCATACTAAAACATCCACACATCCAAATCAAGATCCTACCATCCCATCTAATCACCTCCAACTCAAATCATCCCTAAACCATCACCATATCCTCTTGGTCCCCTTACCTTTACTCATGGTGGTTCTCTCATATTAGAAGAAAAAATTATATCCACTATTGATCTCCTTCCACCAAAAAATGGACTTGCATCTTACATCCATAATAACCCACGTCCTGTTATAAACAAAACGCTCCAAAATATTAACTATCAAGGAAAATTATTAGGTCTTCATGATCAAGGTATCTTGGAGCCCATCCATATCAAGGAAAATCCAAGTTCACAAGCCCTTGGTTATACATCCCAAGGAACATTATACAAAAAAATTGGTACAACCTTTGTGCAACATAAGATGGACGCTTCCAAAACCATAACAGGTGCTTCCCATCATTCTTCCAAACCATTTGTCTTCATCCCCCCTCCTCCATCATAACAATCTAAAATGACTATCACTATCCCTCCTTCATCATATAAATCCATCTTGGGTCCATGTGTCCCATAATACACCATCACATATCCTCCACATGCTAAATCCCTTTTGGATCCTTACATCCCAAAATCTCATTCTACTCATCCCCTCATCCTCCAATCACCTATCTCTACCACCCATCATAAACAACATGTTCCTACAATCCCCAATTAGGATCAATGTAGCACAAATCCCATCCTCCTTTCCAACATATTTTCTCCATCACATCATCTGTAAGAACTCCACATCCTCCATCCTCATGCACCTATTTCATTGCTCTTAGAAATAATTTGGATGCCTAGTTAAAAATTCATAAAGCTAAATATCCACACAAATCTAAGGATTATAATGTCCCTACAATGTGACATGATAAAGTAAATACAAATCCAATCCAAAAAGATAAATAAATCCAAGATTCCAAAAAGGCCCACCAATGCAAAAAATAAAAACCATGTGGATCCCAAAGCAACAAGTTACAATATATCTATAAGCAAAATCCAAAATGGAATCCAAGTTTCTCATCAAAAAGCTAAGCATCCCCATCCTCCATCTCCTAAATCCATTTTGGTTTCTTATGTCCCAAAATCCAATATCATATGTAATCCATCATCTCGAAGTCCTAAATGCACTTTTCATCCAATCCTTCAACGCCCTTCATGATGTGTACCAATGTTGGTCCTATAACACTTTCATCCCATCCTTCCATCCACACACTTTCAAACACCTCATCCCTTATCCCACATACCTCCCCTATCAAACCCCTTCAATCCATGCATTTTCATAATCCAACCATCTTAACAAGGTTGTACCAACATCTAGTAGTCACTTCCAAATGGACTCCTACCAACTTGATAGGGAAATAATGCTTGAGACCTCTATCTTCCCTACTACTCCTTCATCACCATCCCCATCCACCTAATATTTCCTATCTTAGCCTCATCCACCTAATATATCCTCTCTCATCCTCATCCACCTAACCTTCATCCTTTCATCATCCCCATCCATCCAATCCCTCCTCACATCCAAACATAAAAAAATCAAAAAAATAAAGGAAAAAAATTAAAATGAATAAAAAAAGTAAAGAGAAATAATTCATCCAATGGTAAGAACCTAGAAAATAAGCACCTTGGGTAAGTACCATGATGAAAGCCTAGAAAAATACATCATGTGTAAATCCCCCCATCCATTCTCTCTCTATACTTGGGGGCAAGTTGATTCTAGCTACTGATTCATCATCTCCTCCATCCCACCTACCTATAGAAGGACAGGACGAGTCTGATCCCACAATAATGGGTTACACTTTTTGGCCAAACTTGACATTGAAATCAACATTTTTCACCAGATCTTCACTTTCTAACACCTATAGTAGTTAAACCATTAAGAATTTGAAGACGAAGAAAACTAGTGATTTGTGAGATTTTGTGTGTAGATTTTAATTATACTTAAAATATAAAAAAATTGTGAATCCTTTTATGTAATTTTTAATAACTTATTTTCTCTACTAAACAACATTTTTAAAAAGTGATGTTTACTTCATACCACATAACTTTTTTATAGAAACGATACAATTCTAATTTTTAAAATACAAATTTTTCACACCAATATCTAGTGCATGGATATTTTTTCATAAATTTTTGTTGCATAATTTTTTAAAATTAATTTTCCAAGTCAAAGTAATTATAATTTGGATAGAGGTGTACTTTGTACCACATAAATTTTTTTGTATGCATTTAAATTAACTTATTCTTTTTTTGTTGAAATAAGGACATCAATACCTAGTGCACATGTATTTTTTAGAATTTTTTTCTCTATTTTCTTTTTTTTTCATATGTGTGAAACAAAGACATTGATGTTCATTGAAAGAGCTACATTCACAAAAAGAAATAAAAAATAAATATAATAATAAAATTAAATATATTTAAAATTATACTTTTTGGGAACCTTATAATAAGGGCTACATACTTACAAAATATAAATTTTAAATGCATTCATTTGATCCCCCAAAAGGTAAATCAAAAGTGGTTTTTTATCAGCATTTTAATAGGTGTGGAGGAGACTCCATTATAGGTATGGTTTAAAACTAATGGAGTTCTATCCAAGGGGGTTTGATCTAAGGGGATTTGATCAAACCCTCTTTAATTAAAATCCTTTAAATGGAACCTTTAAAGGCTTAAATCATTATATTTTCTAAAAATATGTGATTTCAAGAAAAAATCAGGATGTCCCAAAAAATGTAACCCATTATTGCGGCAACACATATCAATGTTGAACTGTTATGGTCTAGTATACTTGAACCAAAGATTGCTTGTTTAAATGGTTATTTATAGATTGTAAAAGCTTCCCTTTAATCTTTCCAATTTAGGAATGAGCATTTGTTTAGTATGCAATAAGCCTAAAAACATTAGGCATGTTTTTTTATTGTGTGTTTGTTAAAGAGATTTGGAACATGTTTTTGGCTAATCTTATGGGATGGGGAACAAGGGTAAGATAAATTGGTAGGAATTATTGTACTGATGTTGATGTCCCCATCTATCCAATCCATCCTCATGTCCAAACATCAAAAAATCAAAAAAAAAAAAGGGAAAATAAATAAAATGAATAAAAAAAGTAAAGAGAAATAATTCATCCAATGGTAAGAACCTATAAAATTAGCACCTTGGGTAAGTACCATGATGAAAGCCTAGAAAAAATATATCATGTATAAATCCCCTCATCCATTCTCTCTTTATACTTGGTGGCAATTTGATTCTAGCTACTCATTCATCATCTCCTCTCCCACCTACCTATCTTATAAATTCCAATTCTTCCATTCTCCTTTAGATCTTTCTAAATATAGGGAAACTATGCATACACTATTTGGACACCTCTTTGCATACATTCCCCCATTGTACCTTTCATTCTCCATACTCCTATGTTTCTAGCCTTCCTGCCCTTTAATCCATCCATATTATTAATCCATAATATGTTATCCATCATGATTTTTTCTATACAATTCTTCCACATACCTTCATATCCCTTATCCATGCATCATCCTATCATTGATCATATCATGAGAATCCTAGTAACTTGTCATAGATGATATATCTAGACTAGGGAATCTTATTCCTTTACAACATAGTCCTTGGAGATCCCATCCAAACCCTTTATCCATCCCATAATTCATTTCATCCCCTATCCAAAACCTTCATCCCTTCATCCCATAATCCTTCCATCTCTCGATCCTTATCTCCCTATGCTCCATCCATTAATCCCTCCTGCCACCTCATCCTCTCATCTCATAATCCCTTGTTGTTGGTATCTAGATATTAGCTACCCGCCAATACAATCCAATGTAATTCATCCTATTATTTCGTTGATCCCATGTAATTCAAGTGCTCCTCATAATCCAAAACTTCAAGCACATCTTAATCCATGCAACCCAACTATGCAATCTACACAAACCATCCAATTGCAACAATTAATCTTGTTCCTAGCTTTTCTGCAAGCCTTGATCCAAATCCAATCATCATTGGGATGTACCCTTCCCAATCCTTATATTTTTTTGGTATATGTCATTCCCACATCAACAAAATTCCATCTATCATCAATCAATCTTGGCTTTTTAGTTTGATTGGAGAAACATCATGTTTTCTTTGAATCATTTTATGCATGATTGCTTACTTTTATGTGTATTATCATTTATCTTGCATCTATATCAATCCTTGTAACCTACATGCCACATTAGTATCATGGTCTTTCATATCATGGTGATATATTTTATATGGTTTCTTGTGACTTTACTATTTCTATCCATAGGACATATTGTTACCCTGGTTCCTTATACCTTGGTGCATAACATCCAATGCTTTATCAAATAAAGAGTGCTCAATCTAATCCAATATAGCTATGCATTTATTTTCATCCCACTTTCATACTCCATTATTTTTTCATCACTTTGTCAAGTATTCCTTTCCTCTCCTTTCATCCATCATCTTTCATCTCTTTCCTGATCTATTTTGAGAGCACACTCATGTTCACTTGAACTTGCATGTCCTCTCAAGGGGGAAACCTCATCTTCATCCTCTCCCTCATCATATTTCCTCCTAATCACTCTTTTGAATTACTAAGGAATTTTCCCCAATCTAACCATTTTCTTCCAAATTATATGTTTTAATCTTCTTTGAAATGATGTTACTTTATAACACCATCTCAAAGAGTGGAAAAATGTAGACACCTAAAATTGACACATCATCATTACCCAACAATTTCCTCTATAATTTATTGAATACAACCCTAATTATTCAATTAATTATCCATTCCCATCCCCTTATTACTTAAATAATATTTTATTATTTAATTAATAAATGTACTATTCATCTACTATTCACCCACACCTATTTCTAGCCTAAACCACTTAATCATTCCTCTCCTACAATCCACCTTAGGTAAATAAATCCAATTATTCATTTACCTAATTCCCTCATTCTCCCCCCCCCCACCAAAATATATATGTATATATATATAATTTATTTAATTTACCCATTTTCCTCCACTTTTCATTAAGTGGGATAATTCAATTAGCCCCTTAATCCCCCACTTGCACATTCCAAACCTTGGTCAAATCCTCCTAAATCATGCACATCCCCACTTGTTTACATAAGTATGGCCCTTTTGTACGCAATGCATGGCCCTTTTGAGAGAAGGCATGGGCCTTTGTACATGTGACAAGTCCTTGGTACCATGCCACATTGGTCAAGTCCTTGCCCATAACCCCAATCTAATTTTAAATTCATCCAAGTGTACTCTAAAGTACGTCTTCCATATAATCCCTCAACTTGATTGATTATCTCCTTGATCCCTCTCCCTTCATCTCATCTAACCACATGAGGACACTTGTCCTCCTCCCATCTCCCTATGGCTCTCAACCACTATGAGTCATTTATCTTTCAAGTACATCTTAGCCTTCCATTTCTTGGGCCAAAGATTTATAAATTAGCCTCAACCAAAGCCAATTTAATATCATCTAGATTTGCAACCTTGTGATGTTAACAAGAGAACTCACATCTAACCAACCATGAGCACAACCACCTCACCATAATGCAACAAGGGTTGGTTTTGGTAAGATCTTTCATGCTTTTATCAATGTTTTACCAACCTTTATGCTTAATATGGGTGTTGGAATTTTTTTTAGTATAATAGGTTAATATAGTTTTAGTTTGTTCTAGTGTGGTCAAAATTTCATGTACACAATTATATATCTTCATATCAACAATATCATTATGCCATTGTCGATAATATAATAATTAGTATTGTTGGTTAGTTTATATAATTCTATTTTTGAACTTTGTATTTATATTTATTTAAGTATAACTTGAAACTTGAGAAAATGCACATTGATATGACACTTGTGTTATAGGATACCAATCCTAAAATTTATTTCTCATATGATGTGAATATTATTAAATGCATGGATGTGTTCAATTAATGGTGTTGGTTATCTATTATATAATCACTTATTGTATAGGAAAAATAATATATATTCATCACGTACTTGTACTAATAAATATTATTGATACTTGATATATAT
>VDFB02252320.1:0-448144 GCA_007258455.2 Sequoia sempervirens
CAAGGCCTCTTTTATATAATCTTCTCCTAGGTAGACCATGGATTCATGCCTTGAAGAGATTCCCATCTACTCTTCATAGTGAGATGAAGTATGATTATAATAACAAGATATATATATATATATATGATTAAAACAAATGAAAAAAGTTATAATTCACAATTCGAAGCCGAACATAGCACTTCCAACTCTCTTAATACTTTGATTCAAAATTAAAAGGTAGAACCTATACAAATTGATGATAATACTGATTGTATTTTAATAGTAACAAAACTCTTAGATGATGATTGGGGTTCATTAGACTTTACACCTTCCTTTATGAGAGAGTATAAAATATCATAGTCTAAACCTAAAGAGTCTTGTGTTTTATCTTGCTCTACATCAACATATTCAGAAAAATCACCCCATGATGGTGATGGGGGATCTCTAAATTTTGTCCCTCATGAGTGAAAGATTCCTAACTTTAAAAAACTTAAAAAGGATTTGCACGCTCGAGAAAAATCCAATTATTCTCAGAAGCATGTAGATACAATTTCTTCATCTGAGTTGGAAGAATATTATGGGCTTGGCTACAAAACTCTTTCTAAAAATGGATATAATGCAAACATGGAATAAAATGATAAGGATCAAGTGAAGTCTATATCATACTTTTCCAAACAGGGTCTAGGTTTCCAACCTTCATCCCCATCTTCATCGAATGCTTTATCATCTTCTATATTTATGACATCTTATGGTAAGCAAGAAATATTTATTCACAAGAGAAAGAAATGTATCCTACTATTGAGAAAGAGCATATTTTATTGAGGCTTCTCAAAGTCTGCTTATTACTCTTCCTATGAAAACATGAAATAAATTTTATAACTCATTTTGTGCATATCATCAATTACATGGTCATTCTACCAATAAATGTCAGGTCTTACGTAATAAAATACAACTTAGGGATTGTGATGCTCTTCCATGTGATGATGAACCTAATCGCTCTAAAAAATAATGATCTTTATTCTATGGTGTTGCTCCTCACTATGTGGCATTTGTATCTTTATGTGTTTGCTCATTGCCATTCATGGTGGTACAATCTTAGGTGCAACCATATTTCCCATGGAAGCAACATAATAGTCTTTTTAGTGGTTTTTCTTGTCTCTACACTTGGGGGACAAGGATAACTTGTTTTGAAAGCATGCATTCTTTTCTTCCTTAAAATACCAACTAAGGTGAGTATTGTTTGTCCCCTTGGACGCTAAATTATATGCACCTTCTAAGGTGAGTCTTGTTCATCCCCTTGGATGTTAAATTTTATGCACCTTCTAAGGTGAGCTTTGTTTCTCCCCTTGGATGTTAAATTTTATGTGTTCCCTGAAGAGTGGTTTCCATAGTCCTAGAATAATGGATTTTGTTGGTCTATGAGTTTAGAGCATTTTTAACATGGCCACCTAGAAGAGCACAACTTACTTACTAGTGGAGCCATGTGTTTCATGAATGTCTCCACATAACACAACTTGCTAGCCTTGTGAAACCTATCATATTACATGGACACCTAGCATAACATAGCTTGCTAGCCAGTAGATCCATGTGGCTCATGAGTAATTTTACATCCTTATGAGGGCACCATTTTTTTAGATATCACATTTGATGGATGACGTTTGGTATTTGAGACCAATTTAAGACTAAGGTCTCTTTTCCTTACATACTCAAATCCTTTTAGTACTAACCTTGTGTTTTGTTTTGTGATTGTTGTATGTTGTATGTTTACATCATGGTTTCATCATGTTTGCATCATGTTGGCATCATGTTTATGTTCATGTTATATTTTCATTACGTTATGTAATGTGCCTTCATCGTGTATGCTTCATGTTTTCCATGTTGCATTTTACTTCAATTGTGTGTTCCTTTATCATTATGTTGGTTTGTCATGGGATCTTGAAACTTGGGAGCTTGCACATCCCACTAGATTCATTGCCATCCTACCTCTTCAATTTTTGGATAATTGAACCCCTCTTGAAATATTCTTCCTTTAGTGTGAGTTTGAGCATGTGTTCATACTCTCACTAAAGTGGGGGATAAATGTAGCATTGTAAGTTGTCACCCTTGACAATTTCACACTACCTTGACACCCTATTTTGCCTACAACTTTAATTATAATAATAATTTACCAAATTTTGGGCCAAATTAATAAAATATATTTAATTCCTCGATATCCCTATAAATTCAAGCCAAAAAATGTCAAACAATGTTGCCAAAGGTGCCATTGTCCAAAAATCCAATGTTTGAATGTTCTAAATTCCAATTGGCGGGATTTTATGAGTTGAAAATGACCCTAGGTCAGCCCCTACCCAAAAGGGTTAATTAGAATTCATATTTAAGCATGTTTTCCTCTCATTTTGAGCATTAAGGAGGAAATTTATGAATGAGAGAAAAATTAAAGATTCTGAGATCAATCAAGGGAAGTCAAGAGAAAATATTATCAAGATTATTACAACATTATTTTCAGTCAAGCATCATGTCAAGCATTCACCATGTTTTTATGTAAGTTCATTCATGTTTTATGACCATTTTTTTTATTACTAACACTTGTTGGTCTTCAAATCAATTCAAACTAAAATTGCAATCAAGATTTGGGGTGATGTGCATGAATTTAGTCCTTCAAAGAGTTTGAATATGAGTGGTGAGTTGCATCCAATTCTTGATTCATCATTCATGTATCATTTAGGCTCTATTCCTCAAAAGGATAAGCTATCTTTATTAAATTTTCCATTGTGGAGGTGGAAACACCAACACAGGGTTTGACCAAGGCAAGCCCCTATACGAAACAACCCTTCCTCTCTCTTTAAATGTGTAGGTTCCAGATCTGAAGGATATTGGAGGAATATTGAAGATTTTTTTGTTCATTACTGCATTCAAAACCTTGCAACTTGGAAAGATATGGAAACTAAATTATCTCAACAATCGACAAAGATATGTCAGTGAGATCCAAAAGGAAGAAGCCTTAGACTAGGGACTTGAGGACTATGAAATCAGATCTCAGTTTCAACTCTCTAGACATAGGCGCCCTAGGTGCCCTTGTCCAATTAAATTTTCTCTAAATTTATAGGTTAGATATCTCTGTGTTTGTATTTTTCTTTTCCAAAACCCAAATTTGTCTATCAATTTTTAGTTTATCATAATTCATGCTAGAACACTGCATTTTCATTGTTAGCAAGTCATATCATTGCATCTCATCAAAAATCAATTTTCTAAGGAATTAAAGGATCATATCCAAGACCTATTGACTCACCTTTAGGGCTAGAAGTCAATCTAATCTTCTTGCCAATTTGTATCCTAATATTCTTTGAAAAATGATTGATCTTAGTGATCTATACATTAGACCTAAGATCCCTTTTTCAACTAAACACCTTCACACTTTCTTGTTTATGTATGTTAATCTCCCTTGGAGGACCCAAAATTTCCTTGTAGGTACATGGATAAAAGGTAGATAAAATATTATAAATTATTCTATTTATACCATCATTCTTCTATTTTTTGTAATTTTCATTCTTAATTTTTAGGGACGATGCAAAAAATTATGAAATTTAGGCCTCTTCAATGCTGGCCCAATTTTTTTATTTTTCATGTATCTTTCTTCTTTTGTACTTGTAGTTCCACTAGACTTGGGGAATGCCAAATTTACATCTTAATTCTCAAATGATACATATGATTGTCATATATTCATACTCACCCTAGGTTTGTGGATCCCTTAGTGTGTGTTTTGTGTGAGCGCTATTATATTTTCCATGTGACATTCCTAATTTTTGTGATGTCATTCCATGAGAATAATGTTATGTGTTTCATGATACAACATTCCCATTGATGCTTCCTTGTCAAGAATCCTTTCTTTTTCTCTCCTTAAATTAACTTGCATTCTTTGCATCATGCAATTATTTTAAAGGGGGGCTCTCACAACACACACACACTTGAATTATAAAAATATAAAAAATATTTATTCTTTCTTTACAGCTTGGTAGTATGTGAGCCACCTACCATAATATAAATTTCTAGACTATGGGACCTCCTATGTCCTACCATTTTTATGGTTTCCACACACTGCAACTTGTAGTAACTATAGTCAATCATGTTGAAAGAATGAAGAAGGTTGTCATTAATGAGTTGTCATTTATGTCAACACTACATGATGAATTTCAAATTAGTATGAAGGATTTTTTATTTTAAAAAAGGGTTTTTGGCAAAGTGTCTACACTGACAACTTCAACACAGTGTGCTTTGTTATTTTGGTTTGCATTTGTTTTCCCTATCAGATCTAATTATGTAGTTCTGGTATATTATTCATGGATGTCACTAGCATCTTATTTCAAAGTTTCAATTATTTTGGATAAGTGGTTCAAAAAGTTGCAAGTAACATAAGTTCAGAAGATATGGTTTACATAGTTTTTTGTGTACTAGGTATTACCTAACTGGTCCGAATTTCCCCATGGATTTGAGTTAGACATTGCAATTTTGGGAGAATGTTTTCAGGTATCAGTACATTGTATTTTCTAGTTGGCATGACATTTTGTTGTCTACATATCCTATGGTGATGATCAGTTGGAGTATTTTACTTTTTGGTTCTATGCTTGGATGACTTGAGGTATGCAAAGAGTTATGAAGATTAAATATGCATTGCAAATGGAAAAGGGAGTTGTTATAGGTCCATGATGACCTATATTGCTTATGGTTTTGGTGCAAAGGAAATTTTGGTTTGAATTAGGTGTTGAAAAGGCACGTTTTGTATAATTTAAGGATACATCTAATGAGGCTGACCTAATTGATGTTTTTGATTGAGTTTTATATATATACAAGGTTGATTTAAATTGAAGAAGATAAGAATTTAATATAGACATGATCTGAATGCAAGCAGTGATGTAGAATTGTGCGAATAAGTTGTGAAGTGTTGAGAAAAGGTGTGTGAATACAAAACAGAGTAGAGACTTGTTAATCTGAGTTGATAAGAGTGTGTTGTGAGCTTCAAAGGAATTTTTGTGAGCTTCAAAGGAACTAAATCCAACATATGATTAGATGTACTTTTCTCAATTCAAGTTATGGTTGTAAAGCCACTTCTTTGTATCTTTATTTTCTTTGTGAATAGTGAGTTCACTTGGATAGTGAATCCTCCTAGGAGTGAGCCTTTTTGCAATATCTTATAACCGGTTACAATATATTGTGATTTAATCCTCATCATGGTTTTTCCTGTCTTGGGTTTTCCATGTAAAAATCCTGGTGTTCATGTGTTGTGTGTGTTATGGATTGTTTATGCTTGCATTCCTTATAATTGTCAAGTATGCTTTAAAAATTGGATGGCTAGCAATCAGATGGTTTAATAGAATGTTGATTCACCCCCCTCTTAGTATTTTGTGTGTTCAACAATTGGTATTAGAGCTTGGTTCCTTGGAAGAAGCTTGACCACTTTGGGAAGATCTTGGAATTTGAAAACATGGCTCCAGAAGTGACTTATACTATTATATACACAAAAGAAGATTGCATGTTTGACAAAGATGGAGAACTCAAAGTTGCTCTTGAAGACATAGAAAAAATTGAAGTTGAAAATAGAGTTCTGAAGAAAAATATTAAAGAATCAAATGAATGCATCAAAAAATTGAGAGAGAAAATCAAGAAATTCAGAGAAATACATAAGGAGGTCAATGAACAATTGAAACAAGCAAATGAGAACATCACTAGACTAAAAGTGCAAGTGGAAGAAAATAAAAGAATTAAGGAATGTCAGAGTGAAATGGTAAAAGGAAAGACTGATGAGTGCACAAGGCTTGAGCAAGAAGTGGTAAATTTGAAATTAGTTCTAGAAAAAGCAAAAATTCATGAGGAAAAATTCAAGACAAGTTCTACAATGGTTAATGAGTTAATTGCAGGATAGAAAGCATCTAAAGATAAAGGTGGTTTAGGACTTGAAAAAGGAGAAAGCTCGAAAGAAGATCAAATACCTAATGTAGAGAAGACTGAAGATAAGAAAAACAATAGAAAGTTTTAAAACCAAAGAAACAATGCTAGAAGACCCCCCATTAGACAACCAAATACTGAAATGTACCCATCTTTTAATGGTATTTTTTATTTTTGCAATAAATTTGGACATAGAGAAATGGTATTTATAATATTTTGATTGCTACATTTTCATTTACGAGATAAGGAGCAGTTAACTTCCTATGTAATATTTGGAACTAGTTATTAAACATACTAATTGGGTTAGTTGGTTCTTTCTTACAATTTATAAATTGTTGCTACAAAAAAGAAGGATCAACATAAATAATGATTTGGTCAATGAAAGCATCCTCCAATAGCTTCCAACTAGTGATGAATTGCAAAAATAGACTCAAGTACCAACTACATGTAAAATCTCCCAAGGAGAAAGGGAAAATTTTGCATGGAACATGTTGATGTTTGATAAAATTTCCTTGATATTGACATCTTTGAATGCCTAGATATATTCTTCTACATTTTTCATTTCACCATAAATAAATTTAGGACATAATTTCTTTGGGTTCCTATAAAATTCATGGAGATCACTTGGGATAACATCAATAGGGGATTGATCTAACATGAAGCAAACCATTTCCATTTTTGGAGTTAGTACAACAAGGGAAGGGTTGGTTACAATTTGTGTATTTTATGGGGAAGCCACATAATTTGAGAATTTAACGCCTTTCTTACACTTACCATTATCACTTTATTTTTTATGAAGCTAAGAGATTTCCAATAGTTATCCCTTATCTAGAGTGGATCGAAGTATTCTTATATACCTCTCAAGAGAGACAAAAACTATATTTTCTAGTTTATCTAATAGGCACTCCTTCTAGCATCAATTTTTTTGATGGTCTAATTGACATGATACAACACATGTAGAATAATTTTTTATAACTCTCTTGAAAAGATAACATATTAAATTTTTATTATCTCCAAGGTCTCTATAGTTGGGTCTCAATTGTGTTAGGTAACTTAGTGTTCAATTTGGAAAATTTGTTCAAGGGGCCTTTTATGGTATATAAAATTTTAAAACAAGTTATCTCTTGAAATGATTCCCCTTTTTATGATTATTTTGTTTTTCTAATTTTATTCTATTTTTTTGATTTTATTTTCTTATTTCAAATTCTATCCTACCCTAATCTAAGGGATCAACAAAAAATGCAAAAGACTTAAGGTTAACAATAAATAAATTGAACAGTTGTAGCCTATCATGGCCTTTTACTTGCTAAAGAGGTAGGGGCAACTAAGCTTTGGTTAGAAAGGGACTCCCTCAATATTATAAATTGTATCCTTAAGGTAATTTTTCTATCGTGGTCTATTTTGCATTTAATTGAAGATGCCCTTTCTATCATTAGATCCTTTGTTGATGTTAAAATTTCACATGTTTTTTGGGAGGCTAATTCTCTTGCCGATGGGTTTGCCAATTTGGGGGTTGTGTCTCATAATTATTGGTACTCTTATGAAGCCATTCCTTTTAACCTTAAAAGTATTTCTAATCATGAACAATCTTGCAATGGTATTCGAAACATTGGGAGATAAGTTAATTTATTTCCTCATCCTTTGGTGTATGAACTTTGAGTTCAGAGCTTGTTCATTTAATTATTGCATATCTTGTGAAAATGAGATCATGGATTGGGATTTTATTGCTGATTGTACTCATGGTGTCAGGCCAACATGATTTATGGGTGTTATTTGGCTTTTTTTTTTTATTGTTCATTTAACCCTTTCTGCTCATTGGAACAAGGTGAAGGTTGTGAGTAGGCTATTTCATGTGGCAATGGGAGGTGATGGTTGTAGACTTGAGCCGCTCTCCTGTGAAGAATTTAGTGGGAATGAGATTGTTTGGGAATACCTAGAGAAAGGTGGTGTTTTCCCCTACTTGCTCAAACTCCATGGTTCTAATTCAGAGGTGACTGAGGCCTTTGTGAATGGATGGAACAACATAATGTTTCGTTACCAAGGCGTGGAGGTGAATATCACTGAGGAGCTCATTGTTGAGATAATTGGTTATCAATGAAGGGTAAGAAGTTTTACAGAGATCGTGCTACATCTAAGACTTCCTTAGCTAATTTTTTCAAAGGAAAGGAAAGGGAGAGGCTTAGGTGTGTGGGTAGCAGTGGGTATGACCGGTCTTCAATTAAGCTACTATGGAGAGATGTGGCATTGGCTATAATGAAATTCTTCATCCTTGATGGGAGGTACTCTATGATTTATGGTTACCACTTTATGTTGTTTAATCATTTCAAACACAACAATTTGGCGTTGTTCCCCTATTACTTGCTTGTTTCTATGGAAACTAGTATTGATGATCATAGAAAGAACCATAGTAAAGTAATCATCCATGAGGGTCTCATGAAACTTATTATTGATCATATTAAGTTGAAGTTTTTACCTAAGATTACTAAGCTTTCTTTTTCTCGCAAAAAGAGGGGGATATCACCTAGTTATGATATTGGTGAATTAGCAGAAGAATGGGATGGTGACTATGAGGAGGAAAAATTTGAAGATGAGGCATCATCAGATGAAGAGGGGAAGTCTGAGGATGATACAAAGGATTCTAAGTCCTGGTTGAAGGGCTATGAGACTAACATTGAAATGGAGGTTGTTGCTCCTAGTGTTAAAAATATTTTGAAGGGGAAGAAAGGGGGCAATAAGAAGGAGAAGTTTGTTCTTTATCCGGGGGAGGATGGGATGAAATGTGTAGAGGAGCCCCCTGTTATTTGTGTCAAGGGGATTCAGGGGAATGTTCAGGAGGGAAAAGAGTAGGCTATGGTGGAAAATGTCCTCGAGGGCGAGGGTTTCGTGAATTTTGGGGTGGCTCCTCTTAGGCATGGTCGTTTGGAGTCCCCTGTTTACAAGGGTGATGAGAAAGTTGAGTAGGTTGAAAATAAGAAAGGGCTTCTTGATATGTTGGCGAATTTGACTAAAATTTCCAAGAAACAACTAGTGAAAGTTGAGGTAATCGATGTGGAGGGAAAAGGTGTGGATTAGAAGGAGCTCCATGAGAATGCTGCTTTTCCTACAACTGTGTCACTGAATTGGGATGAGATCAATTGGATATTTTTTACAGAATGGAAAAGGATGGCACTAGAAATCTCCTTTCTATTGCTAAATGGCTCTTTTTAGAGGTCAAGTACCTCAATACCAAGCTGAAAGAGTGGCAGGGTTTTTGTGTGGCTTTGGTGAACTATAACAAAAAAGAGTGGTTGATGAAAGACAAGGTCAAATTTATGAATGCAGTCCTCAATAAGATGGTCGTGGCTACCAAAAAACTTGGAAAAAATCATGAGGAGAGGCTAGCTACTTTAGAAAATTTTGTTCACAGGGTTCATGAGGAGTGGTTTGTGGCTATGGAGGATAGAGTGAATAAGATCTGCAATGACCTACAAGTTGTGGTGAGAATTAGCAACTAGTCCCTGCATTCTAGTGTTCAGGGCTTATCTTTATTGAATGAGAAAGCACTCAATTGGATTGGTAAGTATTTGGACCTCAGTGAACATGAGGAGGCTATCACTAAGATTAGTCAAATGAACCTGGTGAAGAAGAATGTGGATGTGGGCCCTTATTTGTGTACTAGGAGCAATACAAAGAAGAGGACAACCATTTAATTCCAGGAACTTGAGGAAGTGGTAGAGATGCATGACAAGGTTATCTCTAGTAATTTGGATTCGACTAAGGTTCTTGATAATATGCTTTAGTTTGTGTTTGATCATCTTTTTGTGCTAATGTTTTGTTGGTTTTGCTGTCGGTTAGTCTAGTGTTATCTTTTGAAAGCATTTTTGGATTTTTTGGGCTGTTGGTGCTTATGTTTCTTTCTCTTTAGCAACTTCGTTTCATTGTACAGGGTTTCAGGGCCCCTTAAAAACTTTCTTTTCCTTATCAAAAATAATAAATAAATTGAAACACATTGTTTAATTAAAGGTTTTAGTTCTTTATGCAAGGAATTATAGGAAATCAATTTCAAATCCACTTTATTAAGATTAAAAATTGATCAATCTATAATAAAATAAGTGTGATATTCAAAGGAATCTAGAATTATAGAAATATACTCATCAAGCCACTTTATTCCACACACAAATTCAATGATTATTTTGATAACACAACAAAGCGGATTCTTAATTTTAAATATTCTCAATTCCCACAAAATTTTAAAACATAAAGAATTTGATCAGAGTACTCTACTATTCAAGAGACAAGAAATAATTAAAGAATCTTTATTAACTTTAGGAAGAATTTTCTACACCAAAATTTTAATCTTCTTATTCTAGAGTCTTTTCTTTTACTACTACAAAATGAAAATACTAACTATTATTGTCTCAAATCAAAACTATTTTTCTCCCACTAAAATAAAAATATTAAAAGAGCTAACTCTTATACAATTTGTGATGCCTCTTTTTATAAGAAAAGGAGTAGCCAAAAATATCCATCATTCATGCATTATCTTTAGTTAATAATTTCATGTAGATGTTCTCGACTTTAGATCACTTCCAAGAATACTTATCTTACTCTAGTCCTTAAAAATTAAAAAATGCATCACATTATAGAAGATCATGCATGACTCTAAACTAAAACTCGATAATGTTTAAAATATAGGAACCACTTTATATGTTGAGTGGGACCCATTTTACATCAATTATATTAAATTAAAAATAAAAGATTAAGCTAAATAATAAATTGTCACAACATGCTAAAAATAGAGAATTTGTTTTAGCATTTAGATTATTCAAATTTTAAACTTGTTATCATGCTTTTTCTTTTGTTTGAAATCAAAATTGATATTTAAAATTTTTTCCAACTTTGAATTGTCAGGATCACCAGGGAATCAACTCTGAAGTTGGAAACTTCATACGTCTTCTATGAAAAATCTAGCTGGTTGTTCATATCCATTAAATCTTTGTCCAAACTTTTGAAATCACATCTAAGTTGCATTAATTAATCCATTAAATTTTTATCTAGTTTATTCCTCAACCATTCATCTTTTCACTTCACTACTTGCTAAATTTCCAGTGCTAATTTGAGTTAGTGCTTCTCTATATTAACTAAATTTGGACTATTTATTAGATTTAAAAAATATTCAAAATTGTCCCTAACTTTATTATCTAGTCCTTTTCATTCTTCAAGAACATTTTCTCTCTTGGATATTATTATTTTTATAGTTTTCTTGACAAAATTTGAATCACCAAATTGCAAAATTTCACAGCTGATTAAATCCTAATGAGACATTTTATTTATCTCTGATCAATGGAAGATTCCTTTCATATGAATAATCCTCTTTCATCATAAGATCCAAAAAATAGCCCAGTATGTGATCTAACTAATAAATGTGTGCATGAAAATTACAACCAACCTCTATCTATTTGCAAGCCTTAAACAAAAACATGTCTATCCAACTATCTAAAGATTTCACCTTTTATTTTATTATTTACAATAAATCAACTTCACCCTTAGAAATAAAAACTAGTACCTCCATAGAAGTACCTTCCTAAGAATTCACATGAGTTATTAGACTTTCGATAAAGTCTTTCAATTGCTATAATTGTTCCTTCAACTCTCTTTTTATCTTTTGATCTTTTGCTATTTTTAGCTTCAAGGACTCAACAACTATATCAAATGATGCAATTTACCCCTCTCTTGTTTGTTTACCCAAATTGATTTGAGTAACCTGGTTATTTTGAGGAGTCATATCTCTATCATCCTTATTAGGTATAGGAGTTGCTATTAAGCAATAATTTCTCTCTTTTGATTCATACAAATGATTGATAGGACTTTGGGTACCTTCGAGGTTTATCCTTTGGTAAGTGCAAGAAGTTGGGACCACTTTAAGGGGAAGTTTTAGGCTTGAAAAAATCCTGATAGGAATGAGTACCAATTTCATAAAAAATTGGGTACTCCTTTAGGCTCAAGCTCTTGAACCTAAATTTTTAAAATGGGTAGTCATTTTATTTTTTGAAACAGGTACCCACTTCTAATTACATTATATTCCTACTCCTTTTTCAAATGAGTATGTGTTTCACAAAACTTAAAATTTGAAACCATGGATTTTATTTTATTTTAGGATAAAAAACCCACCCCTTAGCCTTATACTTGCAAGTACAATACTGTGAAAACAACAAAAGAAAAATTAACTTTGGCAATATGGCTGACAATGTTTTTTAGAATTTTTCAACAAAATTAAAACCCATTATAGATGATGTTTAGTTTTCAAATATGTAATTTATTTTATGATTGGATTTGTTTTTTCTATTTTTAATTAATTTATGAGGAAAATAGTCCATACACTTGAAATGTTAGGTGGTCATAGTTTTTAAGTAAATTTTAATTTTCCTATAAAAA
This sequence comes from Sequoia sempervirens, assembly GCA_007258455.2. Lineage (NCBI taxonomy): Eukaryota > Viridiplantae > Streptophyta > Pinopsida > Cupressales > Cupressaceae > Sequoia > Sequoia sempervirens. Next base: position 12,334 of record VDFB02252320.1, read on the forward strand.
AATGTCATCATTCTACACAATTATTTACACAATTAAAAATAAATAAAAAAATGATTAGTTTAGCTCAAATTATACTTTCCGAACACGGGGGGTTTTTAGAAATAACAATTAGGGCCAATAAAAAATTAATTAAAAAGTATTTTGATTTTTTTTTTAAATATCCTCATAAATCTTTAGTATAATACACATTGTTTCCAAAAAGGAATTAGAAAAATAATTTTATTTAGGTCAAATTATGCTTGTCAAACACATGCATGGTATGGTCCTAAAAAAGTGACTTTCAAAAGTGGTATTTGTACAAGCCTATATAAAATTAATTTGCATCATTTGGGTATTAGAATAAATTTCATATTTGAAAATTAAACTCAAAATCCTACATTTTATATTACTAGAATTTTTAATGATTTTATTTGTAAGTGCTTCAAAATTTTAGTCCAATTGTGACAAAAATTTCAAGAAAAACACTTCCACTTTTTGACCAAAAAGTGGACCAAAATTCTTGCACCTACCCCCTTGCTAATCATTGCAATCATTGGATTTAAATCCAAAGGCTTTATTTGTAAATTCTTCCCCCTAGTACAAAAATCTAGCTTTAGCCAAGTTGGGCTAGTAGGGATGTTTTGTATCATTGTATCAGTAATGGATTACTATTGTTGTTGTTGTTGTCCCAGTGGACTTAGAGGAGATTGCATTTATTGATCATGTTGGTGTTGTGGAGGGTTTGAAGTAGAGATTGTACCTATTGTTGATCTTCTCTATATGATATTTCCTACTAATCCACCTCACCTTTACCATCTCTTGTACCCTCCACTAATGGTCTCCTATTGAGATTGTGTTATGGTTAGAGGAGATTGGGGAGTTCTTAGAAAAATTTCTCCCCTTTTCAATTGCTCCTCCACCTTTTTTACCATCTCCTCATTTGTATCTTTTGTCTCTATTTTATCTTCCTATGTTGCTGATGATAGTGGTGCATGAGAAGTTGGCTTTCCCAAAGATGTTATTGGAGGAGAGGAATTCCTCTTAGAGTAAGGGGAAGAAGTAAATTGTATAGTCCCTAGTTTATAAATAAAGATTGAAGGGAGTGGTAAGACTACCTTAGGCTTATTAGGGTAAGCTTATTGTAAAGGAGTTGCTTTGAAACCACTTTCCACCCCTACTTCAACAACTTATTTTATTTTACCAGTATTTTCAAAGGCTTTCTTTAGTTTATTCTCAATCTAAACCATTCCTTTTGTCTTAGTTCTTTTGTAGAAAGGAGGTGGGCCCTCTTCATATTTACTTTATTCTCTTTCCCCTTTCCCATTTTTGATTTCAAAGAATCTAACTGGACCAAATCATTTAACTCTCTACCTTCAAATTGATTAGCTTTAGATTATTATATTTTGCTACAATTCAACTGATCATAGGTAGGAGCATACTTTCCATATTTTGGAGGTCATAGGTGGGGTTCAAAATATTCCCGTCATTTGTCAAGTCTTCGGGGATGCCCTTGCCAATATTCATACTAGGGATGAATATTTTGAGAACTTAATTTCCACATTTTGGCATAAATCATAAAGACTTTATAGACTGGTATCGAAGATAATGATGACAATGTATCAAGTTTTCCAGTAACAGTGTTACCATTATAGAGTACATGTTTGGAATGGTTTTCATTCTATTTGGTTATGCGGTTTTGTGGGAGTGCTTATAGGTGTTAGAAGAGTGTGTGGTCCAAGTGGCAAGTGTTTTGATGGTTCTCATGTTGGTTTGTGAATGAATAGATGGTTCATATCACTAGTCTTTACTATCTGGTGTTGACCTAAATAGTTTAGGGTTGTGTGAAGTTAAAATATGAATTGAGAAAAATTAAGGGAGTGATTATAGGTCCCTTCTAACCTATTTTGATGTGTTATGTAAGTTTTGAGGTGCGTGTGGTTGAATCTTGAGCTGATAGGTTGATGTATTACATGTTTCATATAGTTAGCCCAACCTAATTGATGATGTAGGTGTTTGCAAATGTAATGCATATAAATGTAAGACCATTTTTAGTGTTGATGTGAATATGTATGTAATGTGATGTGAAGTTTGTGAATATAGTGTGAATGTGATGCAAATAAAGGTAGAGAAAAGTGAGGAAGTGGTGTAATATGAAGTGTGTTGATTCAATATTTTGAGCTCTAGTTGAACTGCATCTCCTACATATTGTAGATGCATTATTAGCAGTTAAAATCTTGGCAGTGAGCTACCCCTCTTTAACATTTCTCTTATTCTTTGGATAGTGAGTCCTATAGACAAGGAGTCCAAATGGTAGTGATACATTATATAATATGTTATGACTGGTTATAATATATTGCGAGCCAATCCTCACCATGGTTTATCCCTTTTTGGTTTTTCCATGTAAAAATCTAGTGTTCATGTGTTATGTGCTTTGATGATCGCTTTCATGGTTTCTTTCCTTCTAAAAATTGAATATGATGTTTTAAATGGATGCTTAAATGTTTAAGCAATTTCAAAGAATACTAATTCACCCCCCTCTTAATATTCTGGGTGTTCAACACTATATATCTAACAATTAGTATCAAAGTTTTGGTTCCTTAGATAAAGCTTAACTGTTTGAGGTAGATCCAGATGGCACACATGAAGTGTTTCAAAGATCCTATGTTCGATGGAATGAATTATGCTTATTAGAAAGCTAGGATGGATACCTTTCTAGTCTCTCTTGGGTTTGGTGTCTAGCAATCAGTTGAAAAAGGATATATTATGCTTGAAAATTATCTGACAAGTGATGATGAGATCAAGTAATATGAGAACAATGACAAATAAAGGAATGCTTTATTGAGTAGACTTTCTGATTTAGAACTTGGGAATGTGATAATTTTGAAAACTGTAAAAGATATCTGGACAAAGTTGGAGTATTTATGAAGGAGATGATAAAGTCAAGCAAACAAAGATGCAAAACTACAAAGCCAAATTTGAAACCCTAAGGATGTATGAAGATGAAGACATTACAACCTACATGATCATAGTGGATGAAGTTGTCAATACCATCAATGGTCTAGGTGGTAAGTTGGAAGAAAGTGAAGTTGTAAAAAATGTATTAAGAACTCTTCCTAAAGCTCATAGTTCTAAAGTTTTTGCTATTGAGGAAGCTTAGAATTTGGATTATTATTCTAGAGATCAAATGTTTGGTGCTTTAATTTCTTATGAATTTAGAGAGTTTGGTCAAGATGCTACAAAGAAATAAACTAATTTTAAAGTCAGCAAAGCAAAGAAGAATGATGAATAAAATTTAGATGATCTTGATGAGGTGGAATCAAATTTTGTAAGGAGATTGAAAAAGGGCATTGAAAAATACAAAGGTAAGTTACCCTTTAAGTGTTTCAATTGTGGAAAGATAGGTCATTATGATTCTAAATGTCCAATCAAAGTTTCAAATTACAAACCTAAGGATCATAAAGGAAAATTTGTCAAGAAGATTTATTATATTGAAAAAGACAATGGTGTATCTAATGATGAGGAATCTGACTATCCTGATGATGGTAGTGATGAATGCTTGTTCATGGCTTTAAATGTTGGAACTAATTATAATAATTTTGAAAGATGTGTTAAGGAAATTGCTTTGTAATAGGTCACAAATTTGAAGGAACTATGATGACTATTTTTCATGCAAGAGAAGAGAGGAATTACTAGATAATTGATAGTGGATGCTCAAATCATATGAAAGGTGATAAGAGTAAGTTTTTCAAAATTCAGAATTATGATGGTAGTCTTGTTAAGTTTGGTGATGATACATCTACTAAGATATGTGGAAACTATTCAATTAGTTTTGATAGAAAGAATAAAAAAGATGATGTTCTTTATGTTAAGGGTCTCTGACATAATCTTCTTAGTGTAGGATAGATATGTAGTAGAGGATACAATTTGGTGTTTCAGGATGATGGTTGTGAAATCAAAAAAGGAAGGTTTGAAACTTTGGTTGTTGTAGGGATAATGACAAAGGTAATGTTTATCAAATCAAAGGTAGTGGTGCTAAATGCTTTATGTTGCAAACCAATGAAAGTTGGCTATGACATAGAAGAATGGGTCACATGAATTTTTTCAACCTAGAAAAGATTAGTTCTACTGATGCTATGAGAGGTCTATCAAGTATTACAAATCCTATCAATGCAATCTACAAGGAAAGTCAGGTTGGAAAGAAAACAAAGAAGAGGTTCAAGAATAAAGAATATTCTATCATAGGACCTATGAAGTTTGCATACAAACCTATATGGACCTACCAGAATAAGAAGCTCTCAAGGTGACATGTATTTTATGTTATTCATTGATGATTATTCTATAACAACTTGGGTGACATTTCTCAAAGAAAAATCATAATCTCTAGATAATTTTAAAGAATTTACGTCTATAGTTGAGAATGAAATGGATGTGAAAATCAAGTGCTTAAGGTTTGATAGAGGTGGTGAGTTTACCTCTAATGAGTTCAATATTTTTTGTGAAGATCATGGAATAAAGAGACATTTTTTAGCTCCTAAGACTCCTCAATTAAATGGAGTTGTGGAGAAGAAGAATAGAACAATTCAAGAAGCGACAGGGACTACGATGAAAGAAGAAAATCTTCCAGATGTCTATAGGAGAGAAGCTATTCATACTGATGTCTACATTCTTAACAAAGGTCAAGGAAGAGTGAATAGTTAAAAGACTTCCTATAAGTTATGGTATGGAAAAGATCCTACTATGAAATACTTTAGAGTGTTTGGAAGTAAAATATCAGAAGAGATGAAGAATACTTAGGAAAGTTTGATGCAAGATCTAATGAAGGAATCTTCCTTGGATATTCTACAAAGAGAAAATCTTACCGGTGCTATAATAAAAGGTTGAAAAAGATTGTTGAAAGTGAAAGTGTCAAAGTGGATGAAGAACCACATCAAAGTTTTGTATTGATAGAAGGATATGAATTTGATGAATCCCCTTATAGTGAAGAAGAAAAGGATGAAGAGAAGGAAAAAGAGATGATAGTTGAAGCTTGGAAGAAGCTCCAAAAAAGATCCCTAAGACTTCTAAGTATGTGCATAAGAACCATTATGAAGATTAGATCATTGGAGATAAGAGCAAAGGTGTGTTGAAAAGAAGAAAAGCTGCTATAATAGAGGAATGGGTAAAATTTTGCTTACTTTCAAAGGTGGAACCTAAAATAGTGATTGAGGCATGCAAAGATGATAATTGGATCAAATATATGAAAGAAGAGTTGGAACATATTGAGAAGAATCAGACTTGGGAATTGGTCCCAAGACCCACAAACAAGAATGTGATAGGAACTAAATGGGTTTTCAGGAACAAGTTGAGCGAGGATGGAAAAGTTGTCAAAAGTAAGGATAGACTTGTGTGCAAGGGCTAATCACAAGTAGAAGGAATATATTTTGAAGATATTTTTTCTCTAGTGGAAAGGATGGAATCCATTAAATGTTTTTGGCTTTTGAAACACATAAAGACTTCAAGGTTTATTAGATGGATGTCAAGTTTGTATTCTTGAATGGTGAGCTAGAAGAAGAGGTATACATTGAACAACCAGAAGGATTTCAGTTATTAAAAGATGTTGATATGGTATATAAGTTGAAGAAGGAATTGTATGTACTCAAATAGGCTCCCAGAGCTTGGTATGCAAGGTTACAGAAGTACTTGTTGCAACAAGGATTCAGAAAAGGTACAACAAATAGTAACCTTTACTTCAAGGTTGAGGGACAAAAAATCCTGATTGTGGTAGTGTATGTTGATGACATAATATTCAGAGGAAATGAAGGTATGTGCAAGAGGTTTTTAGAGGAGGTGTAGAAAGAGTTTTAGATGTCAATGTGTGGGGAGATGAATTTCTTCCTTGGATTACAAATCAATCAATTAGAAAAAGGTATTTTCATTTCACGGTCAAAGTATGTCAAGAAAATGTTGAAGAAGTTTGAAATGGAGGATTCTAAATTGGTATGTACTCCTATGGTTACTAGTTGTAAGTTGAGAAAGAACGATGAATCTCGTAAGGATGATCAGAGCAAATATAGATTAATGATTGGTGGATTGTTATATCTAACTACTACTAGACTGGATATCATGCATGCAATTTGTCTTGTGGCAAGATTTCAAGAAGATCCCAGAGAATCACATGTTACGGCAATTAAAAGAATATTTAGATACTTGAAGGGCACTCTGTATTTTGGTTTATGGTATCCTACGGATTTTGATTTCTCCTTGAACTTGCATATATAGATGTAGATTGGATAGGTTGTACAAATGATAGAAGAAATACAGGTGGAGGTACTTTCTTTCTTAAAAGAAATTTGGTTTCTTGGTTAAGTAAGAAGCAAGATTCAATGTCATTATCTACTATAGAAGTAGAATATATTGTAGTTGCATCATGTTGTACACAAGTATTATGGATGAAGGAGACATTGAAGGATATCAGAGTATCATATGATGAACCTATTTATATCTTGTGTTATAATACAAGTGCTATCAATATTTCAAAGAAATCAATAATGCATTCAAGAAAAAAACATATATCTATCTAATATCACTTTCTAAGAGAGAAGGTTGCAGAGAATGAGGTGAAGCTAGAGTATGTGCCTACACAAGATAAAGTTGCAGGTGTTTTCACCAAGGCTCTTCCTAAAGATACATTTGAATATTTGGTAAAAGTTAGGGGTTATTTCCCCTCCTTTCAACTAGATGCATAAGTTGGTGCATCTATCCAAGAATCAAAAGATATATTCTTGGTCTTGGACTGATGTTGAAGGATACCTCTCATGGGGAGTAGGTAGTAGTGTTTTTGTTTGGTGCAAATAGGTGGAACATATTTTGTGTCCCTAAGGGGAGTGTGCAAAAAAGAGTAAGCAGTAGAGGGAGTAGTGAAGAATGAGTAGTGCAGAATATACAATAGTGAGAGTTGTATGGAGAAGAGTAGTGGAGAGATAGAAATTACTTGCTAGTGCTGCCTAAAGAAGCTTACAAGTGATGTATGTAGATTTCAAAGGGGGAGAGCAAAAAATAATTTTTTTATACAGGTGATGTTTCAAAGGTGAGTTTGTCGCCCTTTTCCATTGATGTCAAAGGGAGAGAGACAGTGAAGTTTGAAAAACATAGGGGGAGAGTAATGGTTTAAGAAATCCTCAGATAGGGGGGAGAGTGATGATTGTAGAGAATAGAGGTAAAGGGAGAAAGTGAAGTGTACCCCACTAAGGGGAAGTGTTGCTTAATGCAGAGTTACTTTTGTTGTTGCTAATTTTTAGAGATAGTGTTGCCATTAATGACAGAGGGGGATATTGTTGCAAGTATGTTGTTGGTGTTGTCATTGATGTCAATAGTATGGATATTATCGGTGTTGTCAAGTGTTGGTGCTAGTATGTATGTTATGTGGTTTGATAAGAAGGTATTGTGGTGCTATCATCAGTTTTTTCATTGATGTCTTATATGGTTGTGATGGATAAGTGTTGCAATTGCAGTAAGTTCACTTGGTTTCCAAGGCTTTTGAGAAAATTTGAATAAAAGAGTGTGCAGTGTGACAAAGGTGTGTTCAGTGTTGTGCTCTACATTTATTCATGGTTGAAGATATGCTCATGTGGTTTTTATGTGATGATTCAAGGTGTTTAGAGGTGTTATATTCAGAGTTTCAGGTTCTGGATCATTTTGTAGTGAAAGTTATGTTTGATAGTTTTCATGTATGTGTAGAAGGTTTTATGAGAGAAATGAGATTGCTCTGTATTTCTCTGTAGTGAGGTTTCTTGTCTTGTGGATTTGGGAACATGCTTATATTGTCTATGTTTATCTTCCCTTGGAGTTTCCAATGTCGAGTTGCTCGACAAGTTCACTTCTCATGTTGAAGTTTAGTGGTAGTGTGTTTGGTTGCAAAGAATGAAAGTATTATTTAGTTTCAAGTGGTTATCGATATGGTGTTGGATATTCTGATGATATCAAATATTCTAGAATGTTGTGGAGTGTTTCTTTGTGGTCTACATGGTGTTTTTGGACCTAGAGAAGTGTGTATGTTTTCGCTTGTAGTGTTAGTTCAGGTTTGGCCGACCTAGCATGATAGCGCTATTTGCAAAGGTACCTCATGGATTGTGTATGTGTTGAGTAGTGTGGTGATGTATATTAGGTTCTAGTTAACCCTTGTCATGGTATTCCTTCATTTCTTTTCAGCATAGAAGTGTTTGGTGCTGACCTATTTGGTGTTTCACGTTTGAGGTCCATACATTTCATTAAGGTTGACCTAATTGAGATTGTTTAGGTCGTAGATGGTATAAATGCAAGGTGAGTTGTTGGATATGTTGTAAGGTGTGTGATGATGTGAAAGTAATCAAGTGTGGTGATTTGAGAGAAAGCTTAAATGCCTATGATCGGATGCAGTGAACAAAAGGTGTCTACATTTTCAGTGTGCTTGAAGTTGTTGGAGGCAGTGTGCCAAAGGTTGCAAATGAAATAGAGTTGCAGTAGTAGGTTTATCCTAGTGCTTTGAGATAGTGAATCCCTCTTCTTTCTTCTTGGAAATGAGCCACTTGATAGTGAGCATTTCTTCTTTTTCTAGGTAGTGAGCCCTTGGCAGTGAGCACAATTGTATCCAGTGTTGTTATTCATATATATGTGAGTTAATCCTCACTACAGTTTTTCCCTACTTAGGGTTTTCCATGTAAATCTAGTGTTCTCTTGTGTATTGTTATGTTTTCACATGTTTACATTCTATTAATACTTAATGAGGGTTTAAATTTTGATAAGGGTTTGAAATTTAATGAGGGATTGAATGTTTTAATGTATAATTGATTCACCCCCTCTCAGTTGTCCTATGCATCTAAGAAGAACATGCCAATGATGAAGAGTTATCTTGTCCTAGTGATGAAGATTTTTTTAAAATAAATTCAAGCTTGGAGGTAATAGGAAAATGAGGAAGGAAACTTAGCATCCTCTTGTCAATCACCAATGATGGGGTCACTTATCAACTTTGGTGGTGTTTTGTTTTCTATTGTGTGGCAATAAAAATTTCCTATGTTTTTAGAGATCAAATGGAAATGTTCAATAATAGTGTCTATTTATATTCATTTGTGTGTCATTTCCTTATTTAACCTCCTATGTAAAATATTGTACCAAAAAAAACCACTAGTTTAATGAAATTCATGGATCTTACAATGGTTATGTTGAACATCAAAATATTGAGAGGGAGATGAATCAATATTTACTGACACTCATTCACTTTATCAACTTAAAAATTAATTCAATGCATCATATTTAAATTTTAGTAAATGAAAGGAACATATGCATCAAATCAAAGAACACAAGAACACTAGATTTACGTTGAAAACTCTTGAAAGGGAAAAATCATGTTGAGGATTAGCTCACAATATATTATAACTGGTTACAATGTTTGATATAGAAGGGAAAACTCACTATCCAAAAAATAGAGAAAGGCTTAATGTCGGTGGCTCACTGCCAAAGGGATCACTATCTAGAATATAAAAGATAGAAGAAAGGGTGGCTCACTACCAAAGATGAACTACTAATAATGCATTTTCAACATGCAGAAGATACAGTTCCAATTAAGCTATGAAAATTAACTTAACACACTTCATACTTCACCACTACATCTTTTATAATTTACACTATATATGATTTCACACACACGCTCTACACTTACACATACATCTCATCTCATATGTATATATTCACACAAGGGATTAACCTTGTATATATACCACAACTAACCAAAACATTAACACACACGCCTTGTAGAAAGAGCCAAAATGTGTACACCATCAAAATAGGTTGACATGACCCATAATCACTCCCATAAATCTGCTCCTTACATACTTCAACTCCGCATGACCCCAAAACCTTTAGGTCGGCACCATATAACAAAACTGGTGAAGCAATAACTAAATGAACCAATTGTTCATTCACAACTCAACATGCAGATTTACAAAGCACTTGCCACTTGGAGAACACATACTTATGAAATCTATAAACACTTCCTAAAAAATGCATAGCCTAATAATCATCTATGGTGGAATGTAGAGCGTTCCAATATTATAGAGTCGATACTCTGTCAGCATTATCTTCGATTGTGGAAGACATACAAGCTTGAATATTTGGATTTAGAAACCTTCAAAACACACCAATATTACCTCAAAACCATGTGACCAGATTCTTCATAGTGGATTAATGAGGACCAAAAAATTGGTTCACTAAACACTAAAAATTGTACACTAGGACTTAGGAAAATATGCAAAATATTTGGTCTTCTTTGGACCAACACTACTATATCTTTATAATGGGTTGCCATCAATGGAAACACCATACACTATCATGTTCTTCAATCTTCAACAATCTCCCCCTTTTTCATTGATGGTAACATGCTCTCACTCTTCAAAATTGCTCAAACTTCTCCCCCTTTGACATCAAGGGAAAATGGTTCATTATATTAGACTTCTTAGACTACTCTCCCTTAACTAATTTATGTATATACATGCGAGAGTGACTCCCCCTTATTGCTTCACTCATATACTCAACACTTCTCCAAAAATTTACATTAGAGTGGCTTCCCCTAGCAATGTTATCCATCAAAAATAACTAAAAAAGTACTACAACACTTGTCCATTACTTCTGCACATGTACATAGAAATCAAAAACTACATAAAAAAATAGAAATGTACACCTTCAACTATCAAAGGGTAAAATTCCCTTGTTATACACCTTCATTTTTGCAAGGTGTGCCTACCAGTCCTTCTTCGCTATCTCCCAATCCTTCTTGGAGAAGGAAAGTATACTGTACTAGCTCTCAAACTGAATAAGGAGATCTCCTTCATCTAGGGTATTGGGAACTAGATTCTTTGTGCCATCTTATTTACACTTGATAACACTTTGGTAAAATATGTAAGCTTTGCACTTACCAAATATCTAATCTGAATATACTACATGATGATCTTTTATTTATATTCTTGTAGTAGGAAGAATTGTTCACACAAATTATCTATTGTTTCCCTTGTTGCACCATTTGCATCATTTGTTGGATCATATGCACTAGAGGCCTAAGAAATTTATGACTCTATTAAGTCCATTTGGTCCTTTATGCTCCTTGTAGAGTTGGGCCATTTTAAGAAAAAATGAAACAAATTTTTTTCTTCATCCAAGCATTTTTTATTATCTCTAAAGTTTCCTTGCAACTTGCCATGTGCAACATTGCACTTATCAGATACTTTAGTGAATCTCTTGTCATTGGCCTTATTTGTAATTTATTTTTCCAATTTATCTTCCAAACTGGTAGAATAATATTTGAAAGAATCTAATAGCAGCTTCAACTTCTATACACCAGCCGAGGAATTATCAATAGTTACAACAAGAATACCTTCTTGTAACACCTTAACAAATTTTTTAATATTTTTTGCACTTTTTTGGTGGGTTTGTAGTATTTCCTTCCTTGCAAAGGTATGTAATGCATCACTAAGTTATAGCTTGTGCAGGGGAGAGATATTGCTCATATAAAATTTTCCTTATTGCATGGGTATCTATAGGAGTTGCACAAACACCACCGGTTCAAACTGCAACTGCATATCTAATAAATCCTTTAAAGAATCCCAAGAAGTACTAGAGGATTCACCAATAAATTTTTCATTTTCTCCTTCCTTCTTCTCACTTCTCTTTTTCTCCACAGCTGGAGCATTCTTCTACATTCTCCTCTTCTTTTGTAGACTTCTCATCATCCAAAGGAGGAAAATCTTCTTCTTGTGCCTCAAACATCTTTGAGACTTATTATTTCTACTCATCTTTTTCCATATTCCAAGGGGGTAAATTTTATTTTTCTTATGCTCTATCCTTTTCCGAGATATCCTACATATCATCATTATTTTCTTCAACAACAACATTCTCCATAACTATAAGGTTATCATCTATTACCATGTTTTCTTGTTCACCCTTAGGCTCAGGCACATGCTCATGGTGTGCATTATCAGGTTCATTGGTTTTTAGAATATATGTATCATTCTACATTTCATCATTCAAAGACATTCCTAATTATTTTTCTAGATCTGTAACCTTTTGCAGTGTCTCATTCTTTAACCTTTATTTATCCTCTTTGTCTCTTCTCATCAAAGTACCAACTCTCTTCTTTGTCCTAAATTTATTAATATAAAATTAGATAATTTTACTCTATTCTCATATGTGAGAAAATAACCAATATTATCCAAGGAAAATGTTCTCATTTTGGAATCTTCATCAAATGCTTCTTGCCTTTTGGTGCTCTGAACACTCTTCAGATCATCTAATAATTGATCTTAAATCTCATTCAAACTTGTATTGAATGTAGCTGTATAATTTACAATGGATTCGTCAATTGTAGCCTTATTTTCATCGTTCTCTTTTGGATACATCTTAGTTGTCTCTTCTATGAGACCAAACTTTGCAATACTGTTAAATAAGGAATCTAACTTTAAAGGGATATGTTCCATTACTAGAGGGGTCTTCTCTTTCTTCTTGCCCTGTCCTTTTCTTTTCTTCTCCTCTTGGGAGTTTGTTGTGTCACAGGGGCATTGAATGTAGCTTTCTTCTTTGTACTCTCTGGAGGCATATTTTTTAAGGACTTTGGAATGTAGGTAGAGGGGGAAGAGCTCCTGATAGACCTTCTTGTACTAGGAGTACCTTATGGAGAAAAAGTAGTGGCTTTTTATTTCTACACAAAACCCTTGGATGGGTTCACCATCTCTCCAAATCCGCTTTCATCTGCTCCACATTCTTCTCAATGTATTTCTTCTTTTTCTCCAAGTTTTCCTTGTTGGATGTCTCTACATAGGTACCAAATCTTTCCATAGTTAGATCTCTTGGCTTACTTAGCATAATCTCTGCCAGACCGGTAAGCTCTGCATAAATAATTTCATATCCCAACTCTAGGACCCAAACTATTTTGGGTTCAACTACTTCCAAAATGCAATTATCTTTGTTGACCATGAAAGTTATGTCATTCTTATATTTTTCAATATTTTTTTCTGGTAGGGTTTCACACAACAACTCATAATCACTTCAAATTGCATCTGCTCTACTCATCACTTAAATTTCTCAATTACAAATGACTTAATAATATTTGAAATCAAATATAAACACTTTTTGATGACATAAAAATGCATTGATTTCAGTTGATAGGGTTAGGTCAAAAAGTTGGCAAACATTCACTATGTCAGCATAGGGATCTTTAATCACTCTGCAAATCTCCACAACAGGGAATTTAATATCATAAATACTATTTGTACACTTAAAAATGTCTTCGTGGATCACATTGGCTAACTAACATCATTTCATCTTGAAACCCATCCTCTTTTCGCTTAATTAATTAAATTATCCTAGCTATTTAATTAATTGCATCATTTGCATCCATTAACCTCATTAATTCAATCGAGTTAATTCACCCCCTTTCATGCTAACATCTCATCCTATTAAATAAAATAAACTAAATAATTTAATTTAGTCCCTAAAGTCTTCTTATTTAATTAAATAACCCTAAGTTATTTAATTAAATTTCATTTCACCTTTTCCCCATTCATTAAATTATTTAATTTAATGAATATCACTTTATTCTTCTAATTCCCCTAATTGCATGATTAAAACCTTGTTTAATTAGCAATTATCTAATTAATCTAATTCCTCCCACTTGCAAGGGAATATTCCCTCCCCTTTTGCACAATTAAACTTTGTTTTAATTAGCAAAATATCCTTTTTTCCTTACCCATGAATATTCCAAAGAATATTCTTTCTCCTCCAATCATTTAAGAAAGGGAATATTCTCGCAAAACTTCATGTGCAAGTTAACTCCAAACTTCTTGTGCAAGTTAACTTTTGACCTCTTGTATAGGTCAAAAATGTGCTTGTTTGGAAGGAATGGGAACCCTTGATTAAACATCATCTTGCATTCTCACCCGTTGATGAGAATCCATGATCCATGCCTCTTCTTCCTTTCATCCCTGACCGTTGATTGATATTTTTGATCTCAACCCTTCATTTCTCATTTTCTCTCCTATAAATAGAACACTATTTGGAGACAAATGGATCCATCTTTCAATTGCAAACTTATGCTGTTGAAATCACTCACACTTACACTCATAATATACTCACCTTTAGCATATTTTAGTTCATTTTTAGTTGCATATTAGTTTTAAGCTTCCATTAATGGCTTCCATGCATCCATCCTAGCTTGTTTATAAATTAGGTTTGAATCTTTTAGCTTAGAATTATCTTATATTAGCTTATCCATTGCATATTTAGATCATTTTTAGCATAAAATCATGTTAATTTAGCTTGCATATGTTGTCATCCACATATCACAGTAGTTTCATTGATTCTCTTCAATAGAATTGATTGAAACAAGCTCACTGATCATGAGATTGGGAAAGGGTCATTGTTCCACATCAACACGACACCAATTCTAAAATAGGATAAGTTTTAAATGGGTTAGAGTAGGAATTTAATTGTTTTCATAGTTTGTAGTGTTCATTTTTAAATAAATACTCAATTTAACTTTCATTTGAATGATCTTGTTTGAGATTGAGTATTAGAGGCTACATTATGCTTCAATTCATCATGGATCAAGCATAATCAACCCATACTAATAATCCTTGGTCACATTTTGGCACTAGAAGGAGGGAAAACTGATAATTTAATCATTTTTTATCTCAAATTTCATTTGTTTTACTTTTTTGTAGGATACAATGATGCCCAAATAAAATACAACAATTCATTTGAAGTGTGTCGCCATATAGGGATGCTATCACCATTTAAAACTGTGATGCCGATTAAATGCACTAACATCGATTAAACAAACAGTGATACTGATTTAATATAGAGGTATCAGAGATTTCAAACGACGATGCCCCAAATTCACTAGAGTGATGCCTGAAAAAATAACATCGCTATTGTGCTCTTTGTTTCTACTGCAAAGCAATGCCCAAATTCACCAGAGCAATGCCCAGATGTCAAATCACAACACTCTTGTGTGCAACGATGCCCAACTTTGGTAAGAATTTTAACAATCATTTTTTTGACATGTGCTTTAATCTTCTTGATTTGTCAGATCACTAATGCACTTCTAACATTGTTTTGGTTGTTAGACTAATAGGGTTTTATAGGCTGAATGACATGGAGCTAAAGTGAAGAAAGCTTTCTTATTTTGAAATTCTATGATTGTAACAAGTGTTTGACGTTTGGGGCAATTATAACTCAATTTCTTATGTTTTTTACTTTCTGCTCTAGGGCCTCACTAAATTTCATTTGGGTTTAAAATGAAAACTCAAACGAGACCAAAATTGAACCCTCATCTCATTATTGTCTTTTGGGTTTAAAATTGAACACGGTAACTTCACATTTCGTTTGGTGCATAAAACTAAGTCATCTTAGCGGAGGGATTAAAATTTACAATTGTTTGCTATGTTTTGTGATTTACACTTTTTTTATTGAATGTGTATGCAATTATCTCACACCATTTGGTGACCTTGAGAAACATAAACATTCCTTAACACTTCATATAATCACCTACATCTTTCAATTTGGATTAAAACTGAACCCCTTGCGAGTGTAGGGAAAAGGCATGGCATGCGTTCTCTCTTTGTTCATACGAACAAAGGTTATCAAACTATGGATGTAATTCCTTGCTATTTTTTATCCTTAGAAGGCCTGCCTCCCCACTTCAAAAGGAGGGAATGACCCAAGTGGTAACAAGTTAAAGCCAAGCTCTTCTGAACCGCTATATAAATATGTGGTTGCAATGAAAATTGTAATCAGTGAGAGGTAGTATGTGATAGCTCTCCCCTAGTATCTTTATGATGCAAAAATCCCTTGTTCTAAGGGTTTGGAGACCTCTTGAGGGAGTTTATCATAAGATTCCTTGAATCAGAAGCCCTTAATTTGAACCATTGTTTAGAATCCAAAATACTTAATACTTGTTGGTGCAAGAATAGTCATTTTGAAGCTAAACCACATTTGTAATATTCATTGTTGAAACAAAAAAATCCTTATGATCTTAGGATCTTCAGGATTTTGAGATTTGGTGGTCCCAAGAAGTGTGTGTCATGGAGGGGAGCCAATGTCACCAAATCTCTAACTGTTCACAATGTCTTAGTGTTTGGAGAAATTTGAGTGGGGACTCAACAAGTATAACCATTTTGAACCTAGGGTTGTAAATTATTTTGAGTTAGTTTAATACATTGCTTGGTTCCAAAACAATACAAAAACAAACATTCACTATCTTCCTCAAAATTTCAAACACTTTAGCCTAAATATTGTTATCTTTTGAATTAGCCTTGGTATTACTTGTCCTAGGGATTTCTATCCTTAGATGTTTCTAAATATCTTGAATTATATCTCAAATCCATATTTTCCAAAGACAACGTAGGCAATTATGGCTTCAACCTCATGATTCTCACAAAATGGATATTGTGAAAGTTATGATGTTTTGGACATAAAAATTTAGTTTGGAAACTTAATCAAGACAAGTGATTGTGATAAAATAAATTCACTTAAGCAAGATAAATTGAAAAAGGAACCCCACATGACTATTTGGAGACTGATTGCTCCCATTGAACAACCTAATCTTCTAGGTGCTATCATTCAACCAAATTTTGAACTCATTAACGAAGAACAAATTGATCTCATTAGCAGTTTGAGAAGCTTCACTTTTGAAACAAAAGAAACACCTACCCAGTGGAGAAATGAAACAACCATTTTAGAAGAAGAAGAGGAACAAGCTGATATTGAGGTTGGAAGGCCCACATTACCACCACCCACATGGAAATAAATATCTTCCTTTATTTCATAAAATTGAACTGTTTCTAAATGATCTCAAAAGAAGTCAGGATCCCTAAAGTAAGATCTACAGGTTGTCATTTCAGACTTAGGCATCTTAGTCCAAAATCTCTCAAGAAACACCTTTGGGCACTTCACAAAACCATAACTAGGCTAGTATACAACTTTTACAAGTGTGCTTCAAGACACAATCCAAACTTGTATTCCTTCTATTATTGTTAGAATCCTGGTCTTTTCCAACATTTCCAATTTCTCACATAATCATGATCTTGAAATCCCCTAAATGATCTATCACACAAGTAAAATCCATAGGGGAATATCTACATGTTGTCATTATAGACATAGGTATCGTAACTCCAAGTTTGGTAGGAAGTGGGCCTTAATACTTTATCACAATTGCAACCTCTTGTTAAGAAATCATTATGCTCGATCTAGGAGGAACCAAAAAAATTTACATACCCACACTTATCCTCTCATTTAGGCCAAAATTAGTCTTTGGGATTTGAAAAATTTAGAGGTATAGCATCATTCTCACTACCTTGGTCTTGTCAAAACAAAGGTTTACTTTAAAGTCAACATTGAGTCAAACATCTCATCCACCCCTTCATCAAAATTTCATCCTTCACTTCACCAAAATTTGCAAAAATTTCGAATACACCAACACTTTGTGACTTAAACATCTATCAAACCAACCCCTATCTTGGCTATTTTGTATGTGAAATAGATCATTTTCCATGCATTTAGACAAGTTAGTTTTCATCCTTGGACTAGTTCATCTTGAAGGTCACGAGTCTACCTTAAAGATTTAAGAGTTCATCAACATCCTTTATCCCAACATCAAAAATTAAAACTTAAGTTAAAAGTGTTATCCAAAAATATTTGCAAAGATTACTCTCCACATCACCAATATTTTCATCCCCCATTATTATCATTTCTCCAAAAATACTTAGAGTGTCCCTTTTACCTAGATTTGAATCAACTAGAGAGTTTAAACATCACAAAGCATAACACAGCTCTCCCAAAGGTGACAAAAAAATTATGGTAAAGACAAGATCACAACACAAGAGAATCATGGAGAAAACCAAAGTGACATTTACCTCAAATGATCCAAATCCTTTAGAATTTTATCCAAGAAGTCAAGTTACACCATCACAACAACCTTCATCACCATTAGGACCATATGTGATCAAAGATATCACAAACAATCCATTTGAACTCACTAGGGAGGAAATCATGGAACATCAATCCTTTGAAAACGTAGCTCCTATCTCCCCAACATTTGTGGCATAGAATTTAACACAAGGTTTCACAACCCCATCGCTAGGGATAAATCAAACCTACATTCTCAATATTGCAACAAGCCTTGCCAAAGACTTTGGTCATGCTCTTTCATTTGAAAGCAACATACTTGTGGGAACACTTGAAACCAATCCTCCATCTCACATGACCACTTGGACACCTACCTTTGGTGCTCCTCCCATTCCCGAAGATCCTAAATAGCCATACACACCTCTCAACCTTCATTACTCCACCATGAATTCCACGTATCAAGGGCATGCCTCTCCATCCATACCCATGAGTACCACAAGTGTGCCTACCATCACGCAAAGTAGTGTGGATCAAGTATCTCAAAACAATGTACAAGGGCATGTCAGTACCATACCACAACAAATTCAAACCTTAAAGCAAACAGGGACATCCTTACCCAATCCTCCAATTGGTTCATCCATACCATTGGTTTCACAAAATATACTCATCCCATCCATTATCAACCCCTCTCAAAGCAATACCTTTGTAATAAATCATGTCAACATAGGTAATACATTATCTACATCCCTAACACAAGGGAATCCTCAAGACATGGGACAAGGAAATCTTATTAATAAATGGACTTAAGGTCCTAGTGTGTCATTTCCATCGCATAATCCAATGGCACCATCTTCATCTTTTCTCACAGTCCCCTTTACTATGCAAAATCAAATAGGACCTCAAACATACATTCCTCCATCTCAATCCACTATCTTACAAGGAATGTTGAATTAAGGGAATCCCCAACATCTTATCACCAACCCATTACCCACTCAAAACATCAATATCCATAATCCTCCACCGATGTACCATCAACCACCTAATCCCTCATTGCAAGTGCATGCCTTAGCCTTGTAGCAAGCACAACAAGCCTATCAACAAGCCCTAGTAGCACAACAACAACAACAATAGAAAGTAGCAACACAACAAGCAACCTTAGCGACACAACAACAAGAAGCAACCCTACAAGCACAACAAGTAGCCTTAGCACAACAACAACAAGCAGCCTTAGCACAACAACAACAACAAGAAGTAGCCCTAGTGGCACAACAACAACATCAAGCCTATCAAGCAGCTTTAGTAGCACAAAAACAACAATAGGCCCAACAACAAGCCCTAGCAACACAACAAAAACAACTCAACAATAAGCTTTACTAGCTCAACAGTATGCCCAACAACAACAAGAAGGTTCCTATTAGAATCCTCAATCGAACATAGTCAATCCAAATACATTAGGAACATATACATCGATACCCCAATGAACTTCACCAAATCTTACACCACCATACACCCCATACAATTCATCCATCATCCCACCATATGTTCCTCCACCCAACCTGCAAGAAAATATAGCATCACAATTTAAGGCGCTATCACAAGAAATGCAAGACCTTCGCATGGGCAAGGCAAAGAAGCCCCATACACAAAACTTGTGTCCATATCCATTTGATCAAAACATCATAATGTTACCATTCCCTCCTAGTTTTGAAATCCCTAACTTTGATAAATATAAAGGGAGAGGAAGTCCTGTGGACCATATCAAAGAATTTAATGTGATGTGCATGGAGGTAGCCTACAATGATTCATATTTGATGCACCTCTTCCCTCGAAGTTTAACAGAACCTGCTATGGATTGGTTTTCTCATCTGCCTCCTAGTATCAAATTTTTTTCTAGAAAATATTGATAAATTCATCGATCACTTCTCCTTTAATCTTGACATGGATGTAAGTCTAGAAGAATTATATACTCTTAGACAAAAAAATGGGAAAATTTTGCTAATTTCTTGCAACGGTGGAGACAAAGAGATAGTAAAAGTAAGTGGCCTCTTCCTGATGAACAACAAGTGGAAATCATCATAGAAAATATAGATCCGGATCTGTCATTCCACTTGAAAATGTAGTGCATCACATCATATGACGAGCTTTTCCATAGATCACTTAACCTTGAGAGAGCTCTAAGCTCACAAGGAAATAATCAAGCTTACAAAGACAACTGCCTATCAACTATTTCAAACGACAAGCCTTGTGTCTGGGCTAAGAACAAAAACATAACAAATGATCATGTGGTAGATGCTAAGGTAGTCCTAAATGATCCTAGACCAAACAACAATCAAGTTGCTAATATCCAACCAACTTGTGTAACAAACAACACCTCAAAACAATCAGATCAACAACACCGACATACAACAAAGGGAAACCCCTAACAAGAATAACTATCCTAAGCACAAGTACACATAGTTATCTGAACCCATTAAGACTATCATGAAAAAGTTGGTAGAGTCAAATTTGATCACACTTCCCAAATTTAAAAACTACCAAGAACCACAAGAGAAACCATCTTGGTACAACGAGAAGGAACTTTTGAATTTCACAAGATCAAAGGACAAAACAATAAACTGCATGAGGCTCAAAAAAATTATCCAAGACCTCATAGAAAATGACACCATATCTATTGAGGTACCAGCTGGGAACCAGGGTCTTAAGATATACAAGAACCCTATGCTAGATCATAAAAAAGAAAACAATACTGAGAAAGCTAAGGATTGCATGAATGTACAACATACCTATTCCAATGTAGTTGCTTCCTATGATAGCGTCATCACTATCATCACCATTAAAGGGAATAGTGTAGAGTGTGGAGTCACCACGCAACATGGTAAAGTCACCATCCAAGGGGTCCCACCCTAATCTAGGGCACAACCTACTCAACCAACAAGTACCAACAAGTATAATCTCTTAGAATAGCTTAAGAAGACCCCTACATAGATATCAATCCTATAACTGTTGAGGCTATCACCCGCACATAAGGAAATCTTGGAGATATATTTATCAGTCATCTGTTCCGAAGGATATTGATACCGATCAGTTTCAATCAATGGTAGGCCATATCATTAATCATCTTCTCACCTTCTCCAATCAAGATCTACCGTCACAACCATCTCATAACTGTGCTTTACAACTTGAGGTTATCATTCAAAAGAACAAGGTCAAAAGAGTCTTAGTAGATGGAGGTGTTGGATTAAACATTTGCTCCCTTCAACTGATAAAAAATCTAGGCTATTCAGAGGATACTATTGAGAGGACAAAGAGTACCACCATCAGGGCATATGATAACCAGGAACGGGTATCACAAGGTATCATTGCACTTCCCATCCAAGTAGGCCCACTCATTGCATAAACTACATGCCAAGTATTGGACCTTAATCTTCCCTACAACATACTACTTGGTCAACCCTAGATCCATGCTCTAAAAGTTGTGGCCTTGACTTATCATCAATGTGTGAACTTTCCTTTTGAGGGCAGAGAGATTACTATCCATGGAGATCCTGAGCCTTTTTACTATTGTGAAAATATTGAAGCCATGTTCTATAAAATTCGCCAAATACCTAAGAATGATGAAGGGCCTACACCTTCTACCTCATTTGTTGACCCATCATCCCTTGCATCTATTTCTAAACCAAAGGAACTCATTGTGCAGAACATACCTGATATCAAAGTAGTGATTCAAGATGATGGCTATGGGAATTACAAGCTAATGAAGAATACCTTTGTCTTAGGAGAGCTACCTACTCCTCAATCTCATGGGAAACCTATAGCTAACAACAAAGAGTCTAAGACTATCGAGATGGTAGCTACTACCTTCACCAAGTGGGGGGGACTTGAATCAGGAAGATGTCAACGAGGACGATATCTCTAAACTCCTCTATCAAGATGAACAACTTGTCCCATCTCTTCATATGGAAGATGATAACAAAGATTTGCAACTCATGAAGGGAATGGGATATAAGAAGAACAAGAAGCTAGGACAAAATGATAATGGTTTACTAGAACCCATCGTTCTTGAGAAACGACTAAAGAATCTGGGCCTAAGTTGTACTACTAGCAAGGTCACCCTTATTGGAAAAGGTATTTCTACTAAACGAGTTGAGGCTTCCTCTTGGCTACCTACATCATGTGATACGACCTTAGATGACTTCCCCTTAGATGTTGCTGACCTATTTGAAAACAAATCCCTCTTCATGATATCCATTGCATTCTTTGCTCCAAGCAATCAACCAATTGAAATATGCCTAGTCTATCCACAACTCATTGACATGGACCAACAAGGAATGCCAATTCTTGATTTTTTCAAAAATGATGAAGTTATCTTGGAATTCATGGGAATCCGTGAAAACTTACCATGCGTAGATCACAAAACCAGTTTTGACATAGATATAGATACAAAAGTGTACTATGGGGAGATGATTGAATCCTTCAGTCACAAAATAGAGGAAATTCAACTAACATGCAGATCTTTAAGTGAAAACCACATTGTGGTACTTTCTGATCCTAAAAAAGTAAAAATAAAGGATGCATCTAATGGTGAAAACCTCTCTAAGGCACCCAAGGATGAGGGATTAAATCTCCCCTTAGTGCAATTCATCTAGAGAAGTTAGTAGTACTAGCGAAAAAGGCCACACCAGTCAATGTGGGTACCGAAGAAGCACCTAAGATCATTTTCTATGTTGAATCCTTGTTGGATGAAGAGAAAAAGAACCTAGCAACCTTTCTGAAAGAGTGTAGAACTAACTTTGTATGTTCATACATAGATATGCCAGGCCTTGACCCAGAAGTAGTTGTGCATCACTTAGCAGTCTATCCTGAAGCTAAGCTAGTCAAGCAGAAAATAAGAAAGATGCACCCTCATATAGCACTCTTGGTCAAACTCGAGTTACAAAAGATTCTTGACGTTGGATTCATCCTACCAATAGATTATCTTGAGTGGGTTTCAAACCTGGTACCAGTCTCAAAACCCACTAGGGGCATTAGAATATGCACTGACTTCAAAGATTTAAACAAGGCATGTCCAAAGGATGATTTCCCTCTTCCTAATATTGACCTCATTGTATACTTAATAGTTGGGAATGAAATGTTGTCACTCATGGATGGTTTTTCATGCTACAATCAAATCATAATCACTAAGGAATATCAACACAAAAATATGTTCACTTGTCCATGGGGAACCTATTGCTGGAATGTGATGCCATTTGGGCTACAGAATACAGGAGCAACCTATCAAAGAGCAATAAATCTCATCTTCTACAACATGATCCACAAAATAATAAAAGATTATGTGGATGATATTTTGGAAAAATAAAAGAATAGAACTGAGCACATACAAGTCTTAGGACCCATCTTTGATAGGCTGGAAGAATACAAAGTAAGGCTAAATCCAAAAAAGTGTCTTTGGGGTCACATCAGGGAAACTTCTTGGATTCATCATTCCATAAAGAGGGATAGAAATTGATCCAACAAAAGTAAAAGCCATCCTAGACATGGAACCATTGCAAACACTAAATTAGATGAGAGGGTTATAAGGAATATTGCAATCCATCAGGAGGTTCATAGTGCAACTATCAGATAAAATCCACCCCTTTTCACATCTTCTCCATAAAGGGATAACCTACAAGTGGGATGAGAAGTGTGATAAAGCTTTCCAATAGACCAAATATTACCTACTAACACCTCCAGTGGTCATGCCACCAATATCAAACAAACCACTGATCAACAACCCCAACAACACTAGGAGCTCTTTTGGCACAACTTGATGAAAACAAAAAGGAAAGAGTTATTTACTATATCAGCAAAACTTTCGTGGGCTATGAAATGAACTATTCACCTATTGAGAAAGCATGACTAGTAGTAGTTTTTTGCTTCACGAAATTTTAGGAACTACATGTTGTCACATCAAATCAAGCTCGTCACAAAAATTGACCCATTGAAATACCTATTATCCAAAGCAACTCTCATAGGTTGAATGGCCAAATGGGTGATGATCTTAATAGAGTTTGACATAGAGTATGTAGAGCGCAAGGAAATCAAAGGACAAGTGATCGCATACCAAATAGTTGAAGCACCTATCTATGTTGAAAGACCTCTAGTATTTGAGTTTCTTGATGAATCAATGTTCCTTATCAATCTCATAGCTCAGTGGAAGATGTAATTTGATGGATCATTCACCCAACATGGATTAGGAGCAGGTATTCTTTTCATCACCCCTCAAGGTGATTGTATCCCAAATTCCTACTGACTATTGTTCCCTTGCACTAACAACATTGCTAAGTACAAAGCTCTAATCACAGGTCTAAGGATAGCAGATAAATGACATATACAAGAAATGAAATTCTATGGAGAGTCACAACTAGTTATCAACCAAGTCAATGATGACTATCAAACTAAGGATGATAAGCTCACTCCTTACAAAAAGATGGTGCAAAATATCAAGGACCTTTTTATAGACATAACTTTTGAGTATATTCCTCGCATGAATAATAGAGTAGCAGATGCCATGGCAATGATCGGATCACTACTATACATCTCGAACGTCCTCCAATGTGAATTCTTGGTAGAACAATTTCTTCTACCAAATTTTGAGATCCCTAAATCAGAATTTGCGTGTGTCATTGTTGGTCCTAGATCCCCATGGTACCATGACATATTTATCTATCTTAGTAGAGGAATCCTCCCATTCGATATCACCTCGAACCTTAAAAAGACCTTTGTTAAAAAGGCATCTTGATTTGTGATCTTAGGTGATACCCTTTATTGCCGAAGCATCAAGGGGACATTGCTACGATGTCTTAACTAAGAGGAAGCCTTGGCCACTTTAATAGAGGTACATGATGGCATATGTGGGTCCCATTCTAATGGTATGACGTTAGCTAAGAAACTATTAAGGATGGGGTACTATTGGCCAAACATGGAAAAGGAAGCTCATTAGTACGTGCAAAAATGTGTCCAATGTCAATAGCACGGGGATCTGATAAATTCTCTAAATCAAGAGTTGTAACCCATGATCACACCCTGACCTTTATCATAGTGGGGGCTTGAACTCATAGGAAAAATCACCTCAACCTCATCCAACGACCATAAACTTATCATAATAGCCATTGAGTAATTTACTAAGTGGGTCGAAGCCATTCCCATGACTTACATAATGGGAAAGAAAATTTCTAAATTTATCCTGAACTATCTAATTTGTCATTACGACATTCCACAAATCCTCATCTTAGATAATGGAACCCCCTTTAAGAATTAGGATGTAAAAGAGCTATGTCAATGATTCAACATCCAACACCGATTCTCTACCCCACATTAGCCCTAGGGAAATGGTCAAGCTAAGGCTACACATAAAACCATCTTGAAAATATTGAAGAAAATAGTCAATGAGGTTGGTCATGACTGACATCTGCAACTAAATCTTGCTCTTTGGGCTTATCGAACTAGTATTCAGATGCTAATAGGTGCAACCCCTTTCTCCCTAGTCTATGGATTTGAAGCTATCCTGCCTATTGAGATTGAGCTCCCATCATTGCGAGTGTCACTTGTTATCACTTGAAGTTGCACCCTTGTCGAACCTGATGTTCAATGCCTCAGTGTAGCATGGGAAGACCTCTAAAGATGTGGGTTTCTTGTGAGCAGAGGTTAACCTTTGGAGAAGGCCGACTTCCTTTGGTGTCACCTAAACTACTGATTCTTTTAAGGGAAAGGGATAAGGAGTACATAAATTGAAACTAAACTAAGGTGATGCACTGAAATGATAGGAACAATGAGATACTCAAGCTACACTTGGATACTACTGACAGCCATGAGACTGTACAACAAGATTCTGTAGATCACACATTCAAACAGGTTTGACATGCACATGCCTTCAAGAAGGAAAGGTAGATTTTCACAAACTAGAAGCTCATGTGCAGGATTAAGTAAACACAGTCTGTAACCCACATGATACTACTTCTGCAAAGAAAGGCACGACATGAAACAAAAGCTATAAGGAAAGAGAATATTTCACTAAGTAGCTCAATGAATCACTTAAAAAGAATGCACTATACTTGACAAGAATCAAAAGGTAGAATGATGGGCCATCAATGGTAACCAAGGTAGATTTTGTATATTATGTTCCAAATTGAGTTACAAAATCCTGCTAGTCTGAGAGAGGACTACAAAAAGGGTCACAGACTTCAGAGGAGCATACATCAGAACTATTTACAAAAAGGCAAAAAATGCCTTATATAAAACTAGTGTGTTAGCCCCTTAGGGCTTACAAAAAATATCGGCCTCAAAAAGATCTATCCTCAGATCTTTTGATTGAATTAAATGTTGTCTGCCATTGTGTCCCTACTGTCCATGTCGGTGTGAAAAATTTCCCTTGGAGAAGCCCTCAGGTCTTTAGTAGCAACCACCGCATTCACTTCCTGGTATCGTGTCCATCTTTGAATTCCCCCAAGTCGAGCTGCTTTGAATGCTCCTGAGCTCATGTTGCTTTTCCTTCTATTAATCACCTTCTCCTAGCACCTGGTTTTGCTACCACGGCTTGCTTTGGATTTCTCTGATTGGTTGAGCCTACCCCTGTAGGCGGTCAAAACTCCTTTGATCAGAATCGCATCTCGGCGAGACACTGAAAGTATCTCGCCGATGCGATTATATCATTCTACAACCTATCGGTCGGATCCTTCTTTGGTCGGCAAGACCTCTCACCGAGCTTCTTCTTATCTCCTTTCCCTTTTCATTTCGCCATCTCCCCCGAGTTCCTCTTCAGTCGGCAAGACTCTACTGAGTCTGAAAGACATTTTACTGAAGGCAAAATGTTACCCCGAGGCCCTTTGTCTTCGGCAGGTTGATTGATGTCACCCCGACTCACGCCACTCCACCAAGCTCTTCATTTCTTTCGGCAAGACTTTTCTAGTCGGGAAGACTTTATAGTGAGGTCCCCCAGTCATACCGATATCTATTTTTGTCGCTGAGACACCCTCCATTTGCCGAGACCTCTTGTAGACTCCTTCCTTATGCCGAGAGCTTTTTGTCTTTCACCGTGACTCTCACTGATCAGGAAGGAATCTCTCTGAGCTCCTTTATCTTCGGCGAGACCACCGGCCTTCGGCAAGACCTTGCGCTAAGCTTCAAATCTTTTGTTTCACTGAGACTTTCTGGGTCACCGAGACCTTCTGTAGACTTCCCTTACTTACCCTGAACGCAAGCAGTCGGTGTGACGTTCTCACATTGCTGAGACCTCCCACTGAAGGCAAAACCTTATGCCGATAGCGAAACCCCTGCTAGTTGGCAAGACTCTATATGATCATCGAGACCTTCTACCAAAAGCAAACCGTTTCCCTGAGATCAACTTTGTGGGCTACTGTCGGTGAGACATCCACATCGGAGAGACACACAAGACTTATGGCGACCCAAATGTCTTGGCGACTGGTATTTTAGACAAATGGAATGCATTACTAGTCGGCAAGACACCAAAGGGGTCTTGCCGACTTTCTTCTCTAATGGATTTTATGCCGAAACTGACTGAGGCATACTTTCAAATGAGCTCCTTGTGACCTAGCATCAGATGCATGATTTAATCCTACACAAAAATCCCCCATCTAGCCTTTTGAACATATGAAACACAACTTTGCCTTGCCTGATTGAGCCTGTAGGTGAAAATTGGTTAACATCACTATAGAACCTAATCACTAATGAAAAATATAGAGTATCTCAGCTGAACGAGTTAGAATTCCTAGATGAGAATCATCTTGACTCCCTCAATCACTTGCAAGTATATCAAAATTGACTAAAATGGAGCTATAATAAGAGAATCAAATGTTAGTCATTCTAGGTAGGGGATCTTGTCCTAAATCAAAATTAGAAGAACCTACTAGATCAGGACAGTAAAGTGAAATTTGAGCCTAAATAGATGGGTCCTTTTGTCATCACAACAAGTTATGGATCAGGATCATATCAATTTTCAACACCTAAAGGTGAACCCTTGTAGGAACCAACTAACAACTTACATCTTAAAAAAAATTATGCCTAGTCTTGAAGGGTATAAATCTGAAAATACAAAAAAAAATAAAAAATGATCAAAATCCAAAAAAATGAGAAAAAGGATTGAAAAAGAAAAGAAAAGAAATTGTCCTCCAGTGAAAACCACTTCAGTGGCACTTTGGGCAAGTACCTTGGTGAAAACTTGGAAAATAGGTGCTTTGCGTAAATAAAAAGCACCTCCATCTATTCTTTGGATCCTTATCCTATCATTCTTTGCATCACCATCCATCGCTTATCCATGTCCTTATCATAGCTTGACATTGTGAAGTATCGCAATCCCTTTAGTACTAATTGGAATATTCCAAGGTTCAGTTTGTCTTGCTTACATTGAAGTAGTCTAATATGTCATGTTGGGGGAAATTCATTATGGATCATATCAAGTTCTTGTATATCTTGAGGTTATCAAAAATATCTCATCGAAAACACCAAAAACGTTTGTAAAATGTTTTTCAGAAAATCCCAAAAAAACATTTGCAAAATCTTGTATAGTTAAAATCCAAAAACATTTAGAAAATTGTAAAGGAAAAATCCCAAAACATCCAAAAAATAACACATCAAAATCCTAAAAAGGTCAAACATCAAAAAATCCAAAAATAGAACCATGTTGAACTACATTGTCTTTGAGCTTGGACTTTAGCAAGGCTATCTTTGATTAGCCCTTGAGACACCCTAGGTCAGTCCTTTAGGAGTCTGTCATAATAAACTGACATTCCATCAACTGTTCATATCTCATCTTCAATAAGTTAGGTCATTCGAACTACGTGGTTTCTGTGTGTATAATGTAGGTAAGGCTTATCTTTGATCAACCCTCGAGACCCCTAGGATAGGTCTTTAGGTTAAGTTCTTGGTTGGAAAACTCAAAAAATCCCTAAACATTTGTAAAATCTTTGAAAATCCCTAAACATCAAAATATTCCAAAAACCCCTAAACATCCAGATAACTCGAAAAACTCAAAAACATTCAAATATTAGAAAACACAAAAAAATTAAAAAAACATTCAAAAAGACCTAAAAAACCTCAAATATCCTTGGAAAACCCTAAATAGCCTCAAATAACTAAAAACATAAACATTCACATAAACTTTCAAAAAGACCAAAAACAACCTCAATTTTTTTTCAAAATACCAAAAACATTGAAATATTCCAAAAAATCTAAAACCATCCACCCCATCTCGCTTTCACCCGCAATAAACCTTCACCCATAATAAACTGATCGTCACCTTCAACCTTTGCTGAAACAAATAGGAAACAAGTATCACAAGTCATAAAGTAAGAACCTAAGTGTCAAAATCTAAAGTCTAGATCATAGGTAAATGCGTCAGTGAAGTTTATATCAACGGATTATCATAAAGCTCATCGTCATCCTAATAAAACAACCATCTGATCAAAATATCCTAGGATGTATTCTTCCTGCAATTGACATTAGTATCAGGCATCACCTTAGCTAAATTAAATGAGCAAGAGATATAGATAACATTGACTATTTGTTTATGATCTTTTCTTATGATTTATCTTAATGGCCCATTTTGAGGACCTCTCGATGATGTCTATCAAAATGATTTAGAGAGAAAGGAATGGGGAATCAATCATTATTTTTCATTTGCTGTACTTGTGGGTACTCTTGTAAAATAATCTTGGCACATACTTGCTTAGTTGTGTAATAAGGTTGTTTGGACTACGCTGAATATTGTGTATGCTTTGGTCCAATATGTTCTAAACTTCTAACTTACATTCTGACAAGGTTTCTGTATGTCAAGGTGTGAGCAAGAACTATCCTATCTATTTGCAAAGTCAAAGTCCACTACAATACATACAACATTGTCCTAGTTATTAATACCTTGATGCATCATATCTCTGTGTTATATCAAACAATAAGGAATGATGGAAAATATCAATCCTGAAATATGAGCACATCATCATCCTGCATTCATCCTCATCATGCATTTTCTCGTCACCATATCTAATAAAGTCTCAGTGGATCATATACTTATTGGATCTTTTGAATCAATCATCAAAGTCAATGGTCAATCCATTTATCTTATTCTTCTTATTCTTCTATCTTTACTAACAATTCTATCCAAGCATCAAATCTATGTGATCTACATCGAAATATACATGAGGCTACCTATAGTTGATGACTATCTATACATCATAAAATCTATCTACATCAACATTTGCGCTTACCAGGAACTATTTTTCATCCTCTTTACCTCTTCTATTGGGGTACAGTGGGGCATCTATATCATCTTCTGCTCAACAATTTGAAACTTTGTAGCTCTTTGATTCAAAAGCAACCTGAAATCTCAAGAATCTCAAGCATAAGTATGATTTTCACCTATCGTGAGCTCAATCGAAACACTTTATTCTCTAATCAATCTCTGAAGGGGGAAACCAACCATCTTTTGATCATATTGATATCAAATGATCTAATGATTTTTTTTCTAGCCTTGTTAGAAAATCTTGATCAATCTATCAAATCAATCATCATGGGGATATATATTTCCCTATGAATCCTCATGTTATTCAACACAATCCTTGCATTGTAGTGAATCCTTGACAATGTTATCAATCAATCAATCAGATCAATCTACTTTAGCTTGGCTATCAATATATCAAAAAGATCATCGATATCTATTTTTGCATCATCATCAACATCAAAATTAGCATCGAAATCAGCATCAGTCTTCGAACCAATGCAATGAGTACATTTCTTCAAAGAGGGGAAAAATGTAGACACTTAAAAATTTCTCGATGGATCACATTGGCTAACTAAAATCATTTCATCTTGAAACCCATCCTCTTTTTGCTTAATTAATTAAATTAGCCTAACTATTTAATTAATTGCATTATTTGCATGCATTAACCTCATTAATTCAATCAAGGTAATTCACCCCCTTTCATGCTAACATTTCATCCTATTAAATTAAATAAATTAAATTATTTAATTTAGTCCCTAAAGTCTTCTTATTTAATTAAATAACCCTAAGTTATTTAATTAAATGTCATTTCACCTTTCCCCCATTCATTAAATCATTTAATTTAATGAATATCACTTTATTCTTCTAATTATCCTAATTGCATGATTAAAACCTTATTTAATTAGCAATTATCTAATTAATCTAATTCCTCCCACTTGCAAGAGAATATTCCAATGGAATATTTCCTCCCCTTTTGCACAATTAAACTTTATTTTAATTAGCAAAATATCCTTTTTTCCTCATCCATGAATATTCCAAAGAATATTCTTTCTCCTCCAATCATTTAAGAAAGGGAATATTCTCGCAAAGCTTCATGTGCAAGTTAAATCCAAACTTCTTGTGCAAGTTAACTTTTGAACTCTTTTATAGGTCAAAAGTGTGCTTGTTTGGAAGGAATGGAAACCATTGATTAAATATCATCTTGCATTCTCACCCATTGATGAGAATCCATGGTCCATGCCTCTTCTTCCTTTCATCCCTAACTGTTGATTGATATTTTTTTATCTCAACCCTTCATTTCTCATTTGCTCTCCTATAAATAGAACACTATTTGGAGACAAATGGATCCATCTTTCAATTGAAAACTTATGTTCTTGAAATCTCTCACACTCACACTCATAATGTACTCACTTTTAGCATATTTTTGTTCATTTCTAGTTGTATATTAGTTTTAAGCTTCCATTAATGGCTTCCATGCATCCATCTTAGCTTGTTTATAAATTAGGGTTTTAATATTTTAGCTTAGATTAGCTTATCCATTGCATATATTTAGATCCTTTTTAGCATAGAATCATGTTTATTTAGCTTGTATCATGTTTTCATCCATATATCACAACATTTTCATCATTTCTCTTCAACGAAATCTATTGAAACAAGCTCACTGACCATGAGATTGGGAAAGGGTTGTTGTTCCACATCAACACTACACCAATTTCAAAACAAGATAAGTTTTTAATGGGTTAGAGTAGGCATTTAACTCTTTTCGTAGTTTGTAGTGTTCATTTTTAAATAAATGCTCAATTTAACTTTCATTTGAATGATCTTGTTTGAGATTGAGTATTAGTGGCTACATTATGCTTCTATTCATCATGGATTAAGTGTAATCAACCCATACTGATAATCCTCAATCACACTATCAATAGATCAACCATGTCAATCTACACATGTACCAACATGATGAAGGCATCAACACCACATATTTGGTGGGGGATGAAAGATTTTCTGCTAAAAATACCCCTGAGCCAAAGCTCTCTATCTAGTTTCTAGAGGAAACATCTGCATTAGGGGCTAGAACAGACTCACTCTTCACTTCACTCTCTTCTTGATTTTTCTATATCTTGTTCATTTCCTTCTTCATCTCAATTGGATCCACCTTCTTTACTAGATTAGCCTTCTTCTGTGAAACATAGGGTTTCACATTCTTGCTTCTGCAAAACTTGGCTATGTGTCCTAGTTTGTTGCACTTGTGACATGTGACACCTTTTTGAACAAGATTACTTCTTTCTATTTTAGATGTAGATTGAAAAGCCTTGTACCTAAATCTATTGCATGTATAACAGTAATCATTGAAAGATTGGAACATAATACCACTATTGTAACCATTCATCATCCGACTTCTACATTCACTAGCTTTATGACCAAATCTATTGCATGTATAGCATTGACCGAGAAATGCTTGAAAATTTTGATTCATTATTCTTTTACATTCTATAGCTCTATTTCTAAACCTATTGTAGGAATAACAGTAACCATTAAAAGATGAATACAATAGACTATCTAATAGGAGGTCTTTTGAAATCTTTCTTCTGGTTTCGAACTTGTTTGACATTGCTCTTCTTATCATTCTTGTTTTCAAAATTGTTTGAAGTTTGATATTCCTTTGAAATTTCTCCTTTTTCAAAACCTAAACCTTCTTTTTCCTTATCTAATCCTTCTGATTTGCATTCATCTCATCAAGCAAGGTGGAACTCTTCTTGAAATTTTCTTCTTGAATCTTTGCTTTCTCTAGATCTAATCTCAAAGTTACAATCTCTTGTTCAAGCTTTGAACATTCTTCAAATTTAATTTTCAATTTGGTATTCGGACAGTCTTCAACTCTTTTTACTTCTTCAACTTGCACTTTCAGATTAGTGATTGTTTCATTTGATTTCTTGAGCTGCTCATTTTTTTAGTTGAATCTTTCTATAGCTTTCTTTAGAACACTCATCTGCATCTTTAAAATTCTCTTTCAGATCTTTCTTCTCATATTTTGCTTTATCCAAATCATTAAGAGCTAATTTGAGTTCTCCTTCCATATCAAACTCAATCTTCTTTCCTAAACCCTTTAGGGATAATCTCTTTTGGAGGGATAGGATACTTCTTTGTATCCATGTGTTCAACCTCCAAGATCTACCTCAATGATCAATCCAATTGAAGGAACTGAGCTCTAATACCAATTTTTGAAAACTCATAATACTGAGAGGGGGGGTGAATCAATATTCACTAAAACTCATTCACTTATCAAATTAAACATTCATTCAATGCATCATATTTAACTTGTAGTAAATGAAAGGAACATATAAAGAATACATCACATCAAAGAAAATAAGAACACTATATTTATGTGGAAAACCCTTGAAAGAGAAAAATAACGACGAGGATTAGCTCACAATATGTTATAATCAATTACTGTTTGATACAAATGGGTGGACTCATTGTCCAAAAAAGAGAGAAAGGCTCACTTTTGGTGGATCACTACCAAAGGGCTCACTACCCAAACTAGAAAAGATAGAAGAAAGGGTGGCTCATTGTCAAAGATGAACTGCTAACAATGCATCTGCAACATGCCAAAGATATAGTTCCAATTAAGCTCTAAAAATTGACTTAATACACTTCATACTTTACCACTAGACCTTTCACACTTGACACTACATTAGATCTTGTACACACACTCTACACTTACACATACATCTCATCTCATATGTATATCTTCACACAAAAAATTAACCTTGTATATATACCACAACTAACCAAAACATCAATTAGGTCGGCCTAATTAGATGTATCATGCACCACATACCTTGTCAGCTCAAAACACCAACACATGACTTGCGAAAAGAACCAAAATGTGTACACCATCAAAATAGGTCTCCATGACCCATAATCACTCCCATGAATTCACTCCTTACACACTAAAAATTTGCATGACCCTAAAACCTTTAGGTCGACACCATATAACAAAACTAGTGAAGCAATAACTAGATGAACCAACAATTCATTCACAACTCAACATGTGGACCACCAAAACACTTGCCACTTGGAGCACACATAATTCTGACATCTTTAAACACTTCCTCAAAAATACATAGCCTAATATTCATCTGTGGTGGAATGCGGAGCATTCCAATATGCACTATATACCAATAATATTTCCATTATAGAGCCGATACTCTATCAACATCATCTTTGAATGAGGAAGACATACAAGATTGAATCTTTGGATTTAGACACCTTCACCAAAATTACCTCAAAACAGTGTGACTAGATTCTTCATAATAGAGCAATGCTAACCACAAAACTAGTTCATTGAACATTGAAAAATGTACACCAATACTTAGGAAATTTTGTAAAACATTTGGTCTTCTTCTAGCCAACACTACTGTATTTGTATAATGGATTGCCATCAATGAAAAGACCATACACTTCAATTCTCATCAATCTTCAACAATCTCCCCACACCTTACATCAACATCATTTATACATCATCATACTCATGTTGCCAACAACCCAAGTCTTTAACTTGTTAGAGGTAATCTAGAAAACCATGTGAGGTGAATAGATGAGTTTTTTCCTCTTAATGTCTAGCTTTGTGGTAAACCTATGTGAAAACCACGAAAGGTTGATGATAGGTTCATTTCATTTGAATCAAGATCGTGAGCTAGAAGAGTTTCACTTACAATAGTTGAAAGTGTGAAAGTTTTTAACATGTTCACACTAAGGGGAAATGTTGGGAAATCTATTTTTAGTGCTTATTTTGTTATGTATGAATTATTTTAAATGATTCACTAATTCTAGAATTAGGTAGAACTATATAGTAAAAATTTAAGGAATACTCCTTCCTATATATTTTTTTTGTCCTAAGTGGTTTGGACTTGAGAATAGAAAGCAATATTTTATTTGTGTGGAACTCTTTGAAAAACAAAACTTTCTATTCAATTTTGTTTCTCTTAGACTATTTTTGGTTGCATTTCATTTTTAGATCTTGAGGGATCTTATTAGGGGTTTGATAAATTATCCTATTTACCTTGTCCAATGTCGTGTGTTTATAACTTGTGAACTCCAAGTCCTATTTCCATTCATAATTTCACATGCACAATACCTTTCTTCCCCTTTCGTACCTCAAGTTTGAACAATGAACAAGGACATTAATCTTTTGAGCTAATTATGAGCCTCTCTATACTCTCTCTTTCCATCTTTCTTTTCACCATTGAGTTTTCCTCTAGTTTAATACTAATTCTCAAGGCCTTATAGGAGCCTTGAACTTAGATTATAAGTCCTTGTTATGCCCTATGACCCAAAACTTGTGACTTTCCTTTCACCCTTCCAAACCCTAGTTTTGAGAGGGAACATTGAACTTAGACATAAAGGTATGTGTTCCTTATTCATCCCCTCCTTCCAAACCCAATAAATTTTTTGCACAAGTTCCTTTAGTGTACCTCAAGCTCTGAACTTCACCAAGGACTTGGAACCTAAGTTCTTAGTCCCAAGTTCTCCCTGCTACCTTATATCAGAATTTGACTCACAATAAGCTTTCATTTGGTTTCCCACCAAATTTCAAGAACCAAAAATAACTTGCAAGCCAGGTTCAAAGTCCTTGGTTCTTCTTGCACTTCAACACTCACCTCATATTCGTAATAAATTTCCCTGTCTTTCCATTGGATCTTGGGGCCCAATAGGAACTAGTTCCAAGTTCTTGGTCTACTCTACAACCTACCTTCTAATTCTTACAAGTCTTCAACATTGTTTCCCATTGAACCTTGAGGTTCAATAGGAACCTCAAACTAGCTTCCAAGTTCCTCGTCCAACCCATAACTTGAATCCTAGACCCAACTAGTGCCTCAAAACACTTATTATCTAGTGATAAAATCTAGCCAATAAGATCATCTAGGAATCTTTCAAAGGGTTTTCTCAGCTCAATTATAATTCTTTTAATTACCCATAAACTTTAAAATCTCAAATATATGATAAACCATACAAGAATGATAAATTCATTAGGCTCTTTTGTCTATATGTAGGATGACTGAGAAAGTTGAGAAGCTTGAAAAAATCCTAAGCACCATAAAGTATAAGTTCCAAGGAGTCCCAAGGGTCTACAATATCACCTTCACCATCCAAGATATCATAGACATCGACTCAAGGCACATTGATCTCAAGGAATTTTTTGAAAGAACATTTGGAGATGGTGCCACCTCTAATTCATGGATAATTTCCAACTCAAATTTGGCTCACATTATTAGTGTTTCACCTCTATTCAGAACATGGAATTGATCCTAGCTTATGACCTAAGATACAAGAACAAAAAAGACCCTAATTGAAGTTTTATCTTAGATATCTCTTGTGACATGATATCACACATCTTCTTCCTATTCAAGGTAGCATTAATAGTATTGAAAAAAGAGAAATCTCAATTATCATTTGAGCAAGATGAAGAGAATAATTTAAGGAATCTCAATAATTCTTGGTTGATGAAGGAAAGAAAATTCATCACCAAGATTCCCAAGAACCTAACCAAATCATAATTTCAAGGTAAAATTGAGAATATGACCACATTTTTAAATAGGGTAATGGGAAAACCAAAATCTAGGACATACCATACCTAGATGTATCAATTCATTTACAAGATCTTGAAGAATGTGGATTTTATTGGCTGGGCCCAGCTAGTAAGTGACAACTTACACCAATAGTTAACCACTATCCAAGAAAAAAACAAATTTATAATGACATCATAGGTCATTTATTTGCTAGCAAGACAAGCCAACTTCCCTAGATTAACTATTGCAGGTCTACTAAGGAAAGGAAATGGAAAACTAATGGTTTGGGACTATTTGTTGCAAGTATGATGGTGTTTTTCATTGATGTCAATAGGAAGCCTACTGACTGGTGTTGTCATCCATGTCAACTATGGGATGAAGATGTCGAGGATATTGAAAAAATTATGAAAAAGAGGAAAAAAGGTTGTGCATGTGTAATTGATACCTTGAGGAAGTGTTGTGAGTACATGGAGCTATCTTTTTGTTGTAGTGTATGAAGATGAGTTGGAATGATGAAATGAGTTGAGATGTTGTCTCTAGTACTTGGTTTTCAAGTGCTTTTGAAAAAAATTGATAAATAGAGTAAATTGTGTTGTGCAAGTGTTTATACTGTGCTCCCATATTGTGCTATGTGTTTCTTCTATGTTGATTCTATGCCTGTGTGGATCTTACAGGTTATTAAAGGTTGATAAAGGTTGATATATTTAGAATTTGGGTTTGTAGATCATTGTATAGTGTGAGATATTTTCACCAATGTGTGAACTAGTTGTTCAATGATGTTTTATGTGGTCTGGGAGAAATGTATTTTCTCTGCATTTCTCCGCTATTTGGCTTCAGGTTGTGCAAATTTGAGAAGTTTCTTATAATTCTTTTATCTTTTTGTATTCAAGTTTTACTTGATTTGGTGTAGTATAGAGTGAGTTTCATTTACCCGTATGCAAATAACGGTTACTAGTTGTTTTGAGTTGAATTATTTGTATGATGCAAGCTTAGATGAAGTGTTTGATGAATCTTAAGTAGTTTGTGAATTATTCTAGATTTTGTTCAAATAAATTATGTTGTCCAAAACTTTCAACTTTTGGATTTATTTAAGGAAGTGTATACTTAAAGATTATGGTGTTTTTCACGTGTGTTGGTCAAACTTGTGTTTAACACTACATGTGAGGCTTGTAAAAGCATGTTGAAGTGTGTTGAGATCTATTTGGGTCCTAATTAAAGATTTATGTAGGTCACCTTTCATTCCTATCCACCATGGGAATGTTTAGGTGCCAACTTATTTTGAATTTGTATGTATAACGACTAGTTTCTGACCTTGGAGAAGGT
This sequence comes from Sequoia sempervirens, assembly GCA_007258455.2. Taxonomy (NCBI): domain Eukaryota; kingdom Viridiplantae; phylum Streptophyta; class Pinopsida; order Cupressales; family Cupressaceae; genus Sequoia; species Sequoia sempervirens. The sequence continues at coordinate 50,377 of VDFB02252320.1, forward strand.
TTTTCAGGTAGAGCTTGATATAAATATGTATGGTGTTGATTAAAGGGACAGGGAAAGAGTAAGAAGCAAGATAGATTCGAGATTGATGTGATTGATGTGAGTGATGCAAATTTGAGTAGAGTAGTATGAATTTCATGTTAGGTCTCCTAAAGAAAGTGAGTTGAAGGCATCCAAAATCTTTCATGTGTGAGACTATGAAAGTGTACGAGCAATTGTGGTGGATTCCTTGTTGCATTGAGAAGTGTTATCTATGTAACATTCTTCTTCTATATTCTTATATTCTTTTTTTGGTAGTGAGACTTGGCTATGAGCCTTTTGGACAGTGTATCCTATTCTAGTAGTGAGCCCTTTTGTACCAATTTTGATATTACTTATATTGGGAGCTAATCCTCACCGTGGTTTTTCCCTTGTTGGGTTTTCCACATAAATCTGGTGTTCTCTTGTGTATGATGTGATTTTTGTTTCTATTATGTGCATTTCCTATTTAATCATTCTAATAGAATAATAGTTTAATGAATGCTTGTGGATCTGATTACTGATGAGGGTTTTGAATGTTTAATTTGCTACAAATGATTCACCCCCCCTCTTAGGTGTCTTGTTAATTTTAACATTATTACACCCAATTGGAATATAATGAATACCATAATCACTTCAAGAGGGTTAATAATGCATTCATCTACCCTATCCTGAATAAATTATTACTCTGGAACACCATTCTTGATCCCTATATTTTGTAGTAATAAAGTATCTTGTTAGAATTTACTAAGAAAATCTTGGAGATCTAGAAGAAGTTTATGGAGAAACACAAACATGGGGTTTAGTTTCCTTCTGTGTTGGGTTATTAAACCCAACCATATGTGGTGTGTGTCACATATTTTGAGGGAGAATTATCTTTCTTTAATTTCAATACATATAATAAATACATGGGCCGGATATGATCTTTATGGAAAAGCTGAAAAGGTGTTTGGATCAAAATACAAATATCAGGAAAGCATGGAAGATTTATGGGTTGATTTCCAAAATGACCATGATATAAGGAAGAGGACTTTCAATAGAATAAATCTCAAGCAAACATGAGATATGATCATTGGTGAGGACATCCTTGAAGACCTCATAGACGATGGGAATATTTTGAACCCCACGTATGACCCCAAAAATATGGAAAGTATGTCCCTACCTATGATCAACTAGATGGTAGCAAAAGATAATGATCTAAATTTATTCAATAAGAAGGTAGATAACTATAGTTTGGGCTATTTAGATGCTATAAAATTGAAAACGGGAAAGGAAAAAGAGAAGAATATAAAATAAAGAGTGATCCACCTCTTGTAAATTGAATCAAGATAAAAGAAATGGATCCAATTGAGAAGAAATTGAATAAATCCTTTGAAAATATTTGGAAAATAAAAGAAGTTGTTGAAGTAGGGGTGGTAGGTAGATTTAGAACATTGTTACAATAGGCTTACCTTGATAATCTTGAGTACCACCTCCTTCACTCTTTATTGATAAACTAGGGAAGGCGTGATTTTCTTCAACCCATTCCTCTAGGAGGACTCCCTCTCTGAGAACATCTTTGGGAAGGCCAACCTCTCATGCACCACCATCATCAATAACACAAAAGGAAAAAAAAGAAAAAGGAAAAGGGTACAAATGAGGAGATGGCAAGAAATATGGAGGACAAGTTGAAAATAGGAGAAAAAATTCTAAAAACTCCCAAATTCATTTGACTAGAATAGATTCTCAATAGGAGACACCATCAATAGAGGATACAAAATATGGTAAAGGTGAGGTGGATCAACAAGAAGTATCAAAGGGAGAGGATTAGCATAAGGTATGGTCTTCTCTTCCAAGCCCTCCACAAGATCAATAAGATCAACAAATGCAATCTCCTCCTAATCCTCTATAGTACAAACAAAAACACCAATATATCACTGATACAATGGAAAAATGTCCCTAGTGGCCCAACTTTGTTAAATTTGGATATTATTTCTAGGAGGAAGGATATACGAAAAATGCCTCAATATTTAGAGGTAGTGACTGCAATATTTGGCAAGGATAAACCTAATAAGACACCCAACTTCCTATCGACCATCTATATGAATCAAAAGAGAGAAAGGATTATTGAAATAGCAAGTCCTATAACCGATAAGGATGTTAAGTATATGAATCCTCATGATTACTAGGTTACTCAAATTAACTTGGGTAAAAAATTGAGGGAGGAGGAAATTTATTCCTTGGATATAATTATTGAATCCCTAGAGCTCATAATAGCAAAGGATGAAAAGAAAAAAAGGGAGTTGAAGGAATAATTACATCAGTTGAAAGACTTCACCAAAAATCTAATAAATCTTGTGGCTTCTTAGGAAAGGGCTTCTACAGAGGTACCATTTTTTATTTCTAAGGGTGAAGTTGATTCATTGCATGCAATCAAACAAAAGGCACAAACTTTAGCTAATTGGATGGACACACTTTTGTTCAAGGCTTGTAAACAACTAGAGTTTGGCTACAAATTTCATGCACAACTTTATCAGCTTCATCACTTAATGGGTCAGTTCATATGAGGAAAGAGGATAATTTGTATGAAAAGAATCTTCCTAAATAAAATGTCTCAATAGGATTTAGTGAATAGTGGAATTTTTCAAGCCAATTATAAGATGGGGGAAAACACTCTAGCCTAGATAAAGTGATAGCCAAAGCACCTCTAAGCTAAAAACCTCATCTAAAACAAGAGAACATAAACAAAGAGGAATAGAAATGAAAGAATTCAAAATAAATCACTCCCCATTGTAGTTGATTCACTTCTCTTGTATCTCCTATTTCTCCTTTTGCAAACTTTGCCATTAGATTTGAAGTAGAACTTGTGCAATAACCTACAAATAGTAAGTAGAAAGTTCGAGATAATGGTTGTTAATGAAAAAATGAAGGAGGAAGGCTACTTTTATAGACAACCATTCAAACGGATGGACATGATTAAGCTTCTAGAAAGATGCCAAGATCAATGGTGGAGGATTGATGCAACCAGGATATCCTATTCAGGGGAGGACTATGATGACGACGACTATGAGAGATATTAATGAGCAAGTGGGAGGAAATGGATGAATTAGAAATTGATAAATAATTAATTCATGAGGAAGGGAATATTTGACCAAGAGAGAAAAAATAATTCATTTGAATTATTTATTTGAGAAAAGGACGAAAATGGGCATTTAATTAAAATGATTATTCAACCATTTTAATTAAATAAGAGAAAATGGAAAAGAAACATTAAATAATTAACTTAGATTAATTATTTAATGGAGGAGAAAATGACAAGGGATAATTAAATAATTTATATAATTATTTAACTATAGAATAATTAAAAGACAAAATGAATAGATAAATAATTAATAATAATTATTTAACTATAGACAAAATGATGAAAGAAAAATAATTAAATAAATAATATTTTATTTAATTATTGAAGAAAGGGATGTTAGCGATGAAATTAAATTATTTAATCAATCTAGATAGAATAAAGATTAAAGAGTGAATTAATTAAATAATTAAAATTATTTAATTAATAGAGAAATATGATCGAGAATAATCAAATAATTAAAATTATTCAACTATTAGAGGACGACAACCAAGAAAAATGACACTTGCAAGCTTAGGACATTTTTTAGTGTCTACATTTTTCCCCTCTTTGACATAATGTAGTTCATCGTGTTGTGTCAAAGAAATTCAGTCAAAGGATGCCCCAGTGAAGTCAAGGTATAGGTATGCCCCCTTGGGAAAATTTGAAAAAAATTCAAAAGAGTTTCAAAAAAATTGGAAAATTGTCCTGATAAGACAAATTGATGGCCAAGAATTCGATGGTGAAGACATAAATGATCTTCAAAGCCATTATGGGGGTCAAATTCGAGTTCAAAGTCATCACAAGGTGTTCCTAATAGACAAGGTAGGTCAAAAACCCTAATTTTGAGCCTATAAATAGCTAATTGAGTTTGAAAAAGGGTCATTTGTGCATTCCCAATTTAGAAAATTTTAAAGCTCTGAGTGAATTTACAGTGAAGATGTCTCCAGTTCCAAAGGCCACCCACTATGCATATTAGATTTAGAGGTACCGTTGACCTAAGGGAGCACCCACCTCGTACGTACTACAAACCACCTTTGTATTTTTTTATTTTTGTGCATTTAGTTAGGGAAAAAAATTAGTAGGCAATTGCATAACAAAATTTTGTGATTCAATTTTATGTGTGTTCAATGCAAATGATAAGCAGTTTGTCGCAATCGTCTCATTGTGACGTAATTGCACTAGGGTTAGGGCATGGGCATTTGTGTTGCGATGCAAAAAATTGTGTGACGCAACCAAATTTTTGAGTCGCATGTGGTTGAGAATGATGCAACTGATAGGCTGTGACACAATTGACATACAAAGTGATGTATGTGGGAGGTGAGGGACACAATTCCAGTTGCAAGCTGGTAAATAATATGCATGACACATTTGACAGAACTATGACGCAATTCCTTGGTTAAATTTTTTCCCCAGATTAGGAAATGTTGGCTTGGTCAACTTAGGCCCGATAGGTCAACTAGAGGTCGTGGATTGACATAAGGTTTGCTTCATGATGGCAGGAGCGTCTACCACCCATTTATACATGAGAGTCGAGACTAGATGTTTTCCGACTACGAGACTAGTTGGGCGATGAGGAGAGATAGGCACTACTGGACTTGGGCTTGTTCTATGTCACATATATGCCCGTGATTAGGGAAAACAAGGGCATGTTGACAACATTGGTAGAGTAGTGGCACTTCGAGATGAGCAACTTTCATTTTCTGATAGGGGAGGTGACAGTCACCCTGGAGGATGTTTATAGGATACTATGGTTGTTGATTCACGATGAGCGGGTATGCTATGACCCTACTCGAGGACTGTAGGCCTTGTATGAGTACTATGAGTGTGATGATGATGTAGAGCTCGAGATTTAGGGCTATGAGATCAAATGTGAGACCTTGGTAGAGACTTATGATAGATATGACTGTGTTCTATGTGCATTGATAGTAGGCATGATGATTCTTGACCACAGGGGTCACGGTTTCTCGGTTGGATGGGGAGAGATGATGGGATCGATGGTTCACTTCAGGATAGTTTATGCGTGGGGCCATGCTCTACTTTCAGCTCCATGATATTGCATACAGGGGAGGACAAAGTTTGAGTTGTGGGGTGACTTTACTAATAGTTTAGGCTTGGAAGCACATAGTAGTGTTCCAACCTCCAGTGGTGCGACAACTGGCAATGGGAACTCCATATTCGTATTTGTACTAGGGGGGCCTGACACAGACACATGTGGGAGATGTGGGTTACTAGAAGCATGTTCTAGATACATTAGTTAGTTTCATCTGGAGGCCATATAGGACATGTGATTTGTGGATTGGAGAGGATGATCATTTTCCATGGTGTCGACAACCGAGGTACCTCATCATGCATACAATGCAGAGCCATCATATCATTGAGATGTATCTCCTAGAGATGGTGAGATTGTAGTTTGGGGAGAGATAGGATGTTCCAGTGGGCACAACAAAGTATGGATGGTCCTTGTGAGAGGTGCATATTCATTGGGGGTGTAACGCCCCGCCACGCAACCCTAGGGGAAGTTGCAATTTACTACACAAACGAACTATTTTTTATTTTTTTAAAAGAACAATTAACACGCAAGATAACTAACCATTGCCAACCAATCCCCCTAAGGTTATGAGACTGAGTTACTTAAACCCAAACAAGAAACATGAATTAACCAAACATTTAAATTACTCAAAGCATTAAGAACGCATACATTCCATACATAATAATTTACATCAAAGAATATGAGATACCACTTGATTCCAATAATATAATTTACAACATGATTACAACACTCATTCCCCGAATGAGATAAATCCAATAAGTATGATTACATATTACAAATTCCACCTCGATAACAAATGAGGGGTAATAAAATACAAGGTCAACTGAAAGGATAAAGCATGACATGATACTGGATCCCACGAGCTCTCCAACTGGAAATCTCATCCACACGAACAAGAAGACAACCCAATGGATTAAGGTGCATGTTCCACCCAACCATGTGATACCCGAAGGCTCACCCCCCATGCTAGGAGATAGTAACCAGGAATCCAACACAAGACCATCTACCTCAAGACATAGGCTAAAACATAACTGAATTGAACCCACTACAACCACAAAACACTTAACACAAGGTTACAATGCTTCTAGAGAAGAAGGTTCATGAACATCATTTGTACTCCACACAATATCTGACTAACTGCTGACATAGGTAGAGTGTCATACATAAATTGCCATGAGTTACCCTAGCTCAACCTTCCTAGGCTACCGGACCCCCATCTTGGGTTACCCTGGCTTGCCTCTACCGACCGCCGGACCCTCATGCAAACTATGCGTCTTGTCTCATCTGGAGCCTTAACAAACACTTGCTTCAAGAGAGAGGCATTCATTATCTTTATTAGTGTGAAAGTACCCCATTGATTCTTTTTAAATTATCACTTGATTAAACCCTAGGTGAGTTACCTTGGCACCCCTTTGTGTGTTGGACCCCCACAAAGAGCCACTCTCCTATAAACAACACACATGATAAAACCACAATCTAATGGGTAAACTAGAGGCTCTCCTAATCCCAAGGAGACACAAATCCCAAGACAAACCAAAGGTTGACTATCATAACGACAACCCATACAATTAAATGAAACCCTATCTGGAAGACTTCAAGACATCTACTCAATTTGCAAAACTTCGAGAATGATCAAACATAGCTAGCAACCACTTCAAACAATTTAAATAAACTAACGTTCGGGTTTCCTAAACCCAAGCCAAGCACTAGTATAGTACAAGAATTCAATTTAAATAATTAGCATTATTCGTTCGTACTCAAAATAAAACAAATCACTTGATGCCATTGAGAAATTTAAATTTAATATTTTAATTCTATTTGCTCATTCATAGATAAGAATTAAAATCATCTTTATAAATAAATCCATTTGCTTCCAACGTCCACTTTAAATAAATCAACTTTTAAATAATTCATTTGATTACAAAATCAACTTTTAATTAAAACTTTTGATTATAATATTCACCTTTAAATATACATCATAAAATAATCCATATTTGAATCTAACTATTTACTCAATATACATATAAAAGAATATATATACAAATATAAATATGTATACTTTTAAATATATAATTATAATTTAAATATACAAATATTCCTAATTCAACCAAATTTTAAATTCCATAATACAAATTATTTTAAGGAGAAAATACATGATATATATATTATATATATAATTAATTATAAAAAAAATTATTTAAATAATATCATATTATATATATATACATATTATATATATACATATAATATATATATATATTATATTAAATATATAATATAATATATATTAAAAAAACAAACTAAATTTTTTAAACAAAATAAAAATAAAATATATAAAAAAAACAAAAAGACAAAAGCCTTTTGGCTGCAGCCCAACCCCCAACAGGGGATGCACCCCTGTGGTGGCTGCTACACAGCCCCTCCCCAACCATGGGGAGCGCTGCACAACCAACACCTCCATGGATGGGGGGTGGCTGTGGGTAGCGCCCAACCACATGATTTAAAATTTTTATTTTTATTTTAATTTTATTTAATTTAAAAACTAAAACAAAAACTACTCCCTTGCTACATGAAGAAAAAGACCAGAACAGAACATGACAAAATTTCTTTCATGTTTATTTTATTTTATAAAATTTCACAAAACTTTTCACAAAAATAAAATTAATTTCCAATCATAAATAGTAAATGCATATATATATATTATATATATATATATATATATATATATATATATATATATATATATATATATATATATATATATATATATATATATATATATATATATCTATATGTATATATATGTATATGTATATGATATGTATATGTATTATATACATATATATATGTATATGTATATGTATATATATATACATATACATATATGTATATGTATACATATACATATACATATATATATATATATACATATACATACACACACACACACACACACACACACACACACACACATATATATATCCATTTTATACACAAATTGGGCAAATTTTCATGAGGAGAAGACTAAGAAGAAAGATTTTGAACACAATAGCATGGTATAAAATTTTGGGTTTTCCTCAAAATGAACAGGAAAGTTTAAACTCTTCATTTGATCCCTTACAAATTCTATTGCTAGTTTAAAAAACAAATTCTCATTGGTTTGCATTCAATTAAACAATATTTTTAAAGATTTACCAACAACATAATGAACATTTGAAACTTATTTCCAAAAAGAAAAACATAGATGAAGGAGGAACCTAGTTTTTTCTCCACAAATAGAAGGATTAAAATGGTGCTTTTAGATCTCTTTCCAGCCCACCAAGAATCCCCTTGCTTCTTCAAGATTCCAAGAACAAAAAAGCCAAATCTTTGCTCCTCCTTTCTTCCACAATTTCCAAATTAAAAACCAAAATGAAATAGCCATTGCTCCAAATAGAGTTTCCCCAATTTGGTCAAACCCCTAAAATATCCCCACCCACTAAATTTATTGCAAAATTTGGAGGATATTTCCAAATTTTAAATTTAAAACAAATTTCCAATTTCTAATTCAATCTCATGCATTTTTCAAAATTCATTAAAACAAAAGAATACAAATTTTGCCCAGAATTTACTTGATCAATAATTTTCAAAAGTGAAATTAAAAACACATTTTCATTTTATTTATTTATTTATTTAAATTTAACTCTAACTATCCAAACATGATTTTTACTTTTATTTTAATTAAATCATAATATACAATAATGCCAAAACAACTATCTCATTTAATATATCACCATTAATCCAATTAGTCAATAAACTCAATCTAATTTTATTAATTAAATCAAATCAATCAATAAAATAAATAACGTTTCAACATTGCAACTAAATATATTTATACATAAATTTAACTACGCAAGTTATTTAATAACCTTTATAATTTGAAATTAAATAATTAACCAAGGAGGAAAGAACCAAATCAAAACCGTTAAACCCGACGACAAACTATGACTAGGGTGACGACTTAGCACGGAAAACCTAGCTACTATCTCCCAATCGATTTTCGTTGGTCAATGGACACACTCAAACCTGTGAACTAGGTGGAGTTGATGTCATGTACCTGTCAACCTGCGAACAAAGAGTACATCGAACATGCATAGATATATAATGTGATCAAACACACTGTGAAGAGGAAATCTTAGAATCGTAGGGCACTCTCAAGCGAGTGATACAATCCCGTCCCCTTCACCAATACAATATCACTAACTAATGCATCTAACATCAATGATATGATCAACAATAAAAAAATCGTTAAATCAAATATCTTCTAAGTTAATCCAAAATATGCCATAAAGATAACATCTAAATAAGATACCATCACATCAACATATAACATTCACATTGTTTAACAATTGCGATAAAAAATAACCAAGTTCCAAAGTCACAACATAAATAGAACCAAGCATTACAAAGAAAACACTACCAATCCAAACATCCAAAATGGAGGGGTGTTACATCCTCCCCCCTAGGGTCAGGCTTACTCCTAGAAGCCTGCTAATACCCCTAGTACAAACTCAATAAAATCTCATATAATCAATGGTTCAAAAATTGAACCACTCCATACCTCAATATAAAACAACAACCCGTGCTATAATCGACCCAACCAAGCACACTGGTAATCTACACAAATCAAAATGGTGAAGCAACGACCAACCAAATATCCAAAATACATATCCATGGATTAACATACATAATACCCTATGCACCAATACACATCACCGAGGATCATCACAAGGCCACACATAATGCGATAGCATTACAACGTTTACTCAAGACAAGGTATGCAACATTATCACTTCAACATTCATTTAACATTTTGTATTTTGAATCCAGGTAAAATAATTTAACATCTACATGATTTCTTAAGACTTAACAATAAAGTTGGGGACTATAGGCCTCACCAACAAGATGTACCTATTATGCAATTATCATTATCATGCAATGGTTTCACTAATCCCTTTTCTCTAAACTTTTACTTACTGCAAAATGATTTTTCTATTCATATTATACATTTTCCATAATTATGGATGCAACTTGGGGACTTAGGTCCTTTACCCAAGGTTCGATCTAATAAATCAATCTTCATGAATACATAAGCATTATCTCATAAGATATAACATACCATGGGTTTGAATACACCACACACAAAAGGAAAAACACCTTCGTTAAACCAATGGGAAGAGAGAGAAGACAAGAGATATTTACAGTTCTAACATAGGAATGAATGCAATCATGGTTCCATCATCACACAATCACTTTCACACAAATGCATCAACCATATGAGAGCATGCACAAATCTCTATGAACTAACAACATGATCATTCATTTTCTATTATCATATTTCATAAATTTTTATACAATATAACATGCAAAAGCAACTCCAACACCACATAGGGTCAGTCAGGCAATCACTTGCACAATGAGGTAAAGCACAACAAGACATGCAAGGGGCAGAAATAACAACAAAACTGGTTGTCATCCACCACACACAACACACCAAATTCACACACTACACAATTGTCCATAATGCATTCTTCCAGTAGGAAGGATATCAGTGCATTGCGCAGAACACTGAGGATCCTATCCTTTCCACTGGCTTCCCGCACCATTGGACCTACACCACCTCACAACAACTTCTGGGTAGACAAGTGAGATCAACCTGTTACCCATTTTTTCGCCTATGGGCTCAATCAGGTAGGGTAACCCATGTTTTTAGGGGTTCTCAAAGACCAAATGGAAGAACACTTGCATCAGGATCACTTTTTCTAACTTGTTTGCTTCTTGTGTAGATGCAGGGGAAAATGATGTTTTAATTCAGCACGTGGATTAAATATGGCTCCCAAGAGGGTTGAGCCCAGCGTGCAGGTCTTCAGCTTGGGGGTGGGTTTTCATTCTATTTATGTTTTGTCTTGTCTTTTCCATCTTTCCTTTTTGCTTTCTTCTTGCCTTTTTCTTTGTTCTGCTGGGGGCGAAACCGAGTCGGGAACCTAGACTTGGAACTTTTCCAAGGTTTCGGTTCCTGTTTTTGATCCGGTTTCGGCTCTGCTTCTGCCTTTCCTGCTTTTGTCGGGCCCCTTTTCCTTTGTTTCCGTCGGAGGCAGAACCGGACCTAAACCAAACTTGGAACTTTTCCAAAAGCTCCAGTTTTCATTTTAGTTCTGGGTCCAGTTCCGGTTCCACGCTCGTGTGCATCTTTTTCTCTTCTTTGGCCTTGCGTTTTACCGTGGGGTAGTTTTTCCCTTTCTTTTCTTGTCCTTCTTTTCTCCCAGTCTTGCTTTCGTCAGAGGCGGGGTCGGAACAGATTCCGAACTTGAAACTTCATGAAAGTTTCTATTTTAGGTTTATTTCCACCCCCGCCCCCACTCTGTTTTACCCAAGATCGGATATAGTTCTGATCACGCCCTTCTTTCTTTCTGTCTTTTGCCTTGTGTGTTTTCTTTCCTTCTCTAGCGGGCCCGGAACCGGGTCAGAACCTGGACTTGGAACTTTTCCAAGGTTCCTGTCCCTATTTTTGTTTCGGTTCCAGCCCTGGTCCCACTCTTTCTTCTTTCCTTTTCTTTCTGGCTTTCAATCGAGGGATGTCTTCCCATTGGTTCCCCTTCATGTTTTTTCCTCTTTCCTTTTCTCCTCATATATTGCCGGGGGCGGGATCAGAATGGAATCCGAACTTGAAACTTGAAGAAAGTTTTAGGTCAAGATTTAGTTCCAGTTCTGGTTCCACTTTTTTCTTTGTTTTTCCTCTGTTTTGGTCCCGATCCCGGTTCTGCTAGAATTTTTCTATCTTTGCTTCCGCCCCTTTCCCCCACTCCCGGTTCCGGTTTTGTCTTGACCCCGCCCCTGCCAGTTTTGAAAAAACTCAGTGCAAGAGAGTGCCTTCGCTAGAAGATGAGGAGTTCGCCATAAGGTCTCCCCGACCCGATGGGGATCTTACCGATGGCTTTTTGTGAGATCGATGTAACTTTGGCTGCTCGCCATGAGGTCTTGTTGACCGTCGTATGTCTTGCCAAATGGATTGGCATGTCGGTATGACTTCATCCACCTGCTATAACTTCTCGCCGATAGGCTAATGTCTCACCTACAGAAAGAGGGGGCCTCGCCAAGAGTTGAAGTCATCGCCATAAGGTCCTAGCGACTTACCAGAGTCTTGCCAAAAGGAAAGAAGAGCTCAATAGAATAAAGTGCGTTCGGGGTGACATTGAAGATGTATCACCGACAAAGGACACAAGGTCTCAGAATAACCTTTTGTCTTAGATAAAGAGTCTCACCGACACCCAGGTGTCTTGCCGAATGAGGGGAAGCTCGGGGTGAGAGATTCAAAATCGCCAGGAGGTCTCACCGAGTGTAGTGGGTCTCTCCGAAACTGATGCCTTCGCTAAGCGTGGAGTTTTTGCCATGATATCCCAGCAACAGAATTGTGTCTTGCCGACGGCCTCAGTGGTATCAGTATGACTGATCGAGCTCACTATGAGGTCCTGCCAAAAGGGGGAGTCTTGTCGATAGCGGTCACCTTGCCCACATAAATTAACATCGGTCTAACTTCCGCAGTTCGGTGAGAATTCTCGCCGACAGTCCTAAGTTACGTCGATAGCTACAGGGGTGATCAGTCAATAATGGTGCTGAATTTAATGGATAGATCTTATGCTGCTTCTCGAAGGGGAGGTAGCTATGAGTCACTATAGTAGCTAGAGATGACAGCTAGAGGAGCAAGGGGACATTAATGACCCTATCACAGAACATTCAAGGTGACTCTGACGAAGTCTTAATGGCGGACTCGAAGGCTGCAAGATAACAACGACGGCTATAAAGGATCTGAAGGCCATGCCCAGGGACGAGCTTTCACTGACATGAGCAGGGGATGTGCATTAAATGCTTCATTGACTTCGTTCCAAGGCACTTCTAGGGCCAACGTATCCAAGTGCCGAATCATTTTGGAAACCCTAATGCAGGGGGCCGACCTTTGGTTGTATATAAGGCATTTTTTGCCTCTTTGTAAAAAAAAGAGTTCTCTTGATGCTTTTTCTGAAGTCTATGACTTTTCCAGTCCTCTCTCAAATTAGCAAACTTTTGTAACTCACTTTTGGAGATGAAATTTAGTAAAGACCTTGATTATTATTGATTTGAATCTCTTGCCTACTTTCTCTTTGCATTTTTGTGTTCAGTCAGCTGATTGATCAAGCTTTAGTGAGGTAAATTTATTTCCTTCGAGCTTTGTCTCAGATTTTAGAACCTTTATGCAGAAAGCATGTTTTTTTTTTGCAGGTCACAAATTGTTGCAAAAGATGTAATGAATTCTAGATGTGAAATTAACTTTCCTTCTAGGAATCTTAGCACCAAGACTTGTTTGTGAAACACTTTTGCAAAAATTTATGTGGAAGTGAGTTGTGCAAAATTTATCTTTAGTCATTACAAGCAAGTGTATGAAGTCTGGTTTCAAATCCAAGTAACGTTTGGTGTATCACCATAGAGTTAGTTTAATTTCCATGTATTCCTTCTCCCTTTTCCTTACAAAATCTGTAGTTTAGGTGATGACCCAACAAGGGGAACCAACCCATAATCTGGAGGTTCACTTCATTCCTAGGTCACCCACAACCTCGAAGTGTTCCCATGTGTCAATAGGTTGCTATAGTTGATAGCTTAGCAAGGGTGCAAACTTTATTTGACAACAGTTTTTGGCACACCCGGTGGGATTGTGAACTACTTCTCAATTCATGTTTATGCATTTTATTGTTGCTGTTTGGTGTGTACAGTGGTAGTTTCAGCCTTTAGAGGCATTTTCTTTACATACCTGGTGACTCTGAGCTCTATCTTCTAGTTTCACAGGCATAGGTCTTGGTATGTCTCAAAATAATTTGTTAATTCTGAGTTTCCAGCTCTTTAACTAAAAATATGTCAAATAATTATGAAGATGCTTACTATTACCCTCCATATCATGAGTATGTTGCTCCTCCACATCCATATCAAAGTGTATTGGACCTGCTCCAATAGATTGACCATACATTGTGGGATCTCAGTCCAGGTCTTCACAATATGAAGATTAATGATATTAGTAAGGTGCTTGCGTGCCTATCTAGGATATTGGTTGATATCAAGATGCAGCAGGGTATCATTATGCATCAACAAGAAGTGGCTGAGCAAGTCGGCTTTTATGATCAAGAAAGAGTGGCAAAAAGAGTCTAGTTCGAGGAAGGCCTTGAACAGGAAATAGCTGCTAAGAAAGAACAAATGAAGCTACTCTTTGCTAAGGTGAAGAACACTCAAGCTTATTCAAATTATCAACACCAACTAATGGAGGAGTTGCAGAGGAAGCAATTTGAAGAGAACCTTGCCCAATAGCTGGCTGCAAAAGAGGCTGAAGGGAGGCTAAAATTTTTCGAACAGGAGGTTCCAAAATGCAAGTTTTCCAGCTTCAGGCAAAGTCAACCTCTTGACTCCCCTAGTAAGTCTTCTTAGTTTGAAATTTCAAGCTTTAAGGGATTCAATTCGATGGAAGAAAATGTAGTACCTGAACAAGATCAGTCCATCATCCCTCAAGAGCAGCTCATTGATCCAGATGACTTACTCCTCAAGGAGAGAATTAGAAAAGTGAGTCCAATGCATTTAGCTGTAGCATGTTACCGACTACAGCAAGAAAAGCTCAAACAGGAGGAGAGGCAGGAAGTAGAACAACAAACAGTTGAAGATCTTCACTTGCAGGTAGAAGATACCCAAGTTTCACTACAAAAGGAGCTACACAAAGAAGAATAATTGACTTCTTTATTTGATCAACTGCCCGGTTATGTTGAGCAAGCTGAAGAGAGCATGCAGGTTCCTGATTTACCAGTTGTTAATGGACAACCAGAGAATATTGCTGAATTGTTCAATGAGCTTCCTCAATTTGTTGATGAAGATGAGGATCTCACATGCATGATAATGTCTATGCCTGGTATGGAGCAACTAAATGATAAAATTCATCTATATTTAATGCAAAATTATGAGTCAGATGATATCATAGAAGCTTTCTATTCCAACATAGATGATGAACTAATATCATATGAAAGGGGAGCATGTGATCAACCCATTCAAGTTAGTGAGACTATTGCAGAAGTTGTTGAAGATAATGCCTTGCTTCCTGTTGAGCAAGTCCCTAAACGAGACTTTTTGTTTTGCAAAGAGGGTAATTTTGATGCTTCGTTAAAGCTAGATGAGAGCTACATGAGTCCTGAATTTGGTCTATCTGCTCAAAAGAGTAAAGAAGACATTGAAGAGGATATGTTTTGGAATGATTTAGAAGCTTTTTGTACCACTTTAGGTGCCGAACTATTACCTCTTGATAAAATTAATCATGAACAACTCAAGCCTATTGAAGAAGCTTCTTTTTCCTCACTAGGTCAGTCACAGGGGTTAGACTTTCCTAGCCTAGGCTATAAAGCAACAGTGCATGAGCGAGAAACAAGAAAGGAGAGCTCAATTTTTGTCTTTACAAGGGGCTATCCAATTAGGGATTTAGACCAGATGGAGTTTAATAAAGTGCCAATGGTTAATCAAGCACTCACACATGGAGCCACAACTGAAAGTGGCATAAAAGATGTAATTACAGTTGAAAAGGAGTGTGTACAATTTACTTATCCTCCTTTGAATACAAATGTGTATGATCAGTTTAAGGAGGTAAGTGAATTTGTTACCCTCTTTCATGAAGCAGTGCATTGTAATTTTAAACTTTTTTCAGTGTGCCAACTTTATTCAGCCGCCATTAAGCTTGAAAGACATTGCATATTAAGGAGAAAGGGCAGCTATTTCAACCATCCTGCGAATGGTTTTGTTTGACCAGTTTCTTACTGGTTAGTGTAGGGTAGGTTTAGATGCAGTTTTCATTTCCCCAGATGTTGTTCCAGCACAATAAATAGTTTATTTCAATCTTTCTTATTTTTAATAAGTTTCTAAGTGAACTGTTTCTCGAGTAACATGAGTTACAGCTATGGACAAGGCTACTCTTGATCTTTTCTGAGTTGTCCCAATGACTCCGTGCCCAATGGATAGGCCTAGGCTATTGGTCTTCATGCTTAGTAGGAAAACATCCAGCAAAGGTTGCTAGAAATGTTACCCATTTTTTCGCCTATGGGCTCAATCAGGCAGGGTAACCCATGTTTTCAGGGGTTCTCGAAGACCAAATGGAAGAACACTTGCATCAGGATCAGTTTTTCTAACTTGTTTGCTTCTTGTGTAGATGCAGGGGAAAATAATGTTTTAATTCAGCACGTGGATTAAATGTGGCTCCCAAGAGGGTTGAGCCCAGCGTGTAGGTCTTCAGCTTCGGGGTGGGTTTTCATTCTATTTATGTTTTGCCTTGTCTTTTCCCTCTTTCCTTTTTGCTTTCTTCTTTCCTTTTTCTTTGTTCTGTCGGGGGAAGAACAGGGTCGGGAACCTAGACTTGGAACTTTTCCAAGGTTCTGGTTCTTGTTTTTGATCTGGTTCTGGCCTTGCTTCCACCTTTCCTGCTTTTGTTAGGCCCTTTTTCCTTTGTTTCCGTTGGAGGCGGAACCTGACCTAAACCAAACTTGGAACTTTTCTGAAAGTTCCAGTTTCTGTTTAGTTCCAGGTCCGGTTCCAGTTCTGCGCTCGTGTGCATCTTTTTCTCTTCTTTGGCCTTGCGTTTTACCGTGGGGTAGTTTTTCCTTTTCTTTTCTTCCTTGTCCTTTTTTTCTCTTGGTCTTGCTTTCGTTGGAGGCGGGGTCGGAATGGATTCCGAACTTGAAACTTGATGAAAGTTTTTGTTTCGGGTTTATTTCCGCCCCCACCCCCACTTTGTTTTACCCGGGATCAGATATAGTTATGATCACGCCCTTCTTTCTTTCTATCTTTTGCCTTGTGTGTTTTCTTTCCTTCTCTGGCAGGCCCGGAATCGGGTCAGAACTTGGACTTGGAACTTTTCCAAGGTTTCGGTTCCTGTTTTCATTTCGATTCCGGCCCCGGTCCTGCTCTTTCTTCTTTCCTTTTCTTCCTGGCTTTTGATCGAGGGATGTCTTCCCCTTGGTTCCCCTTTATTTTTTTTCCTCTTTCCTTTTCTCCTCATATGTTGCCGGGGGCAGGATTGGAACGGAATCTGAACTTGAAACTTAAAGAAAGTTTTAGGTCCGGATTTAGTTTTGGTTCCGGTTCCGCTTTTTTCTTTGTTTTTCCCCCGTTTTGGTCTCGATCCTGATTCCACCGGGATTTTTCTGTCTTTGCTTCTGCCCCTTTCCCCCCGCTCCCAGTTCCGGTTTCATCTTGACCCCGCCCCTGCCAGTTTCGAAAAAACTCATGCAAGAGAGTGCCTTCGCTAGAAGATGAGGAGTTCGCCGTAAGGTGTCCCCGACCCGATGGGGTCTTACCGATGGCTTTTTGTGAGATCAATGTAACTCTGGCTGCTCACCATGAGGTCTTGCCGACCGTCGTATGTCTTGCTGAATGGATTGGCATGTCGGTATGACTTCATCTGCTTGCTATAACTTCTCATCGATAGGCTAATGTCTCACCGATAGAAAGAGGGGGCCTCGCCAAGAGTTGAAGTTGTCGCCATAAGGTCCCATCGACTTACCAGAGTCTTGGCGAAAGGAAAGAAGAGCTCGATAGAATAAAGTGTGTTTGGGGTGACATTGAAGATGTATCACCGACAGAAGACACATGGTCTTAGAATAACCTTTTGTCTTTGATAAAGAGTCTCACCAACACCCAGGTGTCTTGCCAAATGAGGGAAAGCTCAGGGTGAGAGATTCAACATCGCCAGGAGGTCTTGCCAAGTGTAGTGGGTCTCTCCAAAACTGATGCCTTCGCTAAGCGTGGAGTTTTTGCCATGATATACTAGCAATAGAATTGTGTCTTGCCGATGGCCTCAGTGGTATTAGTATGAATGATCGAGCTCACTATGACGTCCTGCCAAAAGGGGGAGTCTTGCCGATAGCGGTCACCTTGCCCACAGAAATGAACATCAGTCTAACTTCCACAGTTTGGTGAGAAGTCTCGCTAACAGTCCTAAGTTACATCGATAGCTGCAGGGGTGATCAGTCAATAATGGCGCTGAATTTAATGGATAGATCTTATGCTGCTTCTCAAAGGGGAGGTAGCCGTGAGTCACTATAGCAGCTGGAGATGACGGTTGGAGGAGCAAGGGAACATTAATGACCCTATCGCAGAACATTCAAGGCGACTTTGATGAAGTCTTAATGGTGGACTCTAAGGCTGCAGGATAATAACGATGGTTGTAAAGGATCTGAAGGCCATGCCCAGGGACGAGCTTTCACCGACATGAGTAGGGGATGCGCATTAAATGCTTCATTTACTTCATTCCAAGGCACTTCTAGGGCTGACGTATCCAGGGGCCGACTCATTTTGGAAACCCTAATGCAGGGGGCCGACCTTTGGTTGTATATAAGGCATTTTTTGCCTCTTTGTAAAAAAAATGAGTTCTCTTAATGCTTTTTCTGAAGTCTGTGACTTTTCCAATTCTCTCTCAGATTAGCAAACTTTTGTAACTCACTTTTGGAGATGAAATTTAGTAAAGACCTTGATTATTATTGATTTGAAGCTCTTGCCTACTTTCTCTTTGCATTTTTGTGTTCAGTCAGCTGATTGATCAAGCTTTAGTGAGGTAAATTTATTTCCTTCAAGCTTTGTCTCAGATTTTAGAACCTTTATGCAGAAAGCATGTTTTTTTTTTGTAGGTCAAAAATTGTGTCAAAAGATGTAATGAATTCTAGATGTGAAATTAACTTTCCTTCTAGGAATCTTAGCACCAAGATCTGTTTGTGAAACACTTTTGCAAAAATTTATGCGGAAGTAAGTTGTGCAAAATTTATCTTCAGTCATTACAAGCAAGTGTATGAAGTCTGGTTTCAAATCCAGGTAACATTCGGTGTATCACCATAGAGTTAGTTTAATTTCCATGTATTCCTTCTCCCTTTTCCTTACAAAATCTGTAGTTTAGGTGATGACCCAACAAGGGGAACCAACCCATAATTTGAAGGTTCACTTCATTCCCAGGTCACCCACAACCTTGAAGTGTTCCCATGTGTCAATAGGTTGCTATAGTTGATAGCTTAGCAAGGGTGCAAACTTTATTTGACAACATAACCCAAAAGGAAAACATAACTCCCAAATAGAGTGTCTAGGTCAATGCCATGGCTCATAGTGCCCAGAGTATAACCTACACAACTAACAGCTTAATGGGTTCCACATTATCCCAAATTACCCAGTGTTTAAACCTAGGCTATAATACCATGTGTAACACCTCGCCACACAACCCTAGGGGAAGTTGCAATTTACTACACAAACAAATTATTATTATTTTTTTAAAAGAACAATTAACATGCAAGATAACTAACCATTGCCAACCAATCCCCCTAAGGTTACGAGACTAAGTTACTTAAACCCAAACAAGAAACATGAATTAACCAAACATTTAAATTACTTAAAGAATTAAGAATGCATACATTCCATACATAATAATTTACATCAAAGAATATGAGATACCACTTGATTCCAATAATATAATTTACAACATGATTACAACACTCATTCCTCGAATGAGATAAATCCAATAAGTATGATTACATATTACAAATTCCACCTCGATAACAAATGAGGGGTAATAAAATACAAGATCAACTGAAAGGATAAAGCATGACATGATACTGGATCCCACGAGCTCTCCAACTGGAAATCTCATCCACACGAACAAGAATACAACCCAACGGATTAAGGTGCACGTTCCACCCAACCATGTGATACCCGAAGGCTCACCCCCCGTGCTAGGAGATAGTAACCAGGAATCCAACACAAGACCATCTACCTCAAGACATAGGCTAAAACATAACTGAATTGAACCCACTACAACCACAAAACACTTAACACAAGGTTACAATGCTTCCAGAGAACAAGGTTCATGAACATCATCTGTACTCCACACAATATTTGACTGACTACTGACGTAGGTAGAGTGTCATACATAAATTTCCATAAGTTACCCTAGCTCAACCTTCCTAGGCTACCGGACCCCCATCTTGGGTTACCCTGGCTTGCCTCTACCGGCCACCGGACCCTCATGCAAACTATGCATCTCGTCTCATCTCGAGCCTTAACAAATGCTTGCTTCAAGAGAGAGGCATTCATTATCTTTATTAGTGTGACCCCATTGATTCTTTTTAAATTATCACTTAATTAAACCCTAGGTGAGTTACCCTAGTGCCCCTTTGTGTGTTGGACCCCTACAAAGAGCCACTCTCCTATAAACAATAGACATGATAAAACCACAACCCAATGGGTAAACTAGAAAGACAACCTCTCCAATCCAAGGAGGAAACAGGTAAAGGAAGCTCACTCCAAACACTGGAGGAAAACAAAGTACAAAACCCACTCCTTCCAAAGGAGGCACAATCCTCATAACCCTCTCCTAATCCCAAGGAGGCACAAATCCCAAGACAAACCAAAGGTTGACTATCATAATGACAACCCATACAATTAAATGAAACCCTATCTAGAAGACTTCAAGACATCTACTCAATTTGCACAACTTCGAGAATGATCAAACATATCTAGCAACCACTTCAGGCAATTTAAATAAACTAACGTTCGGGTTTCCTAAACCCAAGCCAAGCACTGGTATAGTACAAAAATTCAATTTAAATAATTAGCATTATTCGTTCGTACTCAAAATAAAACAAATCACTTGACGCCATTAAGAAATTTAAATTTAATATTTTAATTCTATTTGCTCATTCATAGATAAGAATTAAAATCATCTTTATAAATAAAGCCATTTGCTTCCAACGTCCACTTTAAATAAATCAACTTTTAAATAATTCATTTGATTACAAAATCAACTTTTAATTAAAACATTTGATTATAATATTCACCTTTAAATATACATCATAAAATAATCTATATTTGAATCTAACTATTTACTCAATATACATATAAAAGAATATATATACTTAATGTGTATATATATACAAATATAAATATGTATCCTTTTAAATATATAATTATAATTTAAATATACAAATATTCTTAATTCAACCAAATTTTAAATTCCATAATACAAATTATTTTAAGGAGAAAATACATGATATATATATTATATATATAATTAATTATAAAAAAATTCTTTAAATAATATCATATTATATATATACATATAATATATATATTATATATAAAAAATATAAAATTAATATATATATATTATATTAAATAATATATATTAAAAAAACAAACTAAATTTTTTAAACAAAATAAAAATAAAATATATAAAAAAAACAAAGGCAAAAGCCTTTTGGTGCAGCGCAGCCCCCAACAGGGGACGCACCCCTATGGTGGCTGCTACGCAGCCCCTCCCCAACCATGGGGAGCGCTGCACCAGCACCTCCATGGATGGGGGGTGGCTGTGGGCAGCGCCCAGCCACATGATTTAAAATTTTTATTTTTATTTTAATTTTATTTATTTAAAAACTAAAAAAAAAACTACTCCCTTGCTATAGGAAGAAAAAGACCAGAACAGAACATGACAAAATTTCTTTCATGTTTATTTTATTTTATAAAATTTCACAGAACTTTTCACAGAAATAAAATTAATTTCCAATCATAAATAGTATATGCATATATATATACTTCCTATGTACATATATATATATATATATATATATATATATATATATATATATATATATATATATATATATATATTTCCATTTTATACACAGATTGGGCAAATTTTCATGAGGAGAAGACTAAGAAGAAAGATTTTGAGCACATTAGCATGGTATAAAATTCTGGGTTTTCCTCAAAATGAACAGGAAAGTTGAAACTCTTCATTTGATCCCTTACAAATTCTATTGCTAGTTTTAAAAAAAAAATTCTCATGGGTTTGCATTCAATTAAACAATATTTTTAAAGATTTACCAACAGCATAATGAACATTTGAAACTTTTTTCCAAAAAGAAAAACAAAAATGAAGGAGGAACCTGGTTTTTTCTCCACAAATAGAAGGATTCAAATGGTGCTTTTAGATCTCTTTCCAGCCCACCAAGAATCCCCTTGCTTCTTCAAGATTCCAAGAACAAAAAAGCCAAATCTTTGCTCCTCCTTTCTTCCACAATTTCCAAATTAAAAACCAAAATGAAATAGCCATTGCTCCAAATAGAGTTTCCTCAATTTGGTCAAACCCCTAAAATATCCCCACCCACTAAATTTATTGCAAAATTTGGAGGATATTTCCAAATTTTAAATTTAAAACAAATTTCCAATTTCTAATTCAATCTCATGCATTTTTCAAAATTCATTAAAACAAAAGAATACAAATTTTGCCCAGAATTTACTTGATCAATAATTTTCAAAAGTGAAATTAAAAACACATTTTCATTTTATTTATTTATTTATTTAAATTTAACTCTAACTATCCAAACATGATTTTTACTTTTATTTTAATTAAATCATAATATACAATAATGCCAAAACAACTATCTCATTTAATAACCTTTATAATTTGAAATTAAATAATTAACCAAGGAGGAAAGAACAAAATCAAAACCGTTAAACCCGATGACAAACTATGACTAGGGTGACGACTTGGCATGGAAAACCTAGCTACTATCTCCCAATCAATTTTCGTTGGTCAATGGACACGCTCAAACCTGTGAACTAGGTGGAGTTGATGTCATGTACCTGTCAACCTGTGAACAAAGAGTACATTGAACATACATAGATATATAATGTGATCAAACACACCGTGAAGAGGAAATCTCAAAATTGTAGGGCACTCGCAAGCGAGTGATACAATCCCGTCCTCTTCACCAATACAATATCACTAACTAATGCATCTAACATCAATGATATGATCAACAACATAAAACATTGTTAAATCAAATATCTTCTAAGTTAATCCAAAATATGCCATAAAGATAACATCTAAATAAGATACCATCACATCAACATATAACATTCACATCGTTTAACAATTGTGATCAAAAGTAACCAAATTCCAAAGTCACAACATAAACAGAACCAAGTATTACAAAGAAAACACTGCCAATCCAAACATCCAAAATGGAGGGGTGTTACAGGGGGCCTCAGATTGTGGTTACCATTGCAGAGCAGGAGATCAATGCCTTACATGCATTGAAGTGGGAGTGGAGAGGAGGGGATACTGATGAACAAATGATGCCATAGTATGATGCCTGTGGTTGATACACAAACCCGTTCCTTTGAAAAATCCACAACAACTAGCACCAGTAGAACATAGAGGTAGGGGCTTGAGAGGGTTGGCGAGGATACATGGGTTAGAGGGGTGGAGGGAGAGGAGATAGAGGAGGGCAGGGAGATGATGGTTGAGATGGACGAGTTGGATGGGGGGAGACTGGTGAAGGGGGAGGAGGGATGGAGGATGACAGGTGGCTAGACAACTACCACCTATCATGGAGGAGGAGGAGATGGAGGATCAGTTAGAGGAGAGGGTAGTGATGGAGGTGGCAGAGCAGCACGTAGAGATGCCCACAATAGAGGTAGGGAAGCCAGAGGTAGAAGAAAGAGGGGAGGGAGGATAGGATGAGCCTGAGGCAGTAGGAGAGGAGGAGGCAAAGATTTGTATGAGAGAGTGGTACCTCCAAAGAGGAGGGAACCCTCCTTTTCAAAGATTGACAACGGCTCACGGGGTAGATCAGGTAGTAGGACACATAGAGGGTGGACATAGAGCAAGTCAGAGGGGGAGACATTAGATGCTAGGTGGGCCACCCCCTATGATAGGCCATCCACATCAGAGCACAAGGCTAGAGAGTCACTGCGTAGGGAGGACAGGGATGCCCCAAGGACAAGAGAGCAGGGCAGTTCGGGCTAGGGCCTTCTTTTATTTATCATGTTATATGGGCACTGGTATTATGATTATTGAGCCTGAAAGCTTCATTTTTATTGGATATAAGACATCATGATATTGTACCTGTGATACATATTATTTTTTGAGCAATATATATATATATATATATATATGATATGATTTTGGTGGCGGTTGATGATATGCATTGGTATATGATTATGCATTTCTATTTATAATGATGTTATGCTATTTTATGGATGTTCATGTTGTGATTATGATGTTGATGGATGCATTCTATATGATTATGTGATGGTTTAATATGCTTTAGGGTTATGCATTTATGACTATGTTATGAATGTATGCCCCCTGTGATATGTATGGATGATAAATGCAATGTGCATGACATAATTTGATGCATGCAATGTGATATGATTATTTGATGCATTTATGATTATGGATGTTGATATTATCATGATATGTATGAGTGATGAATGCAATAGAAATAACCTAATTTGATAAATGTAATGTGATATGCAAATGTATTGGTGTGATCAAATGTTTTTTTAATTTAGCATTAATGCATAATGTGATGATTTAGAAAGTATACTATGGATGCAGAATTTGATTTGTAATGTGATATGTTATAATATTATCAATGTGATGTAATATGTATGGAATTCCATGTGATGTGATATGAAAATTAATGTGATGTGATATAATGGATCGTGATGAAAAATGCAATGTGAGATGAAATGCAATACTATATGAGATGGAATGTAATGCTATGTGATATGGAATGTACAATGCAATAAAATGAACTAATGTGATGATGCTAATGTGATGATAAGATGTTAATTCTATATGGATGATCTTATTTTTTTTGTATTTTCTTATGCAAATATATGGGACTTAATATGATAATGCCATCCATGATGAAAATGCTTTCTATGATGCTTTCTAACATGATTATGTATGCAAAATGTTTTTGTGTGTCACAAGACTATCAAGATGCAAACATAAGAAATGTTAGTGCAACAGAGATGGAAGTTAGCGTGAAAAAGGAAAGGAAGATGGAGATGGAAAGTTAGATGGGAAATGACAAGGGACCAACTTTCATGCTTTTATATTTATCATCATCAGGTGTCAAAATTGTCACAAATGGAGCACAAACACCATGGTATGACATAGACCAAGGTTTGCAAGGTGACCATTTGTGAGACAGAAGCAGTCAAAAGACAAGGAATGCCTCGGCTTATACCAAGGACCCAATTATCCTAGTCCTTTTTCCAAGACAACCCACATACAACAAACAAAGAAAAGAGGTCATGATCCATCATTGTCCCTCTAAATCCCTTAATAGGACATCCTCAAGGTAACTAGTAACATGACTGAAGACCAATAAAAAAGATAAGACAAACTTAAACAAATAAAGTGTTTGCCAAAGAGAGATAGTGTTTGCCAATGGTATTGATAAGATTGTTTGAGTTGATTGATCAAGATGAATGGATTGATTGATAAATTGACAAAGGTTTGATTGAAAGTTTGACAAGGATTGATTGATAAGTTTGACAAAGGTTGACTAGTTGAGTTGATTGATCACACCTACTTCCAGGAAGGACACATCCTAATTAAGGCAATATTGATTGACAAGATTGACAAGATTGATTGATTTGATGATTGATCAATGTGACGACACCTGGTTTTAGGAAGGACACATCCTATTTAAGGCAAGGAGCACATCTGATAAAGTTGACCAAGTGACAAGTGTTGACAAAGAACCTAACTGCAAGAAAGACATATCTTGCTTAAGGTGAATGACAAGATTGTTCAAAGATGAATTCTAATCTCAGGAAGGATGCATCCTAATAAAGACGAGAGATAGGACGAAATGGGACAAGTGGCATAATGCCCCATTCCAATACAAGACCAATGACCTAATTGATTGATTGAAATTGAAGGTAATTGATTGAAGATCAAATATTTTGTTGGTTATGTTTGCATGTTGATTCATGATTTGGTTTGAATGATGATTGCTCACAGACCAAGAACAAGACCATACTCAACAAACCCTAAAGGACTAACCTAGGTGGCCTCGGGGCTCATCGATTGATGGGCCTTGCCTATGTTATACATGCAAAGACCTCGTAGTTCGACATGAATTGACCTTGTTTTATTTGACAAAAGACTGAGTCATGATTTTATTTGGATGAACCTAAAAGGGTTGACCTAATGTCTCAAGGACCCTTTTAAGATGAGCCTTTCCTACATAGAAAATGTGTAGAGACAATATAGTTCGACCCTACTAACATAGGCTGACTCAGACTCAGACTCTATTTTTGAATGTTTTTGAAGTTTTATGATGTTTTTGGATTTTTGATGTTTTTAATTTGTTTTGGATTTTGATGTTTTCTTATTTTTTTGGATTTTCTATTTTTTTCTATTTTTGATGTTTTTATTTTTGGATTTTGATGTTTTGATTTTTGGATTTTGATGTTTTTGATTTTTTGGATTTTTGAAGAATTTTTCTGATTTTTTTGGATTTTTGATGTTTTATGATTTTTTTGGGTTTTTGATGTTTTTTTTTTGGATTTTTGATGTGTTAAAACGCTGATACCATGTGTTATTTCCCATGAAGACGTAGGTCGAGGATTTTCCCCCAGCCAAGTACGAGACTAGTGTATTATGTGTGAGGGGATCAATAGATGCAAATGATGCTAAATGTTGGTCGTTCTCAGGCCATGAGAAGGATGACGAAGCTTTATTATGAGCAAGTGACATGTGTGAATGGATAAGTGGAAGGATGAAAGACCAGATGGAGTGACAGTAGATAGAGGAGCATAGACTGACTACACATGGCACCTGTTTTCCAGGTTTTCACCATGGTACTTATCCAAAGCACCGTTGAAGTGGTTTTCACTTTTAGACAAATTATTTCTCTTTACTATTTTTTTCATTTTTTAAAATTTTTTTTGTTGTCACCAAGACGCCTGTTTTCCAAGTTTTCATTAGGGTGACAATTTTTTTGATTTTTTTTTTTTTGGTATTTTTGACTTTTTAAGGGGATACTCAGAGAATCAAGGGTAGTACTTGTGAAGGTGCATGTTGTTGATAGGTTCAGACAATGGTTATCCTTCAAGAGTAGAAAGATGATAAGCATTAGATCCATATGATGTTGTGATGACATAAGGGCCCAACTAATTAGGTTCAAATTTTTCGGGCTTCTCTCATTTTGCTTGATTCTTTAGATTTTATTTCAGGACCAAGTCACCAATGTCAAAGCTTCTAGGTCAGAATTTCTTGTTGTAGTTGCATTGAAGGAGATTTTGATATGCTTATAGATGTGTCAAAGCATTATGTGTCTTTTCATCCAGTAACTCTAGCTCATGTAGATGGGATACATGATATTCTTCTTGATCAATTAATCCTTGCATGGAGACTCATAGGGATGGTAACTCAACCTCTATAGGAAGTATGGCTTCAGATCCATAGACAAGGGAATATGGTGTGGCTCCGGTAGGAGTGTGAAAACTGGTATGGTAGGCCCATAAAGCAAGATTAAGCTGTAGGTGCCAGTCATGACCAACGTCATTGACAATCTTCTTTAAGATTTTTAGGATAGTCTTATTAGATGCCTCAACTTGACCATTACCTTAGGGGTAATATGGAGTAGCAAAATGGTGTTGGCTATGGAATTTTTCACAAAGCTCATAGACATCCTGGTTTTTAAAAGGGCAACCGTTATCTGTAATGATGGAATGTGGGATACCATAGCAACAAATGATGTAATTCAAGATGAACTTGGCTATCTGCTTTCGAGTAATGTAATTCAGTGGGATGGCTTCAATCCATTTTGTAAAGTATTCAGTAGCAACAAGGATAAAATTATGTCCATTAGTAGAGGTGGGATGGATCTTTCCTACGAGGTCAAGTCCCCATTGAGAAAATGGTCATGGTGATGTAAGTGGTTGTAGTTCCTGAACTGGTGCATGTATAAGATCTCCATGAATCTGACATTGGTGACATTTCTTCACAAAATGATAGGAATCACATTCCATTGTAGGCCAATAATATCCCATTCTCATGAGCTTTTTGGCTAAGGTCAGACCAACAAAGTGAGCTCCACACATACCATGGTGTACCTCTTGTAAGGCTGCTTGTGCTTCATTTGAGTTGAGACATCGAAGGAGGGTACTATCTAAGCTACGATGGTAAAGGGTATATCTGATGATGAAATATTTAGATGCTTTTTAGATAAAGGATTTACGTTGGTTGAGGGACAAGTCTGGAGGAATAATATGGTCATGTAAATAACTCTAGATGTCTTTGTACCAAGGAGATTCAAGACCAACAAGTTCACACACAAATTCGATTTTGGGGACATCGAATGCAGGGACCAACAATAGTTCTACCAAGAAATCATATTGTGAAGCATTGTTAGGGATGTCCAGGAGAGATCCGATTGTAGCCATTATGTCAGCTGCTTTGTTCTAGATTCTCAGTATCTACTCAAAAGAAATATTATCAAAGTATATTCTAAAGTTATCCACCATGCGCTTGTAGGGTGTCAATTTCTCATCTTTGGTGTCATAATCATCATTAACTTGATTAATCACTAATTGAGAATCACCATAGACTTGAAGATCTTTCATTTTCCATTTTATTGCAATTGGGAGTCCTGTCAATAGTGCTTCATACTTAGCCATGTTGTTTGTGCATGGAAATGCTATCCGAAATGAATTAGGGATGGAATCTCCTTAAGGTGTGATGAAAAGAATTCTGGCTCCTAAACCATGACTTGTGTAGGATCCATCGAAGTATAGATTCCATGGTGTTGGTATTTCTATGACAAAGATCGATTCATTTGGGAAATCGGATATTAAAGGATGATCTGCTTTCATTGGCGCATCTACAAGTTGATCAGGTATCACTTGTCCCTTTATTTATTTTTGGTCAACATACTCAATGTCATACTCACTTAGGATCATAACCCATTTAGTCAATCTTCCTATCAGAGCTACTTTGTTGAGAAGGTATTTCAGAAGATCAATTTTGGCAATTAGTTTTGTCTTGTGATTCAACATATAGTGTCTCAATTTCTATGCTACAAATACCACTGCTAGACATGCTCGTTCAATAGGGCTATAGTTTAACTCATATCCAACTAACATGTGGCTAATGTAATAAATTGCTCGTTCCTTTCCATCATTGTCATTTTGTGCTAGTAATGCCCCCTGTGCGGATGTAGTTTTTTTCACGTACAGTATTAAATGTCTTCCATCAATCGGAGGCATAAGAACTGGTGGATTTAATAGATAATTCTTGATTTGATTAAATGCTTCCTGGCATTTCTCTATCCAATTGAAGGGAGTTCCTTTTCATAACAGATGTTGAAATGGATGGATATTGTCTGATAACTGAGCAATGAACCTACATATTGATTGAAGTATTCCTTGTAATGTTCTCAACTGACTAATGTTGGTTGGTGGTGGCATGTCCAAGATAGCTTTTACTTTGGTGAGATCAACTTCTATTCCTCTGCGGGAGACAATATATCCTAGGAGTTTGCTTGATTGGACCCCAAAAACATATTTCTTTAGATTTATCCTAATTTGATACTTTTCAAGTCATGTGAAAATCTTGTCTAAGACTGCTAGGTGTCCACTTCATTGTAGAGATTTAGAGAGAAGGTCATCAACATATTCTTCCATGAGTACACACATATAATCATGAAAGATAGTATTCATGGCTCTCTGTTATGTAGCTCCAACATTTTAAAGTCCAAATGGCATGAAATTCCAAAAAAAGGTTCCCCAAGTGCATGTGAAAGATATCTTCAACTGATCTTCAGTAGCAATTCTTATTTGATTATAACTCGAGAATCTGTCCATAAGTGATAGAATTTTGTATCTAGTAGTAAGGTCCACTATAATGTCTATGTTTGGTAAAGGAAAATCATCTTTGGAAAAATATTTGTTGATATCTCTGAAATATGTACATACTCCGATTTGACCATTTGGTTTTATGACAGGAACAAGGTTTGATATCCAATCCACGTAATCAATCGAGCAAATGAATCCAACATCTAGGAGTTTCTTTAGTTCCACCTTGACAAGGATTACAATCTAGGGGTACATTTTCCTTAACTTATGTTTATATGGCTTAGCATTTGGTAACAATCGCAAGTGATGTAGAACAAGTTTGGGATCCAATCCAAGCATATCAGCATATGACCATGCAAAATTGACTTGTCTTCCTAAAAATAATGCTATAAACTCAGGCTTTTCCTTGATGGTCAAAGATGTTGCTAACTGTATGATTCTGGAATTATCTTGTGTACCAATGTCTACTTCTTTTGTTTCTTCTATGAGCAATGTCGATCTCTATTGGTCTATAGGGAGATAGTCTAGTCTTCCATCCTTAGGTTCCTCAGAGAGGTTTTCACCTTCAAATACCTCCTTTATTTTTTATTTTTTCACAATTGGTAGGCACCTTTCGGTTTTCACCTAAATTCCTATTATTTTTTATTTTTTCTTTTGTCATTTTCACTTTTACAACTAGAGGAAAGGATGACCTCACCAAAGTATGCTACATAATTGATTTCTATGGAAAATCCAACCTTACAATCCCCACTTGGTATTCCTTCATGAAGTCCCATGAACTCAGTAATGGCTTCGTCGTTCTTGAAAGTGTCCAAAATTGGTAGTCCTTGTTGATCCCTATCTATGAGTTGAGGGTAGACAAGGGGTAAGCCATCATTGGTACTATCAAGAGTCATTGTGTAGGTAGATAAGGTAAAGACAGAGGTAGAGTCATCAAGTTCCCAAAAGGTAGAATCAATAATTTCCCAAAACTGTTTGATCCATTCTTCTCTATTCAAAGGGGATTTTGGATGAGGAATTGGTATGCTTGGCATGGAATTGATGTTAAGCATTTGAATGAATGCGTCTTCAAGGGAAGGCTCATCAAGATGTCCAAATAGTTTATCAAGGTCCATGAAAGTAGTGGAGGATATAGAATCCCATTCATATTCATTGGAATCGACATCATAATCCCAAGGGTCCTCATATGTCTTAATCTCATATGAAGCAATAGCAACCGCGCTCAAAGGTAACCCGATACCCCGGATAGTCACTTTTACTAGTAAAAACCCGAGCCCATGATGTTGTATTAACTTAGGAGGTTGTAAGTGTTCTAACATTCCTTGTTTATTTAAGCCAATACCATTGCGTCCATCATATCCTTGTCACTTCATTATTGGGAACCCTTTTGGATATTTTTCAATTGGCAATGTCTAAGTTTCGATTTCCTTCTCTTCTCGATACAACCACATGAGAATATGATCATCTAACAATTATTTGGCAAGTTACCCCCATTTAGTGAAGGTGGTAGGGGGATTATGGATGATAAATTTTGGCTGCACAGGACGCGGTTTTCCATATGACTTTGGTGATTTAAGTAATTTTCCAATGAGAAAGAGACTTCATATTGTATTATCTGTATCTTGTGTCTTGGATATGGATCTTGGGTATGGAAGGTGTGATGAATGAGGTGGATGATTTGACAAGATTGTATAGATCAATGTAGTGAGATGGAGTGTCAGATGAAGTGGAAGGTGAGGCCTCTCAATTGATGGGCACTTGACGTTCAATAGTTCCTTTTAGATTTGAACAATATTGAAAAGGATCAAAGTCACTTGGAATAGTGATTTCAATGCCATTGTGTGGGAACTTGAGACATTGATGGTAGGTGGATGGAATATCCCTCATGGTGTGAATCCATGGGAACCCAAGGAGAAGATTGTAGTGAAAATCCAAATCCAAGACATGAAATATCATGTTTTGTATTGTTGGGCCAACTCTTACAAGAAGTGAAATTACACCTTCGGATGAACACTCAACATCATCATAAGCTTTGATCACAATTTTCTTGGTTTGGTCAATACAATTCTTAGAATATCCCAATGCTTTCACCAATTTTAGTGAGAAAATATTTATACTTGCTCCACTATCTACTAGGACTCGTCTAATCTTATGTTTATTGACGCATAATTTGAGATGTATGGGGTTGTTGTGGTCAGATTTTGGTGCGGTAAAGTCTTGCTCAGAGAAGGTGACATGGTGTGGCATAACTAGATATCCAACCATGGCTTGAAATTCATTGAAATATAGGTTGGAAGGTACATATTCTTCTTGCAATGCTTTTCAAGGATAGCTTTGTGTTGTAGGGATATGCGAAGGAGTTCCAAGATAGAAATTTGTGTGGGGGTTTTTCCCAATTGATCCAAGAGATTATATTGGATTTTTGGTTGAGGATTGGAAGGAGGTCCTGGAATAGTTATCTTGGTTCGGCGGGTAGTGAAAACACATTCCGAACTTGGTTTGTTTATGGTAATAGTGGAAATGCGATCATTAAGAGGTCTTACATTAAGGATAATAGTGT
The DNA here is from genome assembly GCA_007258455.2 of Sequoia sempervirens. Classification (NCBI taxonomy): domain Eukaryota; kingdom Viridiplantae; phylum Streptophyta; class Pinopsida; order Cupressales; family Cupressaceae; genus Sequoia; species Sequoia sempervirens. The sequence continues at coordinate 82,834 of VDFB02252320.1, forward strand.
TGTAGTCATGTTTGACAGCAACATAGTTGGCATTATTGTTGTTTCTTGAACTGGAGGCTTTTCCTTTGTCATGGTCTTGCAAGGGAGCCTTGAATATGGTATGATCAACATTAGTTTTTCCTTGTGAATCTCCTATTGATATGGTTCCATTTTCAATGAGGTCTTGAATAATGATCTTGAGTGTCCAACATCTAGTTGTTTTGTGTCCTTTTACATGGTGATATTCACAATATTCATCTTCTTTCCACCAATCAAGTTTAATCAGTGAGGGTTCATAATCCTTGGCGTCTAGTAGTGTGATGACATTAGATTGTAAAAGTTGTTTGAGGACTAATTCAATAGGTTCACCCAAGGGGGTGTATGTTCTCTTGGTGCGGGGAGGACCTTTGCGTTGTTGATTATTTTGGACCGTGCTAAGCATTTGGTTTTGACCTTGTGTCTGTGTGTATGGTGTATTGGATGCATTTGATGAGAAAGGACCTTTAAGCTGAATTTTTGGACCTTTGGTTATCAGTTTGGCATCAACAGCTCCATCATTTGTGACATTTTTGTTTCAGGAACAATTTTTTCTCTTGTCATTTTTGGGTTTCGAATTTTCTTTGTTTACCTTGTCTAGTCCTTTTGTGATAAGAGCTTTCTCAATAAGGAAACCTTTCTAAAGGATCTCTTCAAAGGTGGTGCCACATTGAATTTGAATTTGACTTATCAATTATTTGTTAAGATTTTCCACAAACATGGTGACAAGTTGTTTTTCAGGAATGTGACAAGGGAATTTACTAACCAAGCCTCGCCATCTTTGGTAAAACAAGGTAAGTGATTCCCCTTCTCCTTGTTTGGTTGTGCTCAATGTTGCAAGGGTGACATAATTTTTAATGTTGAAGGCAAATAGATTGATGAATTTGTCAGCTAGTTCACCTCATGTTCTAATTCCTGGAGGGAGGTGTGCAAACCAATCTAAGGCTAGCCTTGTGAGGCTCTACGAGAATAGTCTCATAAAATAGGTAGGATCATATGAGACTTCCATACATTATGTGTTGAATTCTCGAATGTTCTCTATTGGATCCCAAATCCCCTTATACTTAGGCGAAGGTGGTGTTGTGAAATGAGAGGGAAAGGGTGGCATGTGTAAAAAAAAATCAAATGGAAAGAGGCACAATTCCTCCATGAAATAGGTCTTCTTTTTGGTCCCCATTTGTATGTTTGTCATCTGTTGTTGGAGGGTCTGCACTTGTTGTACCAAGAAATATGCAAGAGATGATGTTGGTATTAAGGTCATATGTTGGATTTGAATTAGGATTGATGCTTTGTGATAAGGGATCTTGGTTTCCATATTGATGTGTGTTATTTTGATTTGGGATGAAATTGGCATTTAGGTTTGTTCCAAAGGTCATGTTGGAATGTGGTATGGTGTTTTGGATTTGAGGTGTAGACCCTTGATTTGTGCCTTGGTTTTGAAAGTTTGTTCCTTGATTGGAATTTTGAAATGGAGGTATAGGTCCTTGATTGATGTTTTGACATGAAGGTGTAGGCCATTGATTGATGTTTTGAGATGAAGGTGTAGGACCTTTATTGGTATTTTGAATTGAGGGAATGGTTCCTTGAGTAGAATTTTGGAATGATGGAAGGGACCCTTGATTAGTGTTTTGGAGTGATGGAATTGAACCTTGATTAGTATTTTGATTTGGGACCCTTCATGAGATAACATGAACCTTTCTAGGTTTAGTTAGTGGATGTTGAATTGATGAAGGTGCACTTTGAAATTGGAATGAGGAACCTTGATTTGTGTTTTGAAGTGTGGGTATAGGACCTTGGTTTGAATTTTTAATTAAAGGTGTGGGACCTTGTGATGTGGGACCTTGATTTTTACTTTTAAATGTGGGTATAGGACCTTGGTTTGCATTTTGGATCAAAGGTATCAGACCTTGTGATGTGGAACCTTGATTTGTATGTTGGAAAAGGGGGTTTGTAAAGGTCTTACCCATGAAATTGGAGGAACTTCCAAATGTGAAGCTTTTTCCTTGTGTAGTGGTATTGGTTGAATTGTTTCCAAATGTTGAGATGATTGGGACATGTGTAGTAGTGGTAGTCATGTGTGTAGTTGTCCCAAGGGGTATGTTTGAAATTTTTTGTGATGAAGACATGCCAAGTGCAAATGGATTTTCAGTTTCTTCTTCTACAATGGTTGATACGTCAAATCCTTGAGGTAATTTGGCACCCTTTTTAGCTAGTGCATAGAAGAATCTATTAGGGTTGACACTAACAAGTTGATCAACCATGCTTAAAATTATTGGGTCTTGATAAGCTCTCTCAATTTCTTCTTGGGTCAATTGTTTGTTGAATTCCTCTAGGCTTAAGTTTTCCCATGTGTTGGTTTGATATCTTGGTGGTGTATCTCTAGGTGTAGAATGATTTGAATCTATTCAAAGAGTAGTGTCATGAAAAGGGTTACTTGAAAAACCCATGTACTTTCTTTTTGCTTGTGACCATGTTTCAACCATGTGAGACTTTTGCGAGTTGAGGGATAATGTGAGATGGTGATGAAACTAAACTATGTTTTTGGATTTTCAAGGATATAAGGATAATGCAAGGATAATGAGACTAATTGGATGTAAAAGGATATGAAAGGTTGACCAATTGGTAGATTAAGGGAAAAATATATGATGCTAAGGCTAAGGTAAAAATGAACTATTTTTTTGTATTTTTGGGATAAAGGTGCAAAGTGCAATCTAAGTTAGAGATCAAGGACTAGCAAGATGATGATAAAGGTTATGGTCAAAGGGGTGTGATATGATTCTAAATGAGGTCAAGTTAAATGCAAAAGAATCCTAAAATTTTGGACAAAGGATGGAAATCAAGCTAATGTGAACCCAAGGTAACAAATCCCAAGTGTCATTGACCTTTATGGAAAACAAGAGGATAATTTTGACAAGGTTGAGTCAAGGCTAGGATACAAGCTTAATAATCAAATTTGATGAGGGTGAAAATGACAAGGATTGATAATATGAGGGATTAAGGTCAATGAAAAATAGAATTTTCAACCAAAGATTTTCCAAAAGCTTAATGGTCTTCCCATGTTCAAAATCTAGAAAGGTCTAAATGCAACCTAAGGATCTAAGTTTAATCTATGCAATGCAAAGGATGGAAGAAGGTAATCTATAATGCAATGTATCCCTAAAAGGAAATGATAGAATGAAGTGATAAAGCTTGCAAGTCTCTGGTTTGACAGTCAAAGGTCACTGTGAATTGAGTTGATCAAATTTTGGGCAAGGATTTTGAAAGTTTATGTTTATTAGAAAATTATGGCACTATTTTCTGCAAATGTGTTCTAGGATGACAGATGCGGTTTTGTTTTCTATAAATGTGTTTCAAGATGAAAAATGAGGTTTTTTTCTTTTGCAAATACATTTCAAGATGACAAATGTGGTTTTCCAGTGATCAGTTGCAGTGCAGAATATTAGTTGTGGGTCTTTTTCTGCAAGTGCAGTTCAAGATGTCAATTGCGAGTTTCTAGTTATAAAATGTGATGCAAAGTATCAATTGTGGCTCTGTTTTGACAATTACAGTTCACAAAAAGTTGTTTTTGATAGTTTGATGCTTTCTAATCTAGTTTTTGAGTGTATTTTGATTGTTTTTGATGAAATCTAATTGGAAAACACATAATACAATATCAAGCACTTGTTTTTGGTCTAGTTTTGGATGTGACAAATGTTTGAAAAATGAAACACACATAGAAAACAATGCACAAGCCCTATGGTTGGCAAGGAAACCACTGGTTGATATCCCCACTTGGATTTCTCCAGCTACTTGAACAAGGTGGACAACTAGAGACTTGGTAGCACTGGCTCCCCTCCACGACACTCACTTCTCAAGCTCACCAAGTCTCATTCCCCCAATGAAGGAATTCCTATTTCTACACAAGCTCAGTGAAGATGTGGGGCACCTTTAGAGGTCTGACCTCCTGCAATCACCGAGCATATAAAAGGGTTTTTTGAAACTAACACAAATTGTCTCTTAGTAAGGGCATCTGTTCAAAGTGGTCACACATGTGGCAAGATTAGCTCAAGACTATGGCAAGTAAAGAGGCCTCCCAGTCCTTTCCCTAAGGAAGGATTTTCATTTAGCTCATGGGGTTACTGAGGGTGGCACTTGTTAGCGTGACACATTCGTACCCGTTGCTAACTGACTTTCATCAAGAAGCACATTTATTTATAGTGGCTTGGAAGAGCTTGGCCTTAGCTTTGTTACCACTTGGGTCATTCCCACCTTTCGAAGCGGAGTGGAAGGCCCTCTAATAAAAGGTAAACAAAAGTGAAGAAATACACTTATTTCCACTTATCCTAGATCGTACAAAGTGCAAGGAGAGAGTGTATTTCATGCCTTTGCCTCACACTCGCATGGGCCTCATTTTAAGCACCAAATCCAAATATGTGGTGTGATTATACAAATGCCACAGAATTTTTTTTGATCACTCAAGATCATTGAACGACACAAGAGAAGAGCATATGCACTCTATGACACTTGCAAACCACCAAACACGAAAGACACTGGTTGATTTTAAGCCTTTCTTATGATTTGAAGATACTTTGTAAATTTTAAACCAATGACATGAAATGCAAATTCATTTTAATTCCCATGAGTGAAATATGCAGATTGTTGTTCGTTTTAAACCTTATGAGTGAAAAATGCAGATTCATTTTAACCTTTATGATCCTGATGCAAGTTGTAGTTGGAAAACAAACAAAATAAAAATTGCTTAAAACTAAAATGAAAGAGCTCAATTTTTTTGTTGTTTCCAAAGAAATAGTTTTTTGGGAGTTCCAATCTAAATCCATGCACTAAAAACAAAAAGTTAGCACACAAAAACCCTACTCTACTCGAAAACCCAAAAGAAAAATTGAAAACAAATAGAAAAATTGGAAATTTATAGTAGACAGACAATTGTGTCATTCTTTTCAGCAAATACGTCATTCCCTATCAAATGCATCAATGTTTTGAGAAAATGTGTCATTTCTAGTCAAATGTGTCGCTGTTTTGAGCAAATTCATCGTTCTGTATTGGAACTCTGTAAAACAAAAAGGAAACCTATACAAAATCTTGCAAAATTTTGTCTTCACATTGGGTTCACCAATGTAAGATGGGGGAAAACACTCTAGCCTAGATAAAGTGATAGCCAAAGCACCTCTAAGCTAAAAACCTCATCTAAAATAAGAGAACAAAAATAAAGAGGAATAGAAATGAAAGAATTCAAAATAAAGCACTCCCCATTGCATTTGGTTCACTTCTCTTGTCTCTCCTATTTCTCCTTTCGCAAACTTTTCCCTCAAATTTGAGGTAGAACTAGTGCAATAACTTGCAAATAGTAAGTAGAAAGTTGGAGATAATGGTTGTTAAGGATAAAATGAAGGAGGAAGGTTGATTTTATAGACATCCATTTGAACAGACGAATAAGATTAAGCTTCTAGAAAGATGCCAAGATTGATGGTGGAGGATTGATGCAACTAGGATATGCTATTCAGAGGGGGACTATGATGTCGATGGCTATGACAGCGACGGCTATGACAAAGATGACTATGACAGATAATAATGAGCAAGTGGGAGGAAATGGATGAATTAGAAATTGATAAATAATTAATTCATGAGGAAGGGAATATTTGACCAAGAGAGAATAAATAATTCATTCGAATTATTTATTTGAGAAAAAGGAGGAAAATGGGCATTTAATTAAAATGATTATTCAACCATTTTAATTAAATAAGAGAAAATGGAAAAGAAACGTTAAATAATTAATTTAGATTAATTATTTAATGAAGGAGAAAATGACAAGGGATAATTAAATAATTTTGACTATTATTTAACTATAGAAGAATTAAAACGCAAAATGAATACATAAATAATTAATAATTATTATTTAACTATAGACAAAATGAGGAAAGACAAATAATTAAATAAATAATATTTTATTTAATTATTGAAGAAAGGGATGTTAGCAGCGCGATTAAATTATCTAATCAATCTAGATAGAATAAAGATTAAAGAGTGAATTCATTAAATAATTAAAATTATTTAATTAATAGAGGAATATGATCGAGAATAATAAAATAATTAAAATTAATCAATTTTCGGAGGACGACAACCAAGAAAAATGACGCTCGCAGACTTAGGACATTTTTCAGTGTCTACACCAGTGATTCATATTTTGTCAACAAAACTATAAAAAATAATAGCATTTAGGAGAGACTTATTTTCCTAGTACATACAAAAGATTCTTGAAGAACGAGAAGAACTAGATAAGGTTAGGGAAATTTTTTTTAATTTTTTAAATTTAATTATTAGTCCAAATTTAGTTAATATGGAGAAAGAATTAACGCAAACCAACACAAGGAATTTAGAAAGTAGTGAAGGATAGAGTTGAAGGGTTGATGAATAAACCAAGTGAAAATTTAGTGGATTAGTCAATGCAACTCAGGTGTAATTTTAAAATTTTGGACAAAGATTTAAAGGATGTGAACAACCAGCTAGATTTTTCATACAAGAAATGTAAAGATTTCATGTTTAGAGTTGAATTCTTGGATGTCCATGATAGTACAAAGTTGGACAAATGTTTAAATGCTTACCTTGATTTCAAATAGAAGCAAAAGATATGACAATAAGTTTAAAATTTGTATAATTTGGGCACCAAAATAAATTTTATATTTTTAGCATGTTGGGATAATTTATTATTTGATTTATTCTTTTATTTGTAATTTAGTAAAGACTTGATGTAAAATGGGTCCCACTTAGCATATAAAGTGGTTCCTATATTTTAGGCATTGTTGAGTCTTAGTTTAGAGTTATGCATGATCCTATATAATGTGATGTATGTGTTAATTTCTTAGAATTGGCATAAGATAGCTATTTTTGGAAGTGATGTAAAGTTAGGAATATTTGCATGAAATTATTAACTAAATTAAATGCATGAACAATGGATATTCTTTGCTCCTCTTTTCCCCATAAAAGTAGGCATTTATAGATTATACGAGGGTTGGCTCTTTTGAGATTTTTCTTTTAATGAGATAGGAATAATGAGTGTTTTCATTTTGTAATAGTTAAAGAAAGGATTTTGGAAGAAGAATAAAATCTTTGTGTAGATAATTCTTGTTGAAGTTAATAAAGATATGTCTTCTTCAATTGTTTCTCATTTCTGGAATGGTAGACTGCTTTGATCAAATTCATTACGTTTTAAAATTTTGTGGGGATTAAGAGTTTTTAAATTTTTAAATTTGTTTTATTGAGTTATTGAAATTATCATTAAATTTGCATGTGGAATATAATGGTTTGATGAGTATATTTATGTAATTATAGATTATTTTGAAGATCACACTTATCTCATTATCTGTTGAATATTTTTTATCTTGATAAAGTGGGTTAAAAATTAATTTCTCATATTTTCTTGCATAAATAATTGAATTTTTTAATTAAACCATTTGTTTCATTTTACCTCTTGTTTTTTATAAGGAAAAGCAAGTTTTGAAGGGACCTCAAAACCCTTTACAATGAAAGAAGGTTGTAAAAGAAAAACAACGAGCACCAACAGCCCCAAAAAAGTCAAAAAAGTTGTCAAAAGATAAACTTAGACAGATTGACAACAAAACCAAAAACAAAAAATCAGCACAGAATGTTGATCAAACACAAGCTAAAGCATATTGTCTAAAAACTTAGTCAACTCTAGATTACTAGAGATGACATTTTCGTGCATCTCCATCACTTCCTCGAGCTCCTAGAAAGAAATGGCCACCCTCTTTTTGGTCTTGCTCCTGGTACACAAACATGGGCCCTCATCCACACTCTTCTCCATTTGGTTCAATCGGCTAATCTCAACAATTGCCTCCTCATTTTCACCAAGGTCCATTTTTTTACTAGTCTAATTGAGGGCTTTCTCATTCAACATAGTCAAGCCCTGCACTCTAGAATTCAAGGACTGGTTTGCTAATTTTCACCATAGAATGCAGGTCACTGCAGATCTTATTCACTCTATCATCTAAGGAAACAAATCGCTCCTCATGAACCCTATAGACAACATCTTCAAAATTTAACAACCTCTCCTCATTGTCCCTACCAAGTTTCTCAACATCCATGACCACCTTATTGAGAAACACATTCATAGTTTTGAACTTTCCTTTCACCAACCATTCTTTTTTATTATAGTTCACTAGCGCTACATAAACATCCTGCCACTCATTCAACTTTATATTGAGGTCCTTGACCTCTGAAAAGAGCCATTTAACAAGAGAAAGGATATTTTTACTACCATCCTCTGCCATTCTACAAAAAAGATCCATATCGATCTCATCCCAATTCACAGGCATGACTGTAGGTAAAGTTGCATTCTCACGATGACCCTTCCGATCCACACCTTCGTCCTCCAATGCCTCCTTAGTAGGAGATTCCTCCACATTGAAAACTTCAACCTCCACCTATTATTTCTTAGAATTCACGACCAAGTTCTCCAACATCTCCAGAAGCCCTTTTTTTCCCTCAATCTCCTCAACCTGCTCAAAGCCCTTGCGGATAGGGGAAACCAACCCACCATGCATAAGGGAAGCCTCCCCAGAATTCATGAGACACTCACCCTCAATGATTTTTTCATTCATTTTATCTCTTGTTAATTTTACCTCTTTTTCATTTTTTATTGATCCCTTCAATTAGGTTATGATATAATTTGAAATAAAAAAAAGTATAGAAAAAGTCATAATAAAAAAGAATAGAAAAAAAGTCAAAAAATGGAAAAAAGTATTAGAAAATAAAAAATTCATAAAACAAGGAATCATTTCAAGAGATAACTTTTTTTGAAATTTTATATATCATAAAAAGGCCCCTTGGACAAACTATCTTCAATTGAACATTGAGTTAACCAACACAATTGAGACCTATCTATAGAGACCTTGAAGATAATATTATATTTTCATGAGAGGTAGAATAATTTATTCTACATGTGTTGTATCATTTCAATCGGACCATCAACACACTCTATGATTACAAAAGAAGGAAGTGTGAGATAACCATATTTTCAAATGTCCTTGCGTGTAGATGAAGGAGTGATCAAATCAGCCCCCAAGAGAATGAGTTGGATTAGCTCAAGAGATTCAAAAATTTGTGTGTAGGACCACATTTCATGTTGGGGATGAACAAGAGAAGGTTGAGGATTAAAAATAGGCTTTGAGGAATTGGAGGGTAATGGGTCTAAAGAAGAGATCAGTGGAAAATAAGTACTATGTAAAGAATATGAAGAAATGTATGGGGAGGGGTTTGTATTTAGTTGACATGGTCCAAGTATAATATAATTAATAGCGGATAGAGATTCATTAGAAGAATGCTCAATGTTCTCTATTTAGGAAAGATTGACCAATTTCACATTGAGAAATTGTTTAATGATATTATTGTGGTCTAGATTGTTATTAGAAGGGTAGACTCATCCCCAAAAGAAATAGAATTAACAAAAGAGAAAAATATCCATCATGAGATGAGTCATAAAAAAGTTGATCTTATCAAAACCCAAGTGGGCCTCATGAGTAGTGTTAGGGTTAGAAAGCAGATATCTAATAGTTAAATGCATATTTGATCAATAAAACGGAGAAATAAAACACACAGAAAATTATAGCAAAAACAAGACAACACAGAGAATTTAAAGTGGTTCACCCAATCTAGGCTACATCCACAAAACCGCAGCCATCCAATGATTTTATTATCCAGTGCAAAACTTATTACAATCTCATGAATAATCACCTTTTTCTACATAATGTAACCCCCATCCCAACCCCTTATAACAAGCTTTTTAGAAGCTTCCAGAATTAGGGTTTTACAAAGTCATTTTTTTTTCGATGACGACGCGAAAAAAAGGGAAAAAATTTTCTCGGGGGCTGTCACCCCCAAACCCCGGCTTGGCCCCAGACCCTGATGAGGATACATGTCGGGTGTACAATATAACATGATCATTCACCACATACCAACAAGTAGTTTAAGTAGAATTAATGTTGTAAATATTGTAGCCATGCGATGAAGAAATATGATCAACCTAAAGAAAATGATCACCATTGTTAGGTAGGGAAGAAAAGAGATATTTGTCTTCCCTTGAGAGATACAAGAGATTGGAAGAAGTAACCTTTGGAATTGCTTCTATTATCAAAAAAATGGAACTGTTCATCAAAGACTAGAGGGTTGTTGTAAATGACAAACACTCATGAGTATGGGAGACATGATAAGATCATACTAATTATAGAAGAGAAGGTTAATTAAGAAAGGTCTAGACAAGTTAGCCAAAGGCCATTGTTTTTCTCCTTTAGGACTATGAAATGTGGTTTAGGGTAAGGCATTAGAAAAAAATTGAGGAAATAAAAAAATGATTTTATTTTTGGAAGTGAACGGAAGGAGAAAGAAAATATTTTTTTATTAATGCAAAAATCTCACCAAAATGTACTTATATTATATTAATTCAACTAGGAAATGAAAACAAAAATAACAAAAAATAAAATTGTAGAATACATAAAAAAATATTATAACAATAAATGCAATAGACAAGGAACTTGGAAATTATCCTAAGGAGTTCATTGGCCTAGATGCTAGCACATCATAATGTCATCATTTTTCTACAATATTGTCCAACTTCCACACTACCATCTAGAAAAGTGTGAAAGTACAATTTTGTATGACACATATATTATTTGTGCACACAAAGGACAAGGACACACAAGGAGAATATGAGAAACACAAAAATACCTAAAATATTAAGGACTCTTAATCAGCTTGTTTTAAATGAAATACTAAAACAACAAGAAAGAAATGACGAATATGAAAATCTACATGTGTTCAAATGTCTTGTACATTACCATATACCTAAGACAAAAAAATATTTGGAAATGATTGGGAGCTTACCTTCATGTCAAACCCCTATTTTAGCCTTTAAACTTCTATGGGAAAGCAATGGAATGAGGAAAGATTGAAAATTTTGTGTACTTAGTCCTAATTGTATCTAGGATCTAAGACCATCAAACTAAAGTAAATTTATGTGTTAAACTATAAGTCTGCAAATGCTTAATACCATGGTGTGTCTGGAAGAATGAGGGAGATTCTAGCTCAAAAGTGCCAAAGGAAAAAATGAAATATAAAATAAAAGAGAGAAAAGAGGAAGAAAAATACAACACTATTAATCTTCATCATGAGAATGAAAGGTGAGCCACAACACCACATAGGTGCAACAAAATATTGAAATGTTACAAATGTATTATAGAGTGTCATAAAATGTTTTAGTTTGTATAGAAGATCTCAAGGTTACATGAGGAATGAATATTCAATCTTGGAAGAATGAAAGAAGCCAAAGATTCATTCAAACTACAAAGGTAGATATTGGACTTCCAAAACACTATGTTGACAAGGACTACAAATGAATCTTTGAAAGCTAAAAGGTCACTAAGAATTTAGAAAATGGACATTGTATGACTATATAGTCAGAGGATGACAATAAACTATGTAGTAATTTGTGTGCCATGCTAGCGTTCAAGTAAAACACACTTGGGGACTTCATATAATGAGAACAAAACATAACACATAGGAGCTACATGGAAACACATGAAATAGGGTTGGATGCAAAAAATAATACAATGCTATCATTAAGAGTGGTAAAAGGCCAAGTCTAAGCTAAAATGATCCTAAAACATGTTACAAGAGTGGACACTAAATTAAAGACAATAAGTAAATGTCAAAATTGAAAGGTTTTTAATTTTTAACTTAAAAATACCTATATTTCTCTTGCAAACAATCTAAGCCCCTAAGGGAATCAAAAATTGAAAGTCCATGCATATATGAGGAATTATAAGACAATATGTGCGATGAAAAGAATGGTTTCTTACCTATTCTAGCTTAAAGCCTAATTTTTCCAAAGGAAGATGGGAGAGGTGCTAAAAATAAATGACTAAAAAATTAAGGGTGATTTGCTAGAACAAGTGTTTCCTTGTTAATTTGTCACAAAACTATTAAACAATATAATAAATAGTCTTGTAGAAACCAAATTAAAGCATAACCATAAGAATGCAAAATATAATTTATTCATAAATAATTTGAAAATTAGGATTGCAAAAATCTCAAACTCTTATATTAAATATCTTAAAATATGTTTATAGAGTTACATATATATGAAAAATTAGACATTTTCAGAAAAATACATAGAGGTTCTTCTGGGGCTTAAAAATGGAGAAACTAAGAAACCAAATTGCATACAAGACTTATTGAGCTTGGATCTAGAAATAAAACTCTAAGTTACAATTAAGCACATGGCCCTTTATTTATAGAACTCCAAAAAAAATAGTAGAATTTCTCCCAAGACCATCAAAGATTTAAAATCTGAGTTAGTAGAGGAAACCCTAATTGCATATTGTGTGACAAAAGGACAAATAACTAAAAATAATGGTGATTAATGCCTTGTTGATCATTGGAGTGCCCTACAAACAAAGTGGGGCTCAAAACATGAAAGGTATAGAATTTCATATTCATTTCAAATTTCTTATAGCTGAAAATGGTTAGATTGGTCTAGGATGGCTTGTTGCATGTCAAACAGCTTAATGAATGCTTTCAATCCTCTTTCAAATGCTTCCTACAGTAAAAAAAAATAGTTAGTGAATTTTATCGCACTTAAAAGTAGTTGAGATATTAGCTTCATACATAATGAGCCATTAGATTTGAGCCAACATGGAAAATCTAATGCTTCCTACTACAAGAAAATCCTCCACCTTTTACGCACATATCCTCAAGAGTGTGCCATGTGTTATATTGTAAAAAAGGTTTTGCATCCAAAATCCATTGAAGAAATATTATGCGAGTCTCTCTACTAACAAAGACGTTTTTGGTTTAGGGTTGGCTACTAGTTTTTTTAGCTATTCCTTTTTTCTTCCCTTCCACCTTGTAAGGACTTGAACCCTTATTTTCTTTGGTTTATAATATAAAAAGCAAATAATTCTTAAAACTAAATAAAGTAAAATATTACGAGCTCAAGATCGATGATACATGTTGATCAATAAACATTCAACGATTGAGGGATAATTACATAAATGAATGAATGATTATAACATCTATGAGGCCAAAGCAGTCTATGGGACCAAAGAACCACACATGGTCCCATAGAAATAGGTCACCAAAGCCTTAAATAATTTGTAACCTCCTCTTTAAATTTGATCTTCAACAATGAATTTTTATTAATAAGTTTACAGTTTTTCCTAATCTTTTCTCCTCAAACAAGGTGCTTAAATTGTCAAAAAAAATTAAGATGTCTTCATAACTGATACATATGTTGTTGTATGTTGAGAATTCCATGATGAATTCATTCTCTCTACCACTCTCATGTTGCAATATAGGCATATTCTCTTTTCACACCCCTCTTTAGGTATTTTCTTGTTGATGTGGATGTTATACACACCGAAATACAAATAGATTTTATTATGATGGACAACAAAACCTATCTTATCTTGAAAGAATCATTAAATTCAATTAAGGATTTATCTATCTCAAGGTTCGGGAATGTCAAGTCTTGAATTACTAGGTTCACTCAAGATTCGTTGTTCAAATGTTGTTTTCACATAAGGGGCCTACTTATATTCTTAGAAGTTATCTCGTCGAAGAACAAGTGATGTAAATAAATTCACTAAATCAAGCATTAATCACTTTGCATAATCTATTCCATTTCAATTCCCTTTCCAAAATAAACTTCAAAAGATTAAAGGCAAGAAATGAAAAAGGCCTAAGAAGTTAAATGCTTTCAGATATTTTCCATGCACATATTGAAAGATAAGTAAACTAAAGCAAAAATTATTTTGTATTTCACCAGATTGCTTCATAGCTACAAACAAAATAATGTAAGATTTTAGAGAATAAAACTCTTCACCAACGAAATAGCTTCAAAATGCACCCAAAAATGGTGCATCAAATTGATTACTTCACCAGGTACAAACAATTGCAATCATGTATAATATACGATTAGGAATGAACTTTTAATTGCTTCAGTATTACTAACCTCTACAATATGTACAAGTCTTTACTGAAATCAAATAGAAAATATAAAGTAAATAAATAAATTGGTGATATCTGAATTTAAGCTCTACTATCTCAACAAATTATGATCCTTTAAAACTAAGCAGCTCACTATCTTTTATAGAACACATGACAGGAGTTCATTATTGTCGCATAGTGGTTCTTTGCTTGCATATTTTTACATTATGTTATTTGGAAAACTGAGTTAGACCTTGAATCTTTGACATGTGTTACTTCATGAGTGATGTTTATTGATATTAGCTAGATGTATTATAAAATTTGATGCATATGTTAGATTTTATGATGATGTATTGCACATGTTTCACTTTGATTTTGGTTTATGGGCTAATACTATTAATGATGTGCAAGTGCATGTCGAAGATGAGAACATGGTTGAGGTAGGGGTGTTTAGCTGATTGACATCGGTCAATATGATGGAATCTTGCACACACCACATAGGTTCATATGTTTCACATTTTGCATGTAGCTGGCCAAGTATAATCCTTTGAGTGTTTGCTTTGTGATTGTTTGAAAGTGAAGAAAAATAATGGATATACATAAGAATGTGATAGTAAAATTAAAATATAATTTAGTAATTGAAAAGTATAAACATGTTTATTTTTAATGTTGTGCATTTTGTTCACCTTATTTATAGATCATTAAATGTGAGAGGATGTTTTTTATTAGAGGTAAAAAATGGGTTTTGAAGGGGCCCAGAACCCTTTACATAAGAAAGCATCTGAAATAAAAGATAACAACATTAAGACAAAAAATAACCCAACAGCAGCGACCCATCAGCAAAAAACAACTAAAAAGGAGGACCAACCAACAACACTACATGCTTTTCAGAATGTTTGTCGCCTCCACATCGCAGTCTATATTTTTATGTGCATCTTCAAAAACATCATAACTATCCTTCCCAAATGCCCACCCTGAGCTTTAGTTTTGTTCCTAGTCCTAGATCCAAGACCATCTGTATTTACCTTTGAAATCAAAACAATACCTTTCTCACCACCCTTCCCAGCAGCAACATCCTCCCCCATCTGCTTATCAACAGCAACAACCTCAACATCATGGGCACTATCTTTTCGCTTCTTAGCACTAACCACAGGAGAAGTAACTATAGTAGACTCATATTTCCTAGCAATTTTATGACCCTCCCCTCCTCTCATCACAGAATCCCAAATTTTCCCCATTTGATCCTCAAGAATTAGGATTCTTCCTTCCATATTCTACTTCATTTTAAGGGTTTCCTCTGCAACAATTTTTTCCATAGTTTTTAAGGATTCAAACAACTCATCTATCTAATTCTAAACAGAGGACCCCTCAGCCTTGTTAACCATTCCCCTAACTTTGACATTCGTTTTATTGAGTTCATGGAAAAACCATTCAAAAAGCTTAAACAAAACAATGGACCCCTCACGCGTAGTACCAATCACATCAGAAAAATCATCTCTATCAATATTAAAAAACCCCTTTTCCCAGGGCATCCTCCTCCTCAGAGGAGCTAATAATATCCTTATCAGCAAGGGAGTCCTTACCTTTTTCCACAGCAATCGAAGACTTAAGCTTGCAGATGGAGCTTGCAATTTCCTTTGCCACTGCCTTTCTCTTCATAATCCTCTCCAAGTCCACACCCTGGGTCTCCAAAGCAACAACATCATCCCCATACTTATCTTTCACCTGAATAACCGGCTTGACACTCGGGGAATCATCAGCAAAGAGGCCGCCTGCAATTGTGAGAGGATGGCCCTGCTCCAAAATTTGGCTCATAGACCGAAAAACTCTTTTCTTCCTGATGACTTCCCCCTTCTTCTTGGCAACCGAGGGTGGCCAGGAATCCTCCCCATCTACTCAACACAACAGCAACAACTTCTTCACTACAAGTTAAATAACCTCCACTAGCACAAGCTTGCCCTTTTTTCTTCTCTCCCATGGGAGGGAAATGTGGACCCCCTTCTAGAGAAGTGAGAGAATCAAGAACGAATTCCACATCCTCCTCCGACTCATCCTCTTTTTCCAAAATCAATTTCCTTTTCTTAACCTTTTTGCTGACTGGTTCATCTTCGGAAGCTGTATCATACCCTTCAGCAGGTTTGGGTTGTTTACCCTTCAAGGTAACCATAGGTTTGGGGACCTCAAAATTCTTCACATAATCAGAGATAAAGAGAATTAACCCAACATGCAATACGAGATTTTTCAGGTTCTTCTTGTGATCCTTGATACCCGAATCAAGAGACATAAGAAGATAAAATGGGAAATAAACCCTCTTCTTATGTCAGAAGTGGTTAAGCAGAATGAAATGATATGCATTCACCACTGAAAAATGGCCTTCCAAGGTAATGTAGCACATTAATTCCTCCACTACATCCCCCCATAAAGCCTCAAGGGAACTTCGTTGATATCCACCACTCTTAGCAATCTTTAAATATTTCTCTTCATTATCTTTGAAAAAAAATCATTGCAGTCTGCGCCTCCTTTTTGTCCCTAAAGACTTTCATGTCATCCATAGCCAGGCCAGTAATACCAGCAATGAATTCTTCATTAACCTCTAACTCAGTCCCATAAAGCTTAAGCACTTTGTCATTCCATCCTTTAACAAAAAGGTCTGTTACCTAGGGATTGTTGCCATGAAGTTTCTCCAAATAGGGTGTTAACCCTCCTTTAAAATATTATATTTACCCTAAGAATTAAGTTAAATATTAAAATATTATATTTATCTTAAGAATTAAGTTAAATAAATTGATAAATTAAATCATGAACGTGCAATAAAAATTAAATAAATAATTAAAAAAAAGGTATTGATTTACAAGTTTTTAATCATATAGAAAATTAATTAAATCTTCAATTAAAGAATTTAACAATAAATTTATTTCAAAATCATGCAAATTTTATTTAAATGTATGTTAAAACAAGTGCCACATAGTGGCTAGTACTTGCCTTTATAGTATTGTAATTATTGTTTTTTAGATTTGATAAAAATTAAATGTAAGTTTTATTAATATGAAAAAAAATATATAAGTTTTGTTAATTATAATGTTTTAGTATTGTTAATTAGTTATTTTAATAACCCAACCCTAACCCTAATTCATACCCTAACTCTAATTCAATCCCTAACCCTAACCTTAACTCTAACCCTAACAATAAATTCTAAACCATTATCATAATCCTAGACCTATCTCTAACCCTAACTATGATATAACACTATCCATAACTATAAACCTAATTTTAAATAATCACTACCTTTTAATTAAATAATATATTTAATAAATTTTATATTATGAATTATTATATATTAAATATATTTTATAAATAAAATAAATGTAATATAAACTAAAAATCATTAAAAGTTAGATATTACATGTTGACAATATTTTTTCTCTTATTATTAATATAAAATTGTTAGATATTAAAATGATTATTTATTACAAGTTGTCTATTTTTAATTTAATATATATATATATTAATATAAAATATTAAAAAATAAAATATATTATATTAAATTATCGGGTTTCATTCGTAGTAGGCACAAGTGCAATTATATCTCTTCATTCAAATCAATAATTGTTAAATATTAATGAACCAATGATTATAGATGGTATGATTTTTCCAAAGTTTGTGAATGATAGAGTAATGGATTAAACTATGTGTGTCATTTTGAATTGACGTTTCAAACCACACTCAATGATTCATCGTAGGAAGAAGATACTGAAGAATATAATTGTCCAAATCACCTTAAGAAGAGTTATGTGGTGGGAGAGGGTAGGGAGGGAGAGAGATTGGAAAACAAAGTAAAAGTGAAAATAGGCAAAAAAATGATGAAAGCATGACATAGTAATCTGATATAACACAAATAAATGGATAAAAAAGGTTAAAGGTTAAATGCCTCAAACAATGAATAAATAAATAAATGTAAGATAATTATAAAGATGAATATATATAACAAAATGATTAGGAACAATTACCAAAAAAATATTAAAAGGAATGAAGGAAGATATAAAGGAAAATATATTAAAACATAAAACGATAATAATTTAACAAAAAAAGAAAGAAAAAATATGAGATTATATATAAAATATAAATTTAAAAAATAAATAAATGATTCAATTAAAATAAAAAAATAGATGGTTAAAATGCAGGCATAAGGGTTGGCAACTTGCCACATCGATGGTGGCAAGTTTATCTTGTGGTGTGTGGATGAGGTGGTGATGGGTTGGATTGGCAATTTGACAGCCATGTCAATGGTAGGGAGAGACCCCCTCGCATTTCGATGGCTAGCACTACATTGATTAGGGAGTATTTATGACTCTGCTTGCATTGGAAACCTAGGTAGTTTGTGTGGGCTTCAACGGTCATGTCATGATTGTCTTGCACCATTTCCTCACAAGCCCACTCGTCTGAATGACGACAATATAGGATAACTTTGGTAGATTTGAGTTGGCACACTTACGTTGTACAACATAATAATGCAGGTGGCGGCTTCCCTTTCTATTTGAGGAGTTGGTGAGGCCAAAGAAACTTATTCAGTTTCCTTTTCTTCCCGTTGGTGTAAAGCTTTGGTGCAGGCATCAATGGCAGAGTGCACTAAATTTATTGTGGAAATGTCAACATATACATTGGTTTGTTTTGAGGTAGACACCCTGATATCCCTTAATAGTAAGGATCGACAAAATGCATTTTGGGTGGTCACAGACTAGCGCTTCAAGCACATTCTGCTAAACATTGACCCTCTCAATATGGTGGCTATGAAAAATGATCCTAGGCAAAGGGAATTTGGTGGATAAAATTTTTTATAGGAAAAATATGCAGATTGTGTTGAGGTTTCTGGCATCGATTATGGACAATTGTATGCCTAAAGAGGGGGTGAAGGCACTTATATGCAAACTTTTCAAGAAAAGTATGCTAGGTGGCTTGGAGGAGACCCTGAAAGTTGCCTTTCTTGGCAAGGGAATTTCGCAGCCATGAGATTTGAACCTATTAAAAGTTCAGGGTGAGGTGGTTAAGATCTACCCTTTCCTTTTGGACTTAAAGGGGATGACATTGGTGAAGACATAATGATTGTAGCAGTTGTGGTAAATTTCTTGAAGAAGATTTTTTGGATGGAGGAGGTGAGTGACTTCGAATGGGTTAGAGAATTCGATCAATTTGCAAAAGCTAGTGGCTTCTTGTGAGCTCCGGGTGCCTCCTATTCTCTTGTGTCAAGGTGTCGGATTTGGGTATGTTAAATACGTTTTGTTAAAGTCTCTATAAATTTTTGTGTGTTCTTGAAGGCTCAGTTTAAAACCATTTTTTGTAAAACTATTAGAAATCTATGAAAGTAATGGCAACAAGCTAGGGTTAGGTTTCTTGTCATCATAGTTTGGTTTGGTATGCAATCTTCTAAGCTCAAACGGTGGGTTGGCATGAATTGCCAGCTTTGTAATGCAAACTATAAAGGTTCTATTGTTGCTTCTAGCCTCAGGGATGGTTGGTTCTAGGGTCGATTCTCAAAGACAGTGGTTTCTTGCACTACAGATGCCTGTATTTTCTTTTGGCAATATAATATACTCAATCTTACGAAACAAAAAAAAATAGATGGTCAAAATACAAAAGATTATAATATATATAACCTATAATATATATATATATATATTAATATAAATAGATAAAATCATAGTAATTTATATAATATATATTAATATAAGTATATAATATATATATTAATATAAGTATATAATATAAATTAATATAGTATCTACACTATGTAGGTTAACTTATTTACCTACAAAATATTACCTACAATAATATAATATAAGATATAAATTAAAATAATATATATAAGTTATGCATTAATATAGGTTATATATAATAAAATTAATATTACTTACATTAAAATAGGTTGTATATTATATATAATAAAGACCTAAAATAATATAATTATTATATATATATTGGAGAACCTTTCTATATATATATAATATAATGATGAAAACAATTATTAATGAAAATAAAAATGAGAACATATAATAATCAAATTATATTATAAAATATTAAAAAACTAGATAACAAAGACACTATGTAAAAAAATACAATTTTTATTATTTTAATAGTGTGAATCCAAATCTCTATAAAATAGTTAATTGATTTTTGTGAGATTTCTTTTAATAAAAAAATAACAATTGTATGCATTAAAAAATTAAAAATCACTCTTTAAATAAATGTTTACCTTACTTTTTCTACAAATCAATCAATAAAACACATAACTTTTTAATCAATCATATGCACAAGAAATAATTTTTATAGATTGTAAAGTTAAATATTTTACAAAATTAAATTTTATTTTAATTTTTTTTAAATATTGTTTTTGATTGATTAAAAACGAAATTATTAATAATTAGTTAACTAAAAAAATTCAAACTATAACTACTATGCCACTAGCAAGTACTAGAGAAAGGTTTTCTAACTGAATTACAATTTGCCACGAGTATTTAATTGTTTATTAATGAATTGGAAGTGTGGAGTTGGAAGTTTGGTTCCCATTTTCGATAGACTCTCTCATTTGGAATGAAAAAGACAGTAGGTGAAGAGCACAGCAGGTCATGGAGTTGAGCAATCATGACATCCCATATATACGCATTTCTTTCAGGAATTATTTCAAAACAGTCCACTGGCGTGATTTATCCCTTCATATCTGCAAGGCATGTCAATAATGGCAGCTATAACACCTTTATGCCAGCAAAATATTATTTGCCTTAAGAATACAGAGACATTTACTTCATATAGTTTTTAAAAGTTAGTCAAATATATGTTGAGGTGAAGATTTAATAAGACTTAGGCAATTATGAGAAATCCAAAATATACTAAATTTAGAATTTTTTTCTCTAGCTGTCTGATTTTGATATGTAAAATTTCAATTTCTATACACTAAATATAGTTAGACAATTGGAAAGTTGATGGTAGGTTATGAACTTAATTGGGTAGATAGAAGCATGAATATTATTTACCTTATGAAAGATGTATAAGCTTAAATTTCTTTAGGATCAAGATTGTAAATGATTTAAATTATTACTCATGTATGTTATATTAGATAATAAATTAGGAAAGATTGTATGTTTTGTGTCTGTGGAAAGTTTACTTCCGGGACAAGTACCGAATGTGGGTAATTAGGGAGTGTAGATTTTTCTTTTTCCAAATCTACTTTTATTTTGTTGTATGCGACATTATGCTTGGCCAAGCTATTTAGACCATTGAGATAGATGCATTTATCATATATTGCTCTGTGCCATATCCTAGTATCAATCATAGCATGTTCTAGTATGATAAAAATGCATGTAGATATGTTAGGCATGCACCAAATTCCATCATGTTCATCGATTTCTTTTTGTTGGGCATCTCGTACAAGGTCAATGGTTCTTCATGTCAAGAATAACTCTTCGGGGAAGTGTAAGCTTCATGGTTGGGCAAAAAAAGTGCCTGGATCATGTTCTCGTCTCTTGAATTACATGATTATTGAATTGGACTATTGATGATTCCATCATTTATGTGCATTATTTGTACTTCTATTGGTATTATTATGACTTATTGGCAATTTACTACCCAAGTCAATTATTGTATCTCATTATCTCATGTATTTATGATTTATGTATGAACATATGTCACACAATGATATGACTTGTAAAGAGATATTTTCCTTATTGATATGAACGAAATTATTTCTTATCATTATGATTTATTTAATCTTATTTGAAATCTGCTCGTTACATTTGCAAGATGAAACATGGCCAAAGAGAAACAAGCTAATCACCATAAGGCACGTGGCACAAAAATATATTCTCCATACATGAAGAAATGAGCAGATAGTTTCAAAAGAATTGGTCAAATTTATGTTCCATTGACTTAGTCTTTAATGGTAATTCTTCAATCCTTCAACACTTCGAATAATCTTTATAAGATATCACATCAATCTTCAAAATACTTGTGGCCAAACTTGTTATGCTACTAGCACATCCCAAAATCTTTGCATTTGACTTTTTCCACCTTCGGCCTCTAGGAAACATCCTCTACCGCTCTAAGAAAAACATCTACTACCAACATCAAGAACTATTCCTGAATTTTGCAACCTCTATTTATTATTTACTCATTATTCAAAACTTAGAACAAGGTGATTGGTCATTCACTCCCAGTGACTTCTTCAATAAGGAAGTCATCTCCCTTCTTAAGCATGTATTCACTGAAAGCTAATAAAACCCTGTTCATATCCTCTCTAGGAACATTTTGTGAGAGATTTCATTGAAAATTTTCCTAAGCATAAACCTCAAAAATATTCTTGATTTTATTATTCCTTCTTCTCATTTATGCTTCATACTTTACAATAATGTTCTTGTTCTTTACTATATCCTCCATCGACTCTTGATTCAACCATGCAACATGATCACTGACTACTTTTCCAATGATGGATTTAAAACTATTTACCTTTACATCTCCTTGCCCCAAATTGTCTTGGTCAGTTATTTGTTGCATTAGAGCCTCGATGAGATCCAAATATTTGTCTATCATTTTCTCAATCTTCCCTATGAGTTTTTCCATTTCATTTGTACACTTATGTAAGACAATATTCTCCCAATTCAGTTATAAACCCCAAGTCTTTATCTTGGGAATATCTTGTTTAGTTACCACATTTTCTTTTAATAACTACTCTTTCCTTATCTTCATAATAGCCACCATCCATTGCAACTTGATGTCATTTTTCTCCAGGTAGTCTTTGCAATTTTCCATTAGCTTTGTAATTTTTCTAAACCAATGTTGAGTTGCTTTACACTTTCCTATAGCTTCTCTCATAGCTTCTTCACCATGTTTCATCACATCCTCCACCCAATTGTCTAGCACATTTGCTTTATGTTTCACACCTTCAATTGCATCTACTTGCTCTTTAGACATTATTATGGGGTCTAGAGGTAATTATGTCAATGATTGACCTAGTTGAGTCACAACTCCAAGAAATTTTGCATTTGAGCTCTATGTGTTCTTTCAATTCTCTCTTCTTTTACTTATCTCTTCTCATGCGAGTAGTAATTGCTTCTAAATTTATCTTCATTTCTTCAATCTCATGTGTTCTTTCAAAGCATGTCCCAAGTTAATAGTAGACACTTGATATCTCAAGCAGTGATTTCAGGTTTATCCTTTTCCCCCACAAGTGTAGCAATGTCTATAATTTTTCCTCCATCTGCACTTCTCCCTATTGCATGCTTAACCCTAGCCTGGACTTTAGGTTTTGGTGTTTGCACTTCCTACATTACACTTTTAAATTCCAGAGGTGCCAATTGCACCTGCATTGGTGGTTGTAATTGCTTGGCCAACCATTCTGGTATATCATCACTTGGTCTTTATTATTTTGGACCTTCTTTCATTATTTGATCCTTTGGCCCTAATTTAAACATATGATCTTTACCTGCCTTATCTTCTGGAATTTACTCTACACTGACCTCTTATTTAAGTAGGTCTATGTTGACTTGTTCTTGCTCAACATCTTTCAATTCTCTTGGATTATCTTTACTTTTCTCTTCCACTACACTCTCATGTGTATCTGGTACATGGGTTTCTAGGATATTTATCTCTATTGGTTCAGTGGATTTATTTTCAATTGAACTCTCCTCTTGTTGAGATTCTACCAGATAGTTTTGTGTGACATTAGCTTCCAAATGTTGAGATTGGTCTCCAACCATCTCAACCTTTATTGTATTATTATTCTACATTTTTTCTTCTTCACTTTCTAGAAGAATGGGGTTTTGGTGCTCTTTTCCTTTTTGTTCCCATTGAATTGAGGATATTATCTCTATTCTTTCTTCTACCCTCATTTCTTTCCTTCCAGGATCTTTTCTTTCTTCCTAATCAAGTGAAAGTGTTATCATATCTAGGCCTTCAGAAATACCCTCCTGAACACTTTCTTGTTCACTTGCTATATATGATATGGGCATAGGTGTGATTCCTTGTCACTTTACTAAAACCCTTCTATCAACTTGTCTAGTCTTTCCCTTTCTTTCATGATTTGATCCATGGTTATGGTGTCTTCTCCCTCAATAGGTGAGTATGTATCTCCCATGGTCCATCTCATTATAGAATTTCCTACTGATGGAGGAGAAGAAAACATGGTTGTCATTGGTTGTGAAATAGACCCTCTCAGTCAAGTATACTATTGTTTATCAACCATCTCTTTTGGATTTACGAATTCAGCCCGAGGCATCATCAATGATGATGATGGTCCTACTGATTTACTTTGAAATTTTCCCAACAAATTTGTTGGAACTTCCCTTGTCTTCTAGTGGTGATCCTCTGGCTGCATGGCTATTGAAACCCCTTGACTTGTTGTTTAAGCAATCATTTCTTTACTTTATTCAATGTCTCTAGCTTCTATAATTCTCCTCTTTTTATTCATAGCATCACTATACCCACTTTCTCCTTCTACATTTTTCTTTCTCTTCCTTCTATGGGATTATGTGATGTGTAATCCTTTTAACCTCAACTTTTGGATGTACCTATCAAGCCAAATTTTATTGAATTCTATGGCGGGCTTAGTTATTTCTTCCGGTGATGTGATTTTAGGCTCTTTTCAATTAGGATATTGGATGGGCTGATAAAAAATTCTTTCAACATTGTACTTGGGATTTAACACTTCCCCATTATTATTTGTCACTTGTGCAAGAATATCATGTGTTCCTAAAGCCTTCATTTAATCTAATGTTAATCTTTGATGTGACCTTTTTCAAACTTCATGTTCATTTGCATAATAATTCCAGTAATCCTCTAGATGGAGTTTATGAATAAACCTCTTATTAATCTATTTTATGAGCTTTCCTATTGGGTCATATTTTCCGTTCTCAACTCAAACATCTCTAACCCATACATTTGCAGTTCAGCCTTTGTTAATCTGGCACATTTCAAGGTGTTGCATCTGTATCTTTCCATGTAAATGGGAAACTTGATATATCCTTTCTTGTGTGCTTGAAGAACTTGGCATCATGAGATTCCATCACCTATCTTGCAAACTCCGGAAGTAGCACTTTGTTAGTAGGTTATCTGGGTAACATATAAGGAAAACCTGAGAACCCTTCAATTTTGATATAGGTAAACTTAGGAAACTAGATATACCGGTATTCATGATCACTAATTACACTTTGTTCATCCACAAAGATTCTTTTAGCCTTGTCTCCTTCTACATGGTTCAAACAAGCTTCATGATGAATGTATCTTTAACCCTCCTGTAATGTCTTAAATATGATTTGGTTGTTATCTAAGGATAATGTTAGTAAATTAACCTTTCTCCAAGGTTATTTCCCAAAGTTCCCACCTTGTTTAGCCCTTGGTTCACAACACATGAATATATCACATATGAAGACATGAAAAACAACATACAACAAATTCACCGCTAGCAATTCACTGACGGAAAATTCACCTTGCGAATATTCACCGCCATAACAATTCACCGCACGAAAAATTAATTGCATGAATTTTTTTTGGTTAATTTTCCGTGGTGGTGAATTGTTGGTGACGGTGAATTTTCCTGCGGTGAATTGTTGATAGTGAATTTTCTATCGGTGAATGCTAGCGGTGAATTTTCCTAGAGCCATGAAAAACTAGGCTAGCGTTTTGAAATATTGCACTCGATCACATAAAAAATCACTAATAGCTTTTGACCAGTGAATTTTAATTATTCCATCTTTTACATGCCTAATGATTTCATACATCTAAGGTTAGAATTTTCTAGCATCATGAGACCCTGCTATTCTATTCAACAATGTCACGATGTCATATATGTCTATGATGAAATCAGACCTAAATATAGGCTAAGACATTTTCAACAGTGGCTTTGGCTTTTCTTTTCTTTGAACCAAGCTATCAGCATTGTTCTTTTATTCTGCTCCTCCATACTTGCATATGCTTTTGCAGCTTTGTCAACCTCTATAGGACTCATCAGTGGAAAAAATAGGAATTCCAAAGGTCTGGATAATTCCTTCTGAGGTTAAGTCAACAAATACTCTACCTTCTTTTAGAACTATTTTCCTCGTGGCATGGTAGAAATGTATGCATTCTAAAACCAACTTTGGGGCATCCTTAGCGTGAGGAAATCCAACCGCCATATGTAACCCACTTGCTGCAATGTTTTGTGCCTACGAAGGCGTGTTGGGTGATCTAATCCTCTCTAGGAATTCCTCCTCATTGAAATTACACATATGGTTATCTGTCACCATACCATATATTGCAACAACCTAAGATTGAGAAAATTTGAATTCATTCTTGACTCCCCTCTTTCAAACGCTCATGGTGTCTGGATTTTGCATGGTTAATGTGTCAAATTCTTGTTCTGATCAGGGTTAGTTTTCATAATCTTGCATTCATTTTAATGTTAAATTCACCCAATTGTTCTTGAATAAAACATGCCTTTTAACCTCTTTAAATCTTTTAATCAATTAATCATGCATGTTTCAGTTTAAGTATACCAGAACATCATATTTTTATGAATACCAGCTATATGCAGAAAGAACTAAAGTTTCATCCAAAGAAAACACCTGATTTAGCTGACAGATCGGATGACCTTACACCTCTTTTGAACTTTGATGCTTTCCTCTTCTTTGTCTCTTACGGTTGTTCCTCAATTTCTATGATTCTTCGTTTATTGTTTCTTGAACACGTTATTGTGTTTTAGGTGCACTAATATACCCACTTAATGAAAATCACATGACAACGCAATTATTCTCCAATTCTTCCAACACATGTTAATCATTACTCATTTAATGTGTTGAATGTTTACAAGTCCAGTAGCTCAAGCATTAATGGTAAAAAAATTTTATCTTCGCGCTTTATTTTTTACTTCAAGATAAAGCAAGTTCAATAGTACTTCTTTTCTCTGATATTTGACTAATCATCGAGAAATTTGTCAGATACGAAACAGACTAAGATATCAATTTTTGTTCAGCATGACCAAAATATCCTGATATCACTTTCCTTTTAAAATGTCGGTATGCCACAGAAAAGATATTATCAGGTTTCTTCATTGATAATGCAAGGTTAATTTCTTTTAGAGGTCATTTTGTAGGAAAATTACCCATTAACGGCTTGCTATCCATATCAGGTGCTAGTAAGGGACTTTTTCCATCGATTTCATAATGCTTTTAATTTCCAATTTTCCCCAAAATCTATTTGATTAAAATTTTGGGTCCAAGGTTAAGTATTTCTTACTTCACTCTCTTCGGTAAAATAGTTGACGGAAAGAACATCTTATTGGGATAATATCCCATTGCAAGATGTTTTACTTGACTGAAAACCAAACATGCTAAGGTGAATATCCAATCTCACAAGACTTAAAATTCTCGAAAAACCCAACTATCAACTTTGAGTAGCTTCTAAAGAATAAACCTGTACGATTCCCTCCAAACTAAACAAAAGCAAAAGAAAAGGAGTCTCTATTTTACTCGTGCAAAATGGGGCATGTTGTGAAATCACACATGTCCATCTACTAGTTTCACACCTTAAATGATGAGATCTAGTCCTTAATTAGGCTATCAATATTTTTGCTTTCCATTTAATATCTGCTCTTAAGTAGGATTTTTCCTCATGATCCTCTGTGGGGTAAATTCTTTGATATAATAATCTTTTTCATCCATTATGTTTTCCCTATATGACATTCTTGAATTTTTCTCTCAAACATTTTGATTTCATCATTGGTATTTGGACATTCTTGTATGTTAATATCTCATTTCTTCATCTATTTGTCATTCTACTTCATCCATGTGTTATTCCTTCTAGTTATCTCTTCTTTCATAATCTTAAGCCAACAATGCTTTTCCACATTTTGAGTCTTCTTTAGGTAAACTTAACAACTAGACCATTGTTGATGCTTCCAAAGTGAAAGTACATGTTTCAACCAATTAAATTTCATATGAAACAACAGTCTTAGTTTTGAGACTACTTATAATTAGATGTTTCTAGATTCTTTCTACTTGCCTCCATTTCCGATCTGACATATTGCTGCCCCAAATTTCACATCCGTAGAGGATCACTATTATAACCGGAAAACCAAAAAGCATTCACTTAGTTTTCCAATCCCATAATTATGCATTCCTATATCTGTTTTGTAGGGAATATAATGCTTTCCACCCTCTTTGAATTCATTTTGTTGAGTTTGTTTCCCAATTGAGCTTGTTATGGAAATCAAGCCGAAGGTATTTGTACTCATTCACTACCTCCAATGGGTTGCCTTCAAAAAGAAAGTTATTTTGTTTCTTTTAATCTCTTCACAAAGAGAAGATCATTACTTTGGTTTTGCTAGTGTTCACTTGCATCCCAACTTCTTGACAAAAGGTTTCAAGCACCCTTAAGTGTTTCCTCGAACTAGGAGTTGTTTTAGCAATTAATATAAGATCATCCACATGTAAGAGTAACTTTATTACATACTTAGCCAACTAAACTCCCTCCCCACCAACCTTGTTTAATCACTCTTCTAAATTACCAATGTATAGCCCAAAAAAAGTTGGGGAAAGTGGCAAACCTTGTTTGCCACCAATATTATTGCCAAAACACTCTAACATTTCATTTATGGTTATGATTTTAGCCTTGAATTTCTCATAAAGCCTATGGATCGTAGCTCTAAGCACATTTGGAACTCTTAGTTCATCCATTCTATTCCACAATTTTTCATGGGGTGCCATGTTGAAGGCATTTAAAAGTCTACAAAACAACAAAAGGCCTCACCACCTTGGGTATTCCATATTTTTTCAACTAAGAGCCTAAGGTAACACCATGATCAATGGTGGAATTTTTTGGTCTAAAACCAACGTGTTCTTTAGCTCTTTTTCCTTCTTTTTCTACCCAACTACTAATTATGTGTTCAACCATGCTTCCAAAAATCTTTCTCAAGAGGGGATTAACCATAATAGTATGGTAATTTGATGGATTATTTGTATCACTGCTTTTGTATAAAGGGATCACCACACTGGTTGTCCAATTTTCCAAGAAGCCCTCTTGAGTGACATTAGTGAAGATGCATTTGATATGACGTGCAAGGACCTCAATACCCCATTTTAAATGTTATCCCTGCAACCCATCAATATTGTGTGCCTCTCCCCTACCATTGATGTCTTCAATGGTGAAAAGTTCAATAGTTGCATTGATTACCAAGGGTCTATGATTATCTTGGCCACGTTCATAAAGCAGCTTTGCATATTCAAGCCATTGAAAACATGTGATATTGTTTTTTGTTTGTTTTCTCTTTTGTTGCAACTTCCCAAAATATTTCATGTTTTTTTTTCTAAGGATGATCATCTCCTCCCTTCTTATGTTCACATATTTTTATTTTTTATATGACAAATTTTCATACTCTTTCTTAATTTATTTGTCCATTACACCTTGTAGATTTCTTTTTGTTGTCTTGCACTCATCGTTGAACCAAAGATTTGCCATAAGAGTGTTTTTTTCTCCTCTATCAAGTCTAGTCCTCTTACAAACATTTAAAGCCTTGTGAATCAAGGGAACAAGCATATCCTTTCTTATATGATGGTTCTCTATGTAAGCTAAATTATTCTCGTATTCCCAAAAAAATTGTTTGAGGGCAAGTTTGAAAAGTTTCTAGTTTTCCTGAGTCATGAGAATCCCACCTTGCAAAGATGCTTTATTTTGGTTTGAGTGGACTTGTTTGCCCTATTGATTGTTTATGTGGATGGCTATTTTTATATATATTGGATTATGATCTAACTTCATATCTATTGGGAAATCTCCAACCACTAACTCCATTAGCCTCGAGGTGTAATTTTGCAAGCAAATAACATAGTCCATTACACTTTGATTGTTGTATGTTTTGCATGTGATGTTGCCTAAATTTGGCCATGTCTTCATACCATTGCATATGACCATGTTGTACAAACTACATATCCCCAATAATTTTGCCCTATAGTGAGTAACAATACTCTTACTATCTTGTGAAGTCCTTTCCCAAAGTTGATCACTCTCTTCTTCCAACCATAATGGGCCACTTTTCTCTTTGTATTTGCTTTTCAGATTCAGGGCTTAGATGTTCGCTATCCTAGCATTAAAGTCACCTATTATTAGGACTTCCCACATGGTGTTAAACACATAAATGTCTTTTTTAGTGATGCATAGGGATCTTGACGATCTAGATTCCTTTTTTATATGATTTTGAGCCTTTTGGAATGAAGTACCATGCTGCCAACCTTATTATTGCTTGATTTTCTATTGTTTTTAGCCATATGTATTTCTTGTTTGGGTCTTCTTTCTCCAATTTTATAGTCTTGTACAAATTTTATTTGATTAGAATTGTAACTTCGCCATGTCTTTTGCTATTGTTGATCCTTTCATTCCAAACCAAAGATTTTTTATATCCTTCAAACTTTGGAATTTTACACTCATCATGCTCACGAGTCTCTGTAAGAATGATAACATCTTAATCTTTTGCTATGGACCCTAACCTAGGTCCTCTTCTCCATGGATAACCTCTACAATTCCAACTTACCATTGTCAAATATTCCCACCAAAGGGTGGTCAACTTCCTATTTCTTGTGTGTCATTTTGTCACTGACTTGGGCATTGAATAAAGTTTGGGCATTGAATAAAGTTAACCATTTCGTCATTGCCAATAAGAAACAAACACATGCTTTCAACATGACTGTGAAGATATGAAATACTTTTGGGGCCCACTACTCTCGATATGTTGTAGTGTCAATTTTTAACATGGAAACTTCTTTGTATCAAGCAGAAAGTCCCCATACACTATTAGATTGAAGGTGATGGGGTAGATTGAACAATGATGCAACTCCAAAATTTTCAAAAACACTTAAAAACACCTAGAAAATAAAATATACTATGATACATAGGGACGGGTCCTCAATATTTTGTGCCACGTACCCACACCAAGGACCTTTTAGGGACGCAGGGACAGCTTGGGGATGTTTCCTAACTATCCTCAAAAAAAAACAAAATGGCCGAGGTGTTTTTGAGATGGCAAAATGGGGTGGGAACAGTGTGGAGCTAACAGGCATCCTTGGGATGTGTTAGGGACATCTAAAATGTCTCTCGACCATCTTGAGGACGACTAACCATCCCCACGTTGGCAAGTCATTCAAAAAATGCATAAAAATATATATGTAATATTATCTTATGTGGGCCCCCACGTCCCTCTAAACCCTAAGCAATCAAATAGAATACTCTATTATAACTTATGTTCATTTTTATATGAAAAAAATTTGCAGCCAAGTTATAAATACAAAGAAGAGGGTTTGAAGGTGTTGTTGGAAAAACCAACATTGGTGAGGAGTGAGGTGAAGAGTGAGGTAGCAACTAGCAAGAGAAGTAAAAGAGGTATGTCAATCTTCCATTTGTCCTTTTTTTCTTCAATTTTTCATAGTTTAAAAGATGGAATGTATGATTTTTTGTTTTTTTTTTTAATTTCCGATCGCTAAATTCCAAAACAAAACAACATGAGCAACAATAGTGAGAGTAGTGGGCATGTTGAGAGGGAAGAAGAAAATTAAAGTGGTATGGGAGAAGGGGGATAGCCTCAAAAAAAATCATTTGAATGTCCTTCTAAAGCTCTAAAAACATTCAAAATACCCCTTTAATTCTAAAACACCTCTTCTTCAATTGGTGGCAGCTTTAATTGGTGGCAGCCCTAGATAAAGACAGAAAAATTTAGGGGGTACTAGATTCTAGATATGTCACATTTGTCATGATCATTTTACAGGGAGCTACACAAGGCTATATTTTCATCTATTGGAATTTAAAGCCAAAGGGGTGAAGGTTTGTGAAGATATAGAGGAGGATGGAAGGGTAGAGTGTTATAGATTGCATATGGAGGTAGAATCAAAGTCTAAGGGGTTTTCAATACCAACACAATCCTCACAATCAACTCTGCATATGCCCTCTATAGTTGGTAGTGCTAGTGGTGATTTCATGTTTCCACAAGAGGGAAGAGGAAGAATATTACTAGTGAGCAGCCAAGTACAATTGTGCAAGTTTTTTCAATGTGCATGCACAAGATGTGGCAAAGTCCTCCATTGCCAAATTTTTCTATCCCCATGTCCCATTCCATGTAGGTCGTTCTCCTTACATCGAACAAATGTCCAAAGATGTGACTATTGTTGGTTCCTCATTCACCCCTCCTGGAGAACATAAACTACACACTACACTCCTTGAAAAAGATTATTACAAGGGAGTTTGGTGATGGAGGACATGAGACAGTGTTGGATTAGGATGGGGTGCTCTATTCTCATGGATGGGTGGTTCAATATTAAACATTAGCCACTTATCAACATCATAGTCACATGTTCAGTTGACTCATATTTTTAGCTGATAGGCTATATTTAGTGTGGATGCACTTTGAACGAAACATGTCTCACGCTGCAAACAGCCAAAAGTGAAACCATTTTATAGCTTGCTGTTTACTATGACGGGTTAAATAGTTTTCTACGGTAAATAACTTTCACCTTTGGAGATCATTTAAATCTTTATTTTATAGTATGAGCAGCATAACAGTTATTGAATAATGTATGATGGATAGTGAGATAGGCAACAGTGAAGGGTGTTAGTCGGTTGCAGACAACTCTTTAATTAATTTGTTCAAACAAAAATCTATTTGATGATGTGTATGGCTTGTGTGAATGGTTTGGAACTCTGGATGAATCTAGCAATCACCTGTAAACAGTTTGTACAGTTAGAGATTATTTAATTAAAAATAATACATGATTTGAGATTGAAAGATTTGATTTCATTAGAAAGATTTGATTTCCTGGGCTATCCAACCTGTCATTTGAGTGAGCAGGTACAATCGCAATTACTTATGGTCTTTTCATTGCTTTCGTTGCTACTGGATATGCACTATTTAGTGAGTAATATTTGTTGAGCTTGTTTTTTTTGTTCATTCATTTGTTCAGTTGCTTGTTTTGTGATTCTTCAATCGGTGAGTGTTGCTTTAACAATAAGATTCAATCCTTCATTTGATGCTATTGTTGTTTACCTGCTTGATGATCTTTTGTCTCTATGTATGTGTCTGATTTGTCAATGGTAGCATTTTTTTGGTTATTTGCATGCATGAGTATTGTGTTTGTTGGGATCTCATGAGTTCAGGTCCTCGTATTTTCACATCTAAGGTGCTCGATGTGAAGTAGATGTTTCAATTGACTATCTTTTAGACAACCCAGATGCATCTTTAGTCAAATGCAGGAAACACCCATCAGGTTGCCTGCTAAGGGATATGCCAAATGGCCATTCAAAGGTTTGGTTTGTTTCCTCCACTATTTTTGAGTATACCATAGCTAATTTTTGGATCCTTAAATCATGAGTATTAAGTATTATAGTTTACATAATGACATATTGATATAGATTTATGCATATTGTTGCTTTGATACACCAATTTTGCTGCTATGATACACCAATCATGTGGAAAAAATATGAATATTGGGTAATGAGACTTTAAATATAGGCATTGATAGTTTGGAAATGTCCTACAGATTTGGTGTAAATTTCTGCTATAATACTTTTAACAATGATCTGTAAACAACATTTTTATTATTGAGAACTGGTTGTTTAGATTTATAAATTTCATTCAAATAGCGACAATGATGCTTGTACATCAGTCGTATAAAAAGTACATATGGATGTATGGATGTTGAGTGATGACTATTTAGATAAGAGTATTAATATCTTTATATAAGTCAGTTTAGATTTATATTTGATGCAAATATCCACTTTGATGCTCACAACAATGATGTAAACACCGTATAGGAATATTGAGTACTTGAAGGAAGTGACACGTTATTACAATTTGAACATGACATTGTTTTTGTTTTCTTAACCTATAGCATATGTCAATGGGCAAAGAGAAGGTAAGATAGTCGAAAAATCATTCAAAATGGGAAAATACCTAGCCAAAGGGCTAGAAGATGCTCCAGTTTTAAACATTCTAAATGATTGAATTAGTCAAAATAATTATCAATTTTCATCAGACCAGAATGCTAGAATCTGAAAGCTATAAAGCTCTAAATGAGGATGCCATTTCCCAAACAATGAAAGACACAACTTTGGAAAGGAACACAATGAATCCCTGAGCTTCTTAATTTGTTATATTATATTTCTAATTTGAAAATGAGAAAATAGAAATAGTCTCAAAAATTTAATAAATATATTTTACCTGATAAACTATGCAAGGCAAGACCATATGGATGGAATGATGCTTATGTGTTTAGTAAGGCAATGGGAGAAATGTTTTTATACCATCAAAGAGAAGAAACCCCATTGGCTATTGTTAGACTTAGTGCAGTAAGAACGGTCTTAAACTTCATGTATGTATCAAGTGTTTACTAGCCAAAGACTAGTTTCTGGCACCTATCAAAGTGTCTTTGAAGATAATTTGTAAGAACGAATCAAACTTGTTTGTGCCATCTATCGACTTAAACTCATTATAAGATTGTTCAAAAGTATTTATTTTTAAAATACAAATTTAGTTATTTTTATTTAAAATTTTATATATTAAATTATCCAACTTCAAATACACTTGGCAATCTTTTCTAGATTCTTTGTTTCTTTGCTCTCCTAGTAGTCTAGGATCCCCACTTTTTTGTTTGGTTAGAAGGCCTTGAAGGCATTTATGCTCTTTAGACCAGTTTATCACGAGCCTTCCTTTGTTGGTTGATTCTTTCTTCAATATAAAAGTTGCATAGGTAGATGACCTCTTGTAATGTCCCCACTCTAGTTAGTATCAGTTGCAGATGGGTTAGCCTATTATTTAGACTCTCATAGGCTAATATGTTTGGATAGAGGGTCTCAGTGGCAGTTAATGGAGGTTGTTGTCACTCCATATTCCTCAGTTCAGTATTGGGTTCAGTTCTAGGCCTTTGCAAATCAATGTTTGGCTTAGTTTGAGGGACTTACTATTTATAGTAAGTCAATCTAGCAATGATTCTATTTTTAGTCATGGCACCTGGACACATGGGGGTTATACAGTGTTGACCCCAGCTTCTGATGGCATGTCAAAGTATTGAGTATTGAGGGAGATATTAATATTTTAGTGATTAAGTTATTTAATTAACTTAAGCGGATATTATAAAGTTATAATTTAACTTTATAAAAGTAAAAACCACTTAAATATTATAAAGTGAGTTTTAAAACATTAAGTCAAAAAGAAGGTACGCTCAAGTGTTATGAGACATTTAAAAAATAAATAAAGTGCCTTAAATACATTTAAAATGTATTTAAAAGACAAAAGTCGTGCCTTTTGAGAAATTGTGCTTTTTGAGGAGAATAAAAGAGGCAAGAAACAAGTCGACCTCATTCATTCATGAGCATTTGACATTGACTCTTTTTTTGGCTTCATCAAAGCTTTGCCTGAGACAAGGGTTTCAGCAATCTTCCACCATTGGAGAACGAGAATTCTTCAGTGTTCTGCAATTGTGAGGCTATGAAATACTAGCTGAATTAGAGGGCTTCATTCAGGAGTTCATTTGTGCTTGCAATAGGTTAATTCATCAGTTTCTTTGCAATTTACAATAAGGAAGGGTCAAACTAGATTGTGGCGCCTTCACTCATAGTTCCAGAGCATTCAATAACAAGTTGTACCATTCTCCTTGCTAGCCATACTACTTCACAGGCAATCAGGCATCATTTGGCTTAGGCGTGTGGACTAAGGGTTGAAACGCCTACCTTTTGGACCTTCTGACTGCTTCTCCCTGGACGCCTAGCACTACCAAGCCATTTCAAGCAGTTTCTAGGGTGGAGAAATCCAGATCTGAGGTTGGGAGATTATTTTATGCAGTTTCATGGTTTTGCCTAGCATGTACCAGATATTTCTTATTTAATTAATCTGAGGACTTTCGAGTACGTTTGTTGTATGAAATTTACTTGTAGCAATTTCCAGATCCATAATAGCATGGCAGTTACTCTTTTATTACTTGTTATTCAGTTTTAGTACTATTTCTTGCCTGGCACACTTCTTATTATTTGCATAAAATTCATCAAAACAAGCAAAAACACAAAAACAATACAGTTTAGCATTAGAAGCAGAGTTAGAACCAGCAGGGTTCTTCACACCTCTGTAACAATAGAACATAAATATCCTAAAGGACCTCTCGTTTGCAAGCTACTACTTATAAATTTATGATTTTCCAATCATACTTTTTTTCAGGTTTAAAGATAGTTTTATGATGTTAGAGATCAGATTTTCATATTATAATATTTAAAAAAAATTAGAATTCTTAGATTTGATTGTGTAACCATTTTTTAATGATGAAAATATGTTTACACAATCAAATCTAAGAGCTTTCAAAAAATTCAATTTTTATAATGGTTTAACAGTTTTGCAAACTAAACATCATACAATAATTCAATTGATGGAGAATGGTGGTTCCAATAATTGCCTACTATGCAAAAGGCTAGCATCCTACCCTAATTGTTGATCCAAATGTGGCATATGATATTGTAAGTATCACCACACACTTTTAACAGTGTTTTCTTGAATTGTAGAGATGGATATTAATAGACTAGTATTTTTCTAAATGTATTTATAAATGCAAATAATATAATTTCAAGTTCCAGTAGATATGGTTGCAAATGCAATACTTGCAGTAATGGCAAGGCATGTTGGAAAATCTAGCCTGGAGATTTATCAAAATGGATTCTTCTATTGCAAATCCAATATTCATGGGAGAATTTTTTGGGATGTTCCATCAGTATTTTAAAGCCCATCCTTATGTTGATGTTAGAGGTAGACCAATAAAATTCTCTCAAGTTGTTTGACAATATGGAAGATCTCTCTTCTCATGCTATAAACAGATCATTAAATGTAAGTTGCAATGGAATATTATTCATTTACATATCATAATATAGATGAGCACTTTTAAGACATTTTTAGATCAAGTTGTTGTGTAGGTTTTTCTTAACAAGGTATTTCCATAGTTGTTGTTTATGGTCTTAGTTGAGGTGAGTTTCTCACAATTCATGTAATATTAAAAAGATTTATTTTCATTTGTGTATATTTTTGAATTGACTTTTTAGATCACAATCAATGATCCATTAACAGAAAGAGGAGAGTGATTTTGATGATGAATCATTTAGTGTGATCTGAAACATCATTTCAAAAACATAGGTTATTGATTCGAGAACAATCTTTTAAAATTTAATTATTTTAAAATTTTAAATTTTAAATAACTTAGGTTTCCTTCACCTCAATATGCAAAACGTGCCAAAGGTGTTCTCTATATGTTTTTATATTTTGAGCTTCAATTCTTAAAGAAAAATAAAGAATATACCTCCTAAGCATGTTAAATTGCATATACTTTTCTATCAGTGTAATCCTTGCCCCCCTTCTGGTGCAAGTGCTAGTCTTAGAGCTATTGATTGTTCTAAGAAGCTCAAGGATGTAGAATTCCAATTTCATATTTTGAGAAATGCTATAAAGAAGGTTGGGGCCTCCAATGTTGTGCAGATGGTCCTTAATTCAACACATGTGTGCAAATTAGTTGGCATGATGGTGGAGGGTGCTTACAAGCACATCTTTTGGACCCCTTGTGTTCATGCATTGAACAACACATTGAAATACATAGTGAAAATAGATTGGGTGTAGTAGGCAATGATAGAAGCTAGAGATATTTAGATCTTTATTTGCAACCATCACACCTCACTTTCTCTCTTTAGAACATTTTCAAAGAAGGAATTCCTCAAACTTGTGGAGACAAGGTATGCTAGTTATTTTGTTTTGTTAGAGAGGATGCTTGAGGTGTTGGAGGCTCTACAGTTGATGATGGTTAATTCAAAGTGGAGTAGAAAACACTGCAAAAGGAAAAAGCATCAAACAAAAAGTTCTTAATGATGATCAGTGGTCCAATGTGAGGTAAAAAAATTGTAATTTTTATTAACTTGTTGGTTTTCATTTTATTAATAAATCTATAATTTATAATTTGATTGCTGATTTTATTAAAAAAAATCTGATTTTAATTTTCGAACTTATCTTTTTTCAAATTTTTGTTTGCACTTCCAAATATATTTGCTCTTTCATCCAATTGTGGATTTTATTAAATATATTGATGTGGACTCTCACAGTCTTAGAGAAGCTTATGAGACATTTGACAGCATGCCTGGAAAAATGAAGCAAGCAATTTCTAACAGGGATCATAATTTGGGATTGTATGAACAACACATGAAACCCATTGTGATGTGGCAGTGAAACACTATGAACACCTTGCTGCATATGGTAGCCTTTGCTCTCAATCCTAAATGGTATGCACCAAAAGATAGCAAGTTGCCTCCTTGTGATGACGAAGAGGTAAAAGAAGGGTTAATGAAGGCCCTTGGAAAGATGTATTCAATTAAGGGGTTGAGTTTACTATGCACACAATGGCTTACTTTCATTAATCTATGCGGTCCAGCTTTCGGCAAACTAGAGGCGAAAATAGATAGAGCTACATTAGCTCAAACAGATCCTATCAGATGGTGGACATGGCATGGCAAAGATGCACCTGAGTTGAAGACGCTCGTTATTCGCCTCCTTTCACAAGTTGCTAGTCCCTTTGCTGCTAAGAGGAGTTGGTCCACATACAACTTTATTCACTCTATCAAAGGAGATAGGTTGACATCTAGACATGCAGAGAAGTTGGTGGTCATGCATAGTGTTTTCCGACTCCAGGATCATCAAACTTTAGAGTAGCGACAGACTCCAACTTTATGGTGGGATGTTGATACAAAGGATGCCACCCAGATTGATGAGGACACACATGAGGGATTGGATGGAGTCCCATTAGATGAGCCATCCCCTCATACTTATAGTGGCAATGACTCAAAGTCAGACTCTAATTTGATGCAATGTTGGTAGATGCTGATTAGAGGCAACCTCATATTTTCCATCACTATGTTTTACAATTTTACATTTGTGACTGTCATTTTGACATTTGTAGTGCAAACTTGTAGCCTTTGGGCATTTGGGCCAATGAATTATGGAAGCACTTAAATATTAATTTGTTCAACTCTCATGTGAACTCTATTGTGGTGTTTTAAGGATTATATAATGTATACGTCAATATGATGAATTCCTTATCAATGTTATCATATGAATATTTGAAACTTCCCTATATTTTTAAAATTTTACGTATTTTAATATAGCCATCCCCTGACTTCCTCAAAAAATGGCCTCAAAAAAATCTGTCCTCGAAACGTGTCACCCCGTCCCCACATCCCCCGCCCGAGACTAGGTGGAACATAGAAAATATACCAATGCAGAAGTAAATTTTGCAATTGTAGTGGAAAAACACAACAGATATGATTGTCCAATGTCAGATAACGAAAATGTGTTTTCACATAGGGAAAGCCTGGGAAGGATAAGAAGAGCCTCAATGGCCAAAAAATCTATAAGGAGAAAGAAGATATGATTAATCAAAGTAAGAAAACAACTCACATTGGTGAGGGCATAGCACTGTAATGCGTTAAAATATTGGAACATCTTGAATAACCAATTAAGCGCACATATTTCTCACAATATTAAGTTAATGCTGGTTTTTGTAACTTGTCTAACTCTTCATTCTCGTTATTTTGTACGCACATGGGTGATGGATTTAGACTGCTATCATGAAATAGTCGAAGATGGCAGTGTAGTTCCATTCTTCTTCTTTATGGAATGGAATAATTAATGATGTCTACCATTTCCCTGGTTTGAGTATAAATTCACTAATTGTTTCATAACATCCAACCTAGGAAAAAGTAGAATATTGGCCAAATAAACTTGTTTTCTAGGATATCAAGAACAACTTAATATTTTTTATCCTCTCGACAACAATGAGATGCTCTTGAAGTTTACCAAATTAAATGATGGGTCACAAAAGACCCTTGATTATATGGATGACAGAAGATAATATTAGCTGACTCTTGTTAAATTTTGAAAAAGATGAAACAAAAGGCCCACACTCTTGAGATGTTATTCACAATTACCAAATTCTTATCCCATCAGGTTTTCCATAGAATATCATTCCACATATTGTAATTCAAGTAGCAATTAATCACCATATATTCAGCTTATGGTTCTCCATTCCATCCTCAAATTAGGATTTTGGTTTAGTTAACAATGATATGACTTCAAAGAAAACAACGCATTCCAAAAGAGGGTCTGCATACAAGACACATTCGAAACTAGGATATAGAGGACTTGGCAAAGATGACCAAGGTCATTCAACCCATAGAACAAAGGGCCCTCGTAATATTCACCAATATCATCCCTTGAGTTATTGGTCCTTATCCTAGTGTTTATTTTAATATACATTGTATTCATGCCAGTCCAACCATTCAGAATCCAAGATAGGTTGAAGGAACTGTACTATAGGCCAAACTTCATATTTTCTTTCTTCTGTGCTGAGAGGCTCTAACGGCTAGAATTGGTCAATTTGTAGCCATAGTTATATGACAGCAATATAATTATATAAAAATTACTTACATATATGGAGGCAAATAGGGATGACTTCAGCTATATATTGAAACGGATCTCCATATATATAGGGAGAGAAACAGGATGACTTTAGCAGACTACTGAAATGGCACTCTACATGGGAGGTTTTAATGACAATAAAGGTTCTTGTTAATGTGTTGTAGTTGCAGCAAGGTGATCTGATAGTATGTATGTGCATTTACATTGGTATTCAATCGATAATTCTAATAGTGGATACAAGCAAAACTCTATTGGCTTGTCTCGAAAACTTAATGATAATAAATTATTTCTTTTAATGTACAATGAAACAAACCTATTTTTAGTCACTACAAAAACAAGTTTTAATTTCCACTTAAACCTTACACTACAGTTAAAAAATTACTCAATAATAAAAATGATTGACCTCCTCACAATAAGCATTTTTCCATCGATGCTTAGGAACAAGTTGATTGTGTACTTCGTGCTAAAAATGGTACCTACTTTCCAAAAGCCAGATACTTTTTATGGGTGCTATTTTAGCGAGTTGGCTACTTTTTCACAATTTTTTTTTAAACTAAGTTTTTCCGACTGAATTTTTTTTTAATTGCCTTATTTTCAAACAAAATTACATAAGTTTATTGGAACTGCCAAAATAGTAAGTTCCCATATCTTTCCTCAGAAGGAATCTGCAATACATATTTTTATGATTTTGAAAGATTCACTTGCCATTGCTTAAAGATTCACCAACCATTCAATGTCAGTAATATGTTTTGCATTCTCGTAAGTTTTCATGTTCTCAGAGCATAGAAAATTATCAACTTTACAAACATGACAGGAAATGTTGCTTTCATTGTTATTTTTTCTAATATATGCCATGCATGATCCAAATACAGTTTACATTTATATTAATTTGCAATAAATAGTAGGAATTATAATACAAAAGATGGATTCTAGGATCCGATTGAAACCTGAGGTGGTAAAAAATTAAAACAATATACAGGTAAGGTGAAAGTCATCTTGTTGATGCCAGGAGAGTCCCAACACATACCCAATATTCTGGCTGTCGGGACCTAAGAAAGCTCCTTCAACTTGAATAATGACTACATCTTACCTCTAAAAGATGTAGATGAATTAAATGGCTTGATTCCTTCTATTTGCATTTTTATATTTTGTACAGCTGCTATTAATTATTGTGGGCTTGTATTTGGAACCAGTACAAGATGTAGCCAGAATCATAACTTTCAAGCACGTGTCCCATTCATTTAGCTGTGCTTACTTGATGCTTTATTTTGGCATTAAGGAATTGATCACCGCCTTCATCTTTTAGCATTGGCACAAGGTACAATCCATGTTAGCAAGCCGGATTTTCTCAGTGGCCGTCTTTTTTGTTTTGATGCCTGGCCATAGTAACATGCAAAAAAGGAACAAATGTTCATTAAATATTTCAAACAAATCACATAATCAAGGAAAGCTCAAATTGCTTAGATACATTGCAAGAAAAATCAGAACTTTGGAGACAATACAAATATTCTGTGATATGAATTGATTCATTATTTAGAGGAAGGTGAACAAAAACAGTCTTCAAGAGTAAAGTAGCAACCTTTGATTGATCAGTTTTGAGAAGTTTCCAACAAAGAATACTACCAGATTCTGAGCTAGATCCAGATTCGCTGCAATCATAAAAGCAAAAATGTTAAGTCTGCTGAAATTTAGTGATTTGTTGCAGTTCACCACAGCTAAGGAGTGTCAAAACTTAAAGCAAGATAGTAAATTTGGTAGGCAATGTCTTGTACAATAGACTTCAAATATGAAAAAAAAAATTAGAAAACAAATGATAAAAAACAGGAAAAATACAGTAAATCGAATTACAGGTTATTGCACTTGTCACAGAGTATTATTCTTTCTAGATTATATATATATATATATATAGTCATCTGCTGAACAAAAGAATCCAACAGACCCCATACAGTACAAACTTTTGCTTCACATACTGAACAAATTGTTGTTATGTTTAAGCAGGAGATGCACATAGAAATTTATATTTACAATTAACAATATAAGTTACATATGCTATATAAATATAATTTAACATCCGCCATTTATATTCTTCAGCTGTAAATTATTAATAAATATTGTGTTCATTAATAAATCAAAATGATAGGGGTTTTATGGCAAACTTAAAACATTGTATAAAAAATAGAGTGAAAATGTCCCATTTCACCATATTTGATAACCTTGGATTAGAGGGCATAGTAGCATAGGTCACAGACCTATAAAATATAGCAGTATTTGGATTAGAAAAATATCAAATGGCAGA
Source organism: Sequoia sempervirens (assembly GCA_007258455.2). Taxonomy (NCBI): domain Eukaryota; kingdom Viridiplantae; phylum Streptophyta; class Pinopsida; order Cupressales; family Cupressaceae; genus Sequoia; species Sequoia sempervirens. The sequence continues at coordinate 125,622 of VDFB02252320.1, forward strand.
TGTAAGTAGACAACCAAATCTAACCTATGCATGGAAGATTGCTAAAAGTAGGTGAAGACACCAGATTTACTTAAAAATCAAAACCATTAATGTAATCTAAGTAGCCGGTTCGGTTCGCCGGTTCGGCAAAATTTTTTGGGGGGTGGGTTTGGTTCGTCTTGGGTTCGTTAGTACAAAAAACATGTAAAAATAAAAAATATTATAAATATATATATATATATATATATATATATATATATATATATATATATATATATATATGCAGCCTTGAAGCAAGAATTAGGATTAAAATATCACATACATCATATAAACAACAAAACCACCATAAACTTGAATGTCATTTAAAACATGCATGATAAATATTCATCGTTGAAACTTGAATTGTGGCAGCATCATCAAGAAATAATTGTTTCATAACTAGCTATATCAAGTAATTTGCAACCGTATGAAGATTATTTTCAGGCAATAATGTGTGATGAACACTTTCAAGCTTCAAAGTAGCATGCGTGGGAGCTTTCCTGATATGTATGAGACTTTCAAGCAGTTAGTAGTTTATTCATTTTTTTCATGATTGTATATCTATTTATTGACAGTCAGATAATACATAACTGTGAGATGGTTGAGAATCGAGATATGATACCTAATATAAGGGCTGCTGTTTAAATCTTATCAGAACACCGCCATGTGGTCTATTTCTTTGATTGAAACTTGCAGCCATTTTGTTCTCTAAATTTCACTTGAAGAACATTAATATTTTATTATTTCCTTATTGAAGCGTACAATCTAGATTAACCTTGATTTTGTTTAGACTGTTTATATTTTTTGATCAAAACTGATTCTAACAAGTCAACATGACTTTTGAAATGTATAAAATAATAGAGGGGTAGCCAATGGGCATTAAAAAATAAAATTTTGAAAAATCCTGACATTTTTCAAAAACATTGTAGAGTTGAATCATATTTTTTAGCTAAAGATGCCTAGGGTTAGGGATCCTAGATACACTCATTGGAAAACTGGTCACTGATGGTAAAACACTCATTGCTACCCCACAAATTTAGGGTGTATTATCATTCCACAAAGAACAGGAGCATTTCTTGCCAAATTCAAGGTGGCAATATGTGTTTATAACCCCATCTTTATCTTCCACTAACCCTTTGCATTGCTCCTCCACAAAATTAAACTCTAAAAATCTAATCACCATGTACAAGAATCTCATCATCATATATAAATGATAAATAATAAACTAAAAGGAAAGGTCTTTCGCCTAATCTGTATGCAGCCATGCTTTTGGCATTGTCAAAAAGAGCAAAACAAATGAATAAGAATGAGGTAGTTAAGGTGTTTGAAGTGATTAGAGGTCACTTTTAGGGTTCCTTTGGGCATGGGTCAAAGTCAAACTCTATAAAACATTAAAAAAATGCTCAAAAAAACACTTTTTGGATGCCTAGGCACGCAGGTTCTGTCTTGGTTCGCCTAGGTTCTGTCTGGGTTCTGCCCGGGTTCTCTTGGGTTCTGCCTGGGCGAACCAGACCCAAAAATGAAGGACCCTAATCAAACCCACAGGCGAACCGAACCAGGACCCGAACCAGGAGCGAACTAGGACCAAGACCCAACCCAGAACCCAGAGAACCGGCTACTTAGAATGTAATGTCCCCTTCTCAGTCCTAAGCTTTTCGATGACCATTAGCCTACTTCCGGAGCCCTGTAGGCTATTTGGAGGTGTTGCAAGGGATTCCAAGATTCTTGGAGGATTCTTGTCAACATTTCAAGGGGTATTTGCAGAGGTTTGCTAGAAAGTCTTCTAAGCTTTTTGGGTTTTCTGAGATCCTTGGTGAGCAAAATTGCTATTTTTAGCAATGTCTATTTTTAGGAAATCGCAGCTACATCTCATATTGGGCTAATTTTGAGTTTGGATACACTATTTTTAGTAGTATGCTATTTTTAATAAGTTTTATTTCTGGCAATGGTCCTGGCAGCAATTCAATATTAGGTTTCCAATTTTGGTAGGAGTGGCATTTTTAGTTGTTGAGTTATGTCATTTTTGGCAGTTCAATGCTTCCACCATCCTTGGGAGTTCGAAAAAGGCAAATATGGCAACATAAGCTATAAGTTGTAAAGTTTAAAAAAGGCCCCTTGGACCCCCACGCCTAGCCTTGGCAACTTTAAGTTGTTTTTAAAAGATGTTTTTGCTTTTGCTAAAGTGGATGCCTAAGTGGAGTTATAAGTGAAATTTAAATAAAATAATATTTTCCCAAGGATGGCATCCCATTTGGAGGGAAAAGCTATTTGAATTTTGGAGCCCTGATTCCTATATATACTCCTCTCTATGCTCTCATTTGGTTATGCAATTTTATGATAACGAAGTGCTGCTGAATTGGTTTGAAAATTGTTAGGCTTTCAGGACGAAAACCCTCAAGGTTGGCTCAAGTTTCGGAGTTGCAAGACACTCCCTAGCTTGGCGTTGGTGTGGCTCCATTGTAGGGGTCTCCATTGAGCATATTTGGTGATGGCTTTCATTTCTTTTTCAGTTTTGGATTGCTATGATGTTTTCTAGACATGTATTTTGTGTGGAGTGTTGATTGCAGCGTTTTAGGAGCTTTTAGAGTGATTTCCTTGGTGATTTCAGTTTGCTCATGGCTCTTTCATACCCTAGGCCATACCTATTGATTTGCTCATGCTGATTGGAGAGCTTGCAAACTTTTTGTGGGTGTTGTTTCATATGCTTCCTCACCCTTGGGCACCCCTTGTAGTAAGTTTGCAGACTTTTCAGTGGATTTTCTAATTTTATGGAGCTGGTCACCCCTCTAGGAGGGTTGTACATGTTGGGCTGAGGGTACTTGCTGATGGTTCTGCCTTTCAGACTTGTTTGGTTGCAAAATCTGCCTTGTCCTTGCTGTTTTGGGCGTTTGGGAAGCGTCTAGATCAGTCCTTTACCTTGAAAACATTTTGGTTAAATTCTATGGTGATTTGGTGAGGTTGTTTTCATTGGGGAGCTTGCTGGTTGACCATATCAGACTGCTGTTCATCCATATCAAACCTGTAGAAGCAACGTATTAGACCTTCTTCAATCACTCGGGGGTCTCTCTTTGAGGTATCATTGCTATATTTTGTTGGGGGTTGCTTATATTCATGATGTGGTAACATTTTGGAGAGTTGTGCTTCAAGTTCTTATCATATTCTTAGTGTAACAGCAGCATATGATATTCCGAAACATTTTTATATTGAGCTCCTTGTAACACCTTTGGTAGTACCATTGGTGATTTTGCTCTTGTACTGATTTGTTACTTACCCCACTGAATAAGTGGTGCTCTCGTTGAATAAGTGGTCGAGCTTGCTTTCCTTTCTTGTAATGCCCGTTGAATAAGCAAATGACTCTCTTACTTTCCATGTTTTGCCCACTGAATAAGCGGAGGATCTTGCTTTGGATTGGTTGGCTTGCTGCCAAGTGCTTTCTTGCTTTATTATAATTCCCGCTAAATAAGCGGACGATTTCATTTCATGCACTTGGATTTACATAGTTATCCCATTGAATAAGTGGTTTAATTTAGAAGCTCAATATTGTAAGCCTTACCGCCGTATGCTCTCACCTTGCCCACATAGGGATCTAGGTGATCAAAAAGTGGAAGATATTTGTTTCCAATTAGTTTGATTTTCACTCACCCCACTAAACAAGTGAATGATTTCCAGTTAATGCAATGTTCAACTAACCATCGTATGCTCTCACCTTGCCCACATCGGGATCTGGGTGATCAGAAAGTGGAAGGTTGCTTATTTTAGTTGTTTATCATTATTATTTGGCTAACACTAACGGGTGAATTTTGGAAAAATTTTGGGGTGGATATTACAATTAAGCAGGGAAGACTGCCCAAAATAGACAAAGGGACAATCATTGCTCACCAAAAACTTCCCAAGGCTATTTAAATTGCAGAAAAACATTCAGCTTACTAGGATTCAAAAGAAGCATTAACCCATAAATGCACTAGTGACAATGTTTGCAAAAGAGCCACTCCAACCTTAAATAGTTGGGGTCACTAACATAATTTACCATATCCAGTAATCAAATTCCATGTAGAGCAGAAAAAAGAAGAGAAAATTTCTAAGGGTGAGACAACATACACTAACCATGGGAAATATATCAAAGAATAACATGTTTGGGTCTTTATTATGTAAAATATTTTCTTCAAAAGAAAAAATATGCATTGAACCATAAATCCCAATCATGCAGGCAGCTCCTTAGAATTTAAGTGTGCATGTGTCAATCCTGGAGCATATCCATGTCATACATTCCAAAATAATGGTGTTAAGACTCTTTTAAATCTTATACACAGAGACTGGTAACTTGTCATTTGATCCATTCCACTATATAGGATTTTATTCATTTAAATTTGAACCTCAATCCAAAATGTAATGTAAGACTTTAACTTTCAAACTTTGAGCATAAATGTATATTAAAAAAATTAATAGTCTCAAACATAGAAACAAAAATCTGCAAAAAAACCCGATTAATCACGATTTTTAAAAAAATTTGCAGGCTGGACAATTTTTTCCCCGATTTTGAAAAAATATTTGACCTTTTGGTCAACGATTTTTTCCCATTTAAAACTGCAAAATCACCAAAAAAACACATTTAAAACCTACAAAAAAATGCAAATAAAATCTTACTGATTTTCACGTGAAAAAAAAAAAAAACAATGAGACCATAGCTTGTTGCTTACTATTATGCTTTGATAGATTTTTTCCAAGCATCCATAGCTTGTTCGAAAGCACCTGTTTTAGGCTTTTAGCCATAGCAGTAAGGCAGTGAACCATTTGATAAAATGCTTTGGTAGACATGTATGAAAAATGCCGTAGCATAGACAAGGGAGTGAACTGTTTGAAAAAATGCCTCAAAGAAATGTAGTCTCATGGTGATGGAATGCCATGACAATCCGTGTATGAAAAATGTCATAGCATAGACAAGGCAGTGAACTGTTTGAAAAAATGCCTTGAAGAAATTTAGTCTCATGGTGATAAGTGATTAGGAAATATTAATAAACTCTAATGCCCAACTAATAAGACACTGGTCTATGCTTAAAAGTCTAGAGATTCCTGGTTCTCCTATGTAGTAAGTATCCGACATGGTCCCTATTGTACCCAAACCAAATTTTTTGCTTCATTAAGGCATTTTGCTTAAAATAGTCTAAACCTTGAAAAAATGTCATTAGAAGTCAGTTTTTGGGCAATTCAAGTATGGGCTTTTAGTCAGTTTGATGTCAGGAAGATACTGGCAAAATTTGAAAAATTTGAAAATTAGGGTTTTTGGACACCTGTTTTAAGTCAAAAACCCTAAAAATTGAAACTTGTCAAAATTGACTGAAAATTGTTTTGATTGGCTTATTTCACTTCACGATCACAATGATGAAGTCAAATTCAGTTAAAAGTCAATTTAAGTCTGGTGGCTAGTTTTCCCTTTTTCAGGTGAAAAGTTAAGACCTCCGATGTCGTCAATGGCAAATGGCCAGATACCAGATGTTGAAATCTAAGCTTAAAATGCTCAAATGAAGAATCTATGGCGACATATGTGCAAAATGATCCTTCGTCTCAAAGGGGATTTTTTGCCTAGGTGAAAATCATCGAATTTTTTCTAACTCTGGAGCAAAAGAGCCCTTGGAGGCCAGAGGCGCTCTAGATTTCAGAGGCCCAGATTTCATTTTTGAGATTTGTCACTTCCAAGAAGACTTCTCCGAAATACTGTCAGCTTCACGATGAGCCTACCAGCCAGCCTAAAAGATCTATCTAGCACCTAATACGGGAGATTGAACGAGAAACAAGGGAGATGAAAAAATGACTAACACTGGAAGGAAAAGCGCCCCTGGAGGCCAGGGGCGCCCATCTTTTTGAGTTACCAGATGAAGGTTTTTGACCAAATGATACCTAGAATGTTTGTCTCAAACTTGATCAGGCTTCGCAACGAATCTGTCAGCGGGTTAATCTGAGTTGCTGAACTGTTGGAATCAGGAGTCAAACATAAGGTTTAATCATGGTCAAAAATGTCAAGAAACAGCAAAAGCACCCCTAAAGGCCAAGGGCGCCCAAAGTTTTGGAGCCTCAAATGCAGTTATTTGGATGATCTCGGATATTCATCCTATCTGTGACGCTTCTAGCTTTCCGTTGCATACCTCAATCGAGTCAGAGGACAAGTCAATAGCCTGCAGCTGGGGATTAAGTGTAGATTCAGCCAGTTTGAAAAATGGCCAACTCTCGAAGAAAAAGCGCCCCTGGCCTCCAAGGGCGCCCATGTTTTTCACCTAGCAGATGATGTTTTTGGGAAAAGTGCTCTCCAAGAGCTCTTGTGCAAAATGGAGCCAGCTCCGCAGTGAGCCTGTCAGTCAATTTTGAAGTTTTGCCAAATACTGGAGACTACGAGATGAAGGTCAGAATCACCTTCAAAATGATGAAAATGCATTGAAATTGACTTAAGTCTAGACCAAAAAGCGCCCCTGGCCTCACGCCCTGAATTTTGTAGCCTCAGATCTCAGAATTAGGGATTGCAACCTCAAGGAGTTTCTTGTCAGTTTTGATCCTGCTCTTCAAAGAAACTGTCAGCCAGTCTTCTGGACACATTAGTCAATCAGAATCAGTGATTGAACATGGGCTCCGATGAGGTTTGTAAATTGAAATTTTCAAGAAAATTTTCTAACTCTGGAAAAGTGACACCTAAGGTCAAAGTTTGACTTTTCAACTCAAGTGCATGAATTGCCCTAAAAAGGTGGAGATTGTGAACTCAACTTAAATATTATTTAATCTTCAGTTAGTTGACTTCAACTGAGCTTAATTTTTGCTTGCAAAGGGGCGACTTATTTTTGCATGTACAGTTAACTGAAGTACTAGGAGGTGGCGCCCAATTTAGGGCTAATTTTTCATACAGTTAACTGAGTTTGAGGTCCAATTAGAAGATGGCATGCATTTTAGAGGTCCAATCAGAGGGTGGCGCCTAAATTTAGGAATTGGAAGCATATTGTGACGCCTTAAGACTTGAATTGATTTATTTAAGTCATATTGGCGTCTATTTTTCACATCATAGGTGGAAGCAAACATGTATTTTCTTGAGCAAGCAAAGATCTGAAGGTGCTACAAACAATATTTTTCAGTGTTCTTCGCAGTGCCAAGTCCAGATTGTTCAGAAGATATATTTTCCATACTTCATTTTTCAAGTGCATGCAGACTTCATGAAATCCAATTCAAGCATAAGCGTGGATTTCAAAGGCAGAATAAGAACTTCTATTTTCTATCTCTAAAATTCTTCTATCCTTGTCTTAGGTTTTCTCTCGCATGTCAAAGTAAACGGCAGAATTTTCAGAATTTGATCATCTGGGTTCACATATTTTAGCATCAACAACAGCAAAACCCATGTCTTAGATTTTTTCGAGAAAATTGCCCCGTTGCTTCAATTTTTGAAGTTTCCGAAGATTCCTTTGCATGTGGGCCAAAAACTACTTTTTCCAAAATCGAATCACCTGGGTTGGCTTAGAATTCCATTGTCTACAAAACCCATGTACCAGTTTTTCTCGGGAAAAATTGCCCCCGAAAACCCTAAAACACCTGCAGTTCTCGACTAAAAAGCCTTTGCATGCCTTGGTTAAAGTCATTTTTTTGACTTTCTGATAATCTAGGTTGGCTTAGAATTTCATTCTTTGCAAAATCCATATTTCAATTTTTTTCAAAAAAACTTGCCTTGCTACCCCCTGTTGTTTTTTTCCAAAAAGTCTTTGCATGTCAAGCTAGAAGGCATTTTTTTGAATTTCTGACGTTGTGGGTTTGCTTAGAATCATTTTCTTTACAAAACCCACGTCTTGAAATTTTTCGTGAAAATTGCCCCCTGACAGGGTATTTTTAGCCTCATCAGGAGCTATTTTAGCTTTCTGGAAGTTGTCAGAATATAGCCATGTTTACAGTCAATAGGCGAGTTTTTCATAATGCAATTCACTCAAATTGAATTCAAGACCAAATTGGTCTTAATTCACGATTTCATGAGAAATGTTGACACCGATTTGCATCAAGCGCATCCGGAGGTCTGATTCAGACAATTTGATAGGCATAGTCACCCAAAGTCCACATGGTTTCATACCTCATATAGTTGATAGCCATCCAAGGCCAGTTTAGAGGGTTGGACACCGTTGGAATTATGTGCGTGCAACAAGTTCATGTGTATTTCTCGCAACCGGAGTGTTCGCGGTCAAACTTCGTGGTTTCATCATGCAACACTCTTTCATTGAGAAGAATCAAGAAAAGCATCAGAAGAGTCAAACTGCAAAAGGAACAGAGATCATCACTCCATTTACGGAGCCGCCAAAGTCACTCAAATCCGATGCCATTATCTTCGTGAAGATGGTACCTACGCTGATCTCGAGGTTGTGTAGACCGAGTTCGAGAAGCTTGTTCGTGATAGCCTTGATGGAGATCTTGTGGTGTCCAAGTTGGATCACTTCTCAGTGATGACAACTAGTTTCAAGAAGGCAACTGAAGAGGTCGGAGAATGTTAGAGGGTTATCAAAGATGGTGAGGAGTTGAGCAGGCAGGTTATCATCGTGGATAGCATCAAAGTGCCAAAAGATGAGATGGTCGACCAGTTTCTAGACGAGGTGATAGCCCGTGATGGCTTGGAGTAGATAGTCAGTTAGAACCTGCAATTATTCCCGAGGATAGAGTCAGAAGTAGCAGTTAAACTCGACATCAATCTTGAGTTCTAATTGCTAATTTTATGCATGCTTATCTCATCCTCGGAGATATCTTTAGAGGAGGTCCGACTTTCAGTTAGGATCAGTTAACTGATGTTAGTTATCAATTAACTTTCATTTAAATAAGGACGGGCATGTTACACATGTCTAGTTTTGTTTAGTCTTGTTTCAGTTAACTGATGGTAGTTTTCCAATTAACTATATAGTTTCATTTATTTAGGTTTACCGTTTAACAATAAAATATTGCATGCTTGCAAGACTGATTGTTGACTCAAGGTAATTTTAGGGTTCCCTACACCTTTGATGTCTATAAATAAGAGCATTCTTGCTCATTGTAATTCAACTTTTACTTGTGATAGCATACATGCTAAGCAACCTTACCTATAGTATCGCTATTCAGTATTTGTTAACATTGTAATTAGAAACTTTTACTCGTGATAGCATACATGCTAAGCAACCTTACCTGTAGTATTGCTATTCAATATCTGTTCACATTGTAATTAGAACTTTTACTCGTGATAGCATATCATGCTAAGCAACCTTACCTGTAGTATTGCTATTCAGTATCTGTTCACATTGTAATTAGAACTTTTGCACATGATAGCATACATGTTGAACAACCTTACCTGTAGTATTGCTATTATGTATTTGTTCAAGAACTCTTATTGTGATAATAAATAGCTGAGCTGCCTTACCTGAATGTTATTATTATGCTACTTGTTCACCTTAGATTAAATATGATTGTTGGCTTGATTGTTTATTGTGTGTGTCTCGTTTATACAATTTGCTATCCCAGTTATTATTTCATGTTGTGATTAATAATCCTTGTTTCATATCTACACCTCGGATAGGTGTCGTCACTTCCTTGGGAATTTAGAAGTGAAGATTGTCGTTTGATGTTGTTGCCAATAACCTTTCTTTCAGCCTACACCTCGGATAGGTGTTGTCATCTCGGAAACCCTGACTTAAAGATTATTGTATAACCAATTCCCTGCTCCTAAGTCCTCATGCTCTATTTCTTGAGGAAATAGGATAGTTTAGCGTTTAGCCTAGTTGTAGTTAAAGATCTACAAAACCAGAGAAAATCCTTAGCTGCAATGTGTTTGGTTTCTTAACCTTGTGCCTCTACCAATTGAGTCAAAAAGATAGGAATTAGATTACTTTACTTTTTCACGCATATCAGCAAAATTGGGAGCTTCCCCTCCTAATTTGAAGAGCAGTCATTACGCACTGTGCATAGCTGCCCGTTGCCAATACGCAGTCCAGAGGTGCGAATTGTAACGCCAACAGTCCCCAGATAGAGCCAAATGTTGTACCCAAAATTAAAAACATTTGCTTCATTAAGGCATTGTTGGTGTTACAATTCACACCTCTAGAGTGCGTATTGGCAATGGACAGCTATGCACAGAATTAACTGCTCTTCAAATTAGGAGGGGAAGCTCCCTCTTTTGTTGTTATTGCGTAAAAAGTAAAGTGATCTAAGTTTCCTATCTTTTTACTCAACGGCAGGGCACAAGGGTGATAAAACTCAATGCGTTGTGGCTAAGGTTTTCTCTGGTTTCTGCAACTCTTAACTACAACTAGGCTAAACTATCCTACCTCCTCAAGTAAAACAGAGCGAGAGGGTGTAGGAGCAATATTTGGGGAATGGTTGGATCACTTGGGCCGACCGTCTCTCAGAACGCATTTGAAGGCTCTGAACTTTCAGATCTACGTTGGAATAAAGTCTTATGCAAGCAAACACTCATACAGTAAGCTAAATCTCAGGATTCCCGAGGTGACGATACCTGTCTAAGGTGTAGGTTGAGATGTAGATTACTAGAAACAACACAGAACAATGAACTGGATATCAGGATTCCCAAGGAGGCAACGACACCTATCCGAGGTGTAGGCTGGAATCTAGATCATAAAACAACATAAAAAGATAACCATTAATCTCCAAATTCCCAAGGAGGCGACGACGCCTGTCCAAGGTGTAGATTGAAACAATAGATTATAAAAGCAAACATTGATAGATCTTGAAACTTTGGATCAAATGGCACATTGCTCTTTGATTGATTTCTTCAAACTCACAACGATTTACAAAGATTTGGGACAGCAAAGGTGCGAAATCATGCACTATGCGATCAAACCAAATAACTTTCATCCAAGAGTGAACAAATATTGACTTGCAAGCTTGATGGCACGACAACACAGCAATTTTGTGTAGTAATAAAAGTTAAACAATAATGAGCAAGGCTGCTCTTATTTATAGAAGCTCAAAGGAGTAGGCAACCCTAAAGTCTCCTTGAGTTAACATTGAGTTCTTGCCAATCTGCAAGATTTATTCCTATGTGTAAAAGTAGGTAACCTAACAGTTAACTAGAAAGTCTACTTCAGTTAACTGATTCTAAACTAAAACATAACTCCAATATACAAAGGTGTCTCCAAAATAGACATGCACAATTAGTGGGACAATGAGTTAACTTGGAAAGAGGCATCAAGTTAACTTTTGTGTCATAAATTCTATCTTGGAGGAGTAGGGCATCCTAACTGAGAGTTTACACTTCATCACCTTGAGTGATCATCTCATGCCTTAACTGTAAATTCACTACTTGCCAGCAACTTGAGCAATCCTCGAAATATCTACACACTTAAATTGGCAGTTTACTGACTGGTAACTCTGGCGGCTCTGTAATTGGAGTGATGACCTCTGTCTCTTCTATAGCTTTATGCTTCTAACACTTTTCTTGATTCTTCTCAATGGAAGAGTGTTGCATGATGAAACTGCAAAGTTTGATTGTGAACACTCTAGCTGTGAGAAACGCTTATGAGCTTCCTGTGCACCCAAAATTCCAATAGTATTCAACCCTCTAAACTGGCCTTGAAAGGCTATCAGATATACGAGGTATGAAACCATGTGAACTTTGAGTGACTGCGCCTATCAAATTGTCTGAAACAACCATCGAGTGCACTTGATGCAAGTCGATGTCAGCCATCCTCAGGGAATCATGAAGCAAGATCGATTTGGCCTTGAATTCAACCTGAGAGAATTGCACTTTGAAAACCTTGAAGATTGACTATGCACACAATACTGTTCGGACAACTTTTTCTACAACGGCTAAAAATAGCTTCGCCAAAGGGTAATTTTTATGAAAATTTCTGAGACGTGGGTTTTATTGGGAATAATTTTTGAATGGACCCAAAACGTCAAAAATTCCAAAAAGTTTATTTTCCTTGTACATACAAGAACCCTTCGAGGTAGAAGTTTTAGAAGCAGCAAAAGCTTATTTTTCCTGAAAAAATCTAACACATGGGTATTGTAGGTGCTTCAAAGCTAAACAAACACAGTTTGTCTGATTTTTGAAATTGTGACTTTTTCCGAAAACCCTAAAAAAAAGGGGGAAGTCAGGGAACTTTTTTTGGAAGAATTTGGCACGTGGGTTTTGTTGAAACTGTTGTGTTGATCATACCCAGAATGTCAGATCTATGAATAATTGTCATTTACTTGGACATGCAAGAAGATCTAAGACAAGAATAGAAGAAAAAGAGGGGAAGAAGTTCAGAAGTTATAAACTGCATCTTTGAATCTTCAAGAAAATCATGCCTGTAGATGTAAACTCTGATAAATTGTCCCTCTGTGCAACTTATTCTTGAAAACATGAAGAACACAGAGAATTCCCTCTATCAGATCTTCAAATGACTTTGGAGAGAAAAAATACTTGTCCTTGAACTTCAACCTGCAAAGAGAGATAATGAATAATGACGCCTAAGCTTGATAAATAGTGTTTGATGTGGAAGCAATCAAGTTTAGGCGCCAACACTTGATTGAGGAGTCAATCTGCCTAAACAAGAGTTCACTGGGGAAAATTCCACCAATTTGGGGATGTTTTAGACATGAAGAGGCCTTCAAAATATCTCAACTTCAGTCAACTGGGCCTATTTTGACTTTAGGCATCCAAGTTGAGGAGTTGAACATTTTTATCCTTTTTCTGTGATGAAGTGCCTCTGTTCGATCCTTGATTTCGATTGCCCGATCGATCCTGAAGTCTTGCTGACAGATCTATGGCAGAGTTGGATCAACTCTAAAGAAGTGTGCTTGGGAGCTGCAAAGTTTAAAACCTGAATCTAATGCCTCCAATTCTTGGGCGCCTTTTCCCAAAAGGGTGCATTTTTCAGTAGACTTAGTTTCTTGGATGCTTTTCAATTTCTCCATTTTGACCTTCAATGCTTTGATCTAAGATTCTTGATGACCAATGCTTCCAGTGAACGTGCCGAGATATGGAATGGATGACCTGTTCAGTACTGGAAAGAATGACTGGCCTTGCGGGTCATGAAAGTTGATTTAGAGGTCCCAAAAGTTTGGGCGCCCTGGACCTGCAAGGGCGCCTTTGACCTTTTGTGTTGTAATTTTTAATTTGCAATCTTTCACAAACAGCCCCAATTTTGGTCTTTGTTGTCAGATGTTTGATTTATTATTGAATCTGTTAGCGGTGAAATATTCCCCCTTAATTTTTTCCCAAAATTCAATACACAAACCAGCAACAAGTCACTAATTAGCGTTAGCTCCAAAAGCAAATCAGCATGGAAGTAACTCTAACGAAGAATGTTCACCAAGATCCCAATGTGGGCGAGGTGATAGCATATGGTCAGAGGATCATTAGGAGTAAACTGAACTGAAATTACAATTCATCTGCTGATGTAGGCATCCACAAGCAGTGGGAATACTCCACTTATTTAGTGGGTGAGATTATTACATTATTAAAGGCGGCAAGCCAGCTATTTAAATCCTCACTTCCACTTATTAACGTGGGGGGAATACAGTCCACACAACCACTTATTTAGTGGGGGGAAACTTACAATTAAAGAAGATGATTATTTAAACTCAACCACTCAATCGTGGGAGTATGAAATTTAAACTAATTGCAGCAAATAAAATAAATAGCTGTTAGTACTACTAATCAGCTTTATAATGAATTAAACAACTGCAAATAAAGAAATATATGCTTTCAAACAAATCAATCAATAGTTAGAGTAACACTTCCTCTAACTCTTACAATACAATAATGATATAGAAATGAAGCTCAAACCAGCATTATATCAAAAACTAACAAGTCTGATCGTAAACTGTAGAATAGCGTAAAATCAAATCAGCAAAGCGCAGGAATTCATCGAATCTGGACACAACTTTCTGACCAGCTCATTGACTCCAAACAGCGTGCAAATGTGAAGCCACAACGAAAGTCCAAACCCAACCAGCAAATCAGCCAAAACAAGAAGAGAGACTTCACATCAATCCCAATGCACTCCATACAAGGAGTTTTGCACGCCCCGAGAGGTCGACTCACTTATAAAATCAGATACTTAGTATAAAAATCTGATTCCTTGCACAAATGGGCGCCCTCCATAGAGAAACAGCTTGGGCTAATACCCAGAATGAAATAAAGAGGCGAAGCTATCAATAGAAGTTCGCTTCCAATGAATATCATCGTGTAAAATAAAGACAAATGTAATATAAAACCACAAATCACTGGTAATTAAAATCCGGAATTGCTACCTATCCACACTCCCAAATGAAGCATGGTCTTCATAAAAGCCATAGGCTTTCATGGCTCGTGTCCAAGAAAGAAGTGTTTACAGCCCTTAGCCAGTTTGCTAACTCTACCTCAAACAGTTCTCGATTTAGTCCAACAAGACAATCTCTCCTCTCTTGCTTTTCCAAACATAACATAACCGCCTCTTTCCAAACAACAACATATAAGTTTCAAAATGGCACATGAAACATTTCAAATTCCAAGAAGTCGAATCACTTCAACTTCCAAGAGGGATGCCGCCTTTAAACATTTACTTTTTGAAATATTAAAATATCATTCAACTTCTTTCCATATTGCAACAATAAAGCATTTATTAAATAATTAATGCTCACATGACCCTTAATTGTCCCTCTTTAAACAATATTATTATCACTCTTAGGCGGGGTACAACAATAAAAAAGAAAATTCTCGACTCATATAAAACTCAAATTCATTGGAGATAAATTCAAAACTAAAAACATAAAATTGAAATCATGGATAGAAGATGACTTTGAGTTGAATCAATATGATGCATCATTAAATTGCAGTAGGATCGTATTTATAAATAGCCAATCGCTATAAATAGTAAATTCAAGAATAAAACCCAATAGAAAGCTAAACTGAATACCCGAATTGGGTAGGACAATAACTGCTAAACAGACATTTCTAAAAGATAGGACTTAAGCAAAAATAGCGAATCTTTGGCAATAGTAAGTCTGCACAAAATCCCCTGAATGCCAACTAAGTAATATCACAACTTACTATAAATAGTAAGTGTTTCCAAATATCATTTGAGCACAAACCAGGCAGCCATCATGACTTACTATAAATAGTAAGTGCCCGGAAAGGATGTCAGAATCAGATGCATGTCACATCACCCTAGAGGTCTCTGAAAACCCAAAAAAACCCATAAACCTTTTACATGCAAACCCTCGAAAAAGCATCTAAAAGAGGAAACCCTAATTTTCTGCTTCAACTTAGCCTACGGATTTCCGAAAATAGGCTAAATCCAAATGAAGAGCGTAGGGCTAAAATGGGGACATTACAAACAGTGTCATTGTTGAGATTGATCGAGACGAGGAAGGACTTCCTGGATGTTACGGAGCTTGAAGATTGCATCTGATTGCCCAAAAAGTTGGGCGCCTATTTCTAGGAAGGTGCATTTTCCTTAACACTTAGTCATTTCTTCATGTCTTTCATCTTGCCTTTGCTTCTAGTGTTTTTTGCTTGATCTTTGTCTGTGAATGCTTGACAGGTCCTGTGAGCGTGCAACTGGATTAATTGCGAAGTTGAAAGGATGTTGAGCAGATGCCTTAGAGAAAGCAAGTATTGAAAACTTCATTTGGTTGCCCAAAATGATGGGCACCCCTAGCCAGTAGGGGCGCTTTTGCCCTGATGTCCATTGATTTACCCTTTGTTTCACATGCTCGAACGATCAACAGCTGTCATCGTTTGATGTGTTTCGTAGACTAGCAGACAAGTTCGTTGCAAAGCTGAGCTGATGCCGAGGAGATCGCTTGGAGATAAGCTTATTCAAAAACTGACATCTGGATAGTCTTATGCTTGGGCACCCCTAAGCTACAAGGGCGCTTTTTCCCATGTTTGATTGCCATTTTTGATGATACTTGCTTGCAGCATATTTTGTCTTCGCCTTCATTTGTTGGTGATTGATGAATCAGGTGAACTTGTTTGACGATGCATTGGAAAGCCAACAAAATTACGAAAGAGATGACTGTCTTAGCAAAACTTGATGACTGCCTTTGACCTTTGGAATTCATGGGCACCCCTGGCCAACAAGGGTGCTTTTGGCTACAGCTTCATCATTTCCTTTAAGATCTTCTCCTCTTCGCGCTTCGCGTTTGCCGTGTAGCTTGACAAGTTTGATCACCGTTGTCAATGATGCGAACGTGTTCATCGTAGCAATTGCTTTCACCATGTTGCATGTACAGGTGCTTGAAAAATGGCTAAGGCATTGACTACGTAGCATCTTTCTTGTAGTGAGGTGGGCATTCTCTAGACTTAGAATATTTTCAGTATTTTTCACTTTTGGAAATCCCCTCCGTCGTAGAAGCTTTTGAGGCTTAGATTTCGACACCTGGTACTGGCCATCTACCAGCTGTGGAGGTCCTAGCTTTTCTCCTGAAAAATGAAAATAGACCCACCAGAGTAAAACAAACTTTTGGTGATTTTGACTTGACCAATGTGATTATGAAGTCAAATTATCCTATCAAAATCATTTTCAACTAATTTTGGAAAGGTCCTATTTTAAGGGGTTTTCCTAAAAATAGGGGTACAAAACCCTAATTTTCAAATTTTCATAAATTTGCAAGTATCCTCCTTAACATAAACCCACAAAAATCCCATGTTTTGTTTGACCTAAAACGGACTTTTGACAACAATTTTACATGATTTAGACCATTTTAATCAAAATGCCTTATTGAAGCAAAAATTTATTTTGGGTACAACATGCATTTTGAAAAAGTGGTAAAAGTCTTGTAAAAATTGTCAAAAAGGTCGGAAAATGGAAATTTACATGTCATGCATGTTGGTCAAAAACTCAAAATTTTCAAAATCTGACGATCTGGGTCTCTTTAGAACGACATTGTCTTCAATACCCAGATCTTAGTTTTTCAGCCCTACTTTTCAATAAATTTTCTAAAAATAGAAAGTTTCTAAAAATAGACTTTTTTGGGGTTTTTTTGGGTTTCTTCTCAAATGGATACTGGCAAAATTTTCTAAAAATTGAAAATTGCTAAAAAAATAATTTATGTTTCCAAGGGTCAAACTGATTTTGATTGGTTGAAAATACTTCCTCATTAGGCTGGTCCAATCAGAATCGTCAAAAGATCAGTTTTTCTCTGGTGGGTCTATTATGCTTTTTCAGAAGCTAAATCAGGAGCTCCAAGGTCATTAGTGAAGGATGGTCCATTGCTAGGTGTCAGATTCAAGGTCTCAAATGCTGCACAAATCGAGAAACGACGAAAGATGCTTGAGGAACGAAGAACAAAGGAAGGGAATCAGAAAATCTTAAGAACAATGAAAATTTGTCTAACATTGGAGATGGTAGGCGCCCCTGCCCAATCAAGGCGCCTGAGATTGTTTGCCTTAGAATATTTTTAATCCCCGACAATCGAAGCACGGTCAACGGAGAAGGCATCTGTCGAGCACAAAGCAAAGATGAAGAACAAAGCGGAAAGTTCAAAAACTCAAATAAAAAAACTAACTCTGGCAAATAAAGGCACCCCTTCTAGCCAGGGGCACCTAGCATTTCAAAGGGTCAGATGGAATATTTAGGGTTTATGCCTTAAGAGTTTGCTTTCAGAATCCTTTTGGCTTCCCAATGAATCCATCAGCTGGGTCACTAGATCAATCAAATAGTCAGAATCATGGATTGAACAAAGAGGTTGAATCAAAGAAGTGAAATGGAAATCATGAAGAACCTCAATAATAATCTCTCTAGGATCCTCGGGCATCCTAGCTAGCCAAGGGTGCCTTAGCTAGCCAAGGGTGCCTAGGGTTTTAGGAGGTCAAAATCAATTTTGAGGGTTTGCCAAGATGCTCATTTTTTCAAAATTCTTTAGGCTTTCCAGTGGATGTCTCAGCCAGATCATGAGATTCATCAATCACCAAATATTGCAAATCAAATGGATGAACACAGCATGGGAGACAAATTTTAGAAATTGAAAAAATCTAAAATGGTTAAGTCTGGCAAGGATGGGCGCCCCAGCTAGCTAGGGGCGCCCATGGTTTTGAGCACTTAAAAGTTGTATTTAGGGTTTGTAACCTCCAAGAAATTTCTCTCAAATTTGAACAGGCTCTTCAACGAAGTCATCAGTGAGCTCAAAAGATTTGTCAAATGCCAGATATTGTAGATTGAACGGAGGCAGAAACATGTGCAAAACGAAAAAGATCAAAAGAAAAGATGAAAAACACCGGAAAATGACTAACTCTGAAGAGGAAAGGCGCCCAAGATTTTGAGGGCTCAAAAGGTGTTTTTAGAAGATGCAGCCTCCAAAACATTCTTCTCAAATTTGATCATGCTCCATAGTGAGTCCGTCAGCCAACTCACCAGGTCTGTCAAACATCCAGAAACAAAGATCAAACTGAAGTAAAAACAACAAACAAAGTTGAAAATCTTGAAAAATATTCTAAAGAGGAAAGGTGCCCAAGGTTCAATGCCTTGGAGAATTTTTCAAGTTTTATCATTCATCGTTCAAAAGGTGTCCACATTCAATGTTTTCAAATTCCGGATTGGCTTCACAATTTTAAAGCTTGGAGAATAAAGTGCTTTGTCATCCACAACATCTATTTAAGAAGGCTTTTGCATCCATTATTCACATATTTTGCAGGTTAACCTTCAGAGGAAGAAAGATATCATTTTCTGCTTTTCAAGATTTAGAGGGTCAAAAGGGGTGCTTTTTTAGTTTACTTCGTGGATTTGGGATTGGGATGCACAGAGGCACGCTTTTTCATGATCCAATCTTCTAGGGCATGGCATTTCAAAAATAGGTGATCAACTTTTTCAGTTTTCATCAATTTGGGTCCGCTCACTTTTTGCTCCTCTTGAAGATTGGGAAATTTTATATTTCAAAAAATCTACTTTTTCGATGCTTTTTCGAACAGTCCTCAACTTTTTCAAAACCTGATGATCTGGGTCTCTTCGGAACGTGATTGTCTACAAGACCCAGACCTCAATGTTTTTTCCGGGAATCTGCTTTTTGGAGAAAAATCAGCAACTTATTTTCAGCAGTTTGCGCAAAACTTCCGAACATAGGCGTGTTCACAATCAAAAAATCAAGTTTTTAAACATGCAGCACTCTCCACTTGAAATCAAGATCAAATCAGTTTTTTGGCAGATAGAGTTTCCCAAATTACCAGTGAATGAGTTATCTTTTTAGGACAGCAAAGATTTCCAAAGATAGATTTAAAGTAGCAATTAACTCGATGCCTTTTCCGAGTTTTCTTGCTATTCTTGTCTCACACTTATCTATTCTTTGAGAAAGAGGAAATATCAAGTTGTAATAGTTGGAACTTTCCCTGGTTTTTGCTTTCAACAGGTTGTTGGTTAGTTGTCTTGTGTTAGTTTTAAAAATAAAGCTTGCATTTTGGCAAGTCTAGTTGTAAAAGCAAGGAGATTTTAGGACTCCCTACTCGTGTATAAATAAGGGCAGCCTTGCCCATTTTTCTTTAACCGTTATTGTGATAACAAATTGCTGAGCCTACTTTTGCCTACAAGTTGTTATTTAGTGTTTGTTCACTTAGTGTAAGAGCAAGCTTGCATGCCTGCCTTTTGCTGCAAGTTATTGTTCAGTTCATGTGTAATTTGTGTCAAGTGTATTCTAGTTTGATCGCTAAACTGTAAGTCTATTATTGCTACAAACCTGCTGTCCCAAAAGTGTAATTGTTGTTAGAAATTTGAGAAAGGAAATCTTATGCCTGCTTTGCTGCTCTGATCTACTGTCTTGGATTTTGTTTTACGTGTTTTGCTTATATAATCTTTATTTCAGCTTACATCTAAAAGTACAATGAGTCTTCAGGTGTGCGTTGGAGTGAGTTTGTTTAAGCATCTATGTTATCAAACCATTCCTCGTTTACTTCTAAAACTCAAGCTCTAAGTTTACTTGAGTTGCTAGAAGCGTCAATAGAGTAGGCCTAGTTGTAGTTGAAGTTCTGGAAAAGGGAAAACCTCAGCTACGATGCTAGAGTTTTATAACCTTGTGCTCTTAGCTGAGAACAAAAAGATTGGCAAATAGTTAAGTTTACTTTCTTTAAGCATCATTTGAAGAGGGAAAACCTCAGCTACAATGCTAGCGTACGTAGAGGGAGCTTCCCCTCCTAATTTGAAGAGCAATTTATCTGTGCATAGCTATCTGTTTCTAATCTACATTCTAGAGGTGTGAATCGAAACACCAACAGTTTGTTTACTTTCTTTAAGCATCATCAGCAAAGAGGGAGCTTTCCCTCCTAATTTGAAGAGCAATTTATCTATGCATAGTTGTTTGTTTCTAATCCGCATTCTAGAGGTGCAAATTGAAACGCGAACATACTGGTCAACAATTTGATAAAACCAATGGAGGATGCAGATTGGATAAGTCCCATGGTCATACAAAACTATTCATTGATGGAATTTAAGGATAGACCCAAGACAATTCATCCAAAAACATTCACTAGTGAATTCTTAGTATAGATATAAGACAATCTTGGTTATTTAATGAAGGTACATTATGTTCAATGTTATGTCTTTTGGATTCAACAATCCACGAGTAGTGTTTAGTGTTAGGTTAGTTTTTGTACACCTTGCATAAATAACATTGTAAAGTTGTTTTGAATTAAACGTTGACAACATACTAAGACAATCTTGGGACCACTTTGTAGTGTCATAACATTGGAGATGCATTTAGTTTAGAGGTCACATCAAAATGCATGTAGTATGGTTTGCCTTGGAATAACTCGTGGTCAAACTTGGGTGCCCATTTTTTGAAATGTCAATTGGTGCATTGATTTAGAAAACTTCATAAGTTTTCATGTTGCTCTCTTGCCTATATATAGAGGCTTGGGATGGTGGCTTGAAACACAGAGATGTGTTGCTTTTCGAGTAAGGAGGTGTTGTTGAAATGTTGATGCAATTTTACTAGATTTTAAGCATAGAGTGGAGACATCATAGATCAGTTTTCTCATTGTATTGGAATCATATTTCATCAATAATAGTGAGTGGTACTAATTTGATGTTGGGTTTTACCCAAAAGGGTTTGGGTTTTCCTAGGGTATATGAGGTGTTATGTATACTTTATGTGTGCTTGACTATCTCCATTGCTGTTGATTTGGATTCAGATTTGTGGTGATAATAAGTCTGATGTAAATCTAATATTAAACACCAAATTAACTTGTAAGTAAGATTATCCATCCATTTCTCTCAACATTTAGGATTATGATAGAGCCATTTAGGGAGTTTATCAATGATTTCTTGGAGGCACACCTTGATGACTGGACATTGTGTGTTGTTAAAAGACCATTTACATGTGTTGAGGCTAATGCTTTAAAAGTATAAATATCTACGAATTTCATTGAATCATATTTTTGCAGGCTTGGAACATATAACATGTACATAAGGGTTGAGGTTAGATCCTATAGAGATAGTGGTGATGCTGAACCTTGCTCCACCCAAAAATCAAATAAGATATGTGAAATTTCCTAGGTTTTACTAGCTATTATAGAAAATCCATAAAGTATAATAAAAGAATTGCTAGAAAAGAATGTGCAATTTGATTGGAACGACGATTAGTAAGAGAGCTTTTAGATTCAATTGTGTAAACTTGTCTTGCATCAACATTTCAGATCACACTCTATAATCCATCATCAAGATGAGAAAAAAATGGATGAATGGATTGTAAATAGCCTAATAAATACGTGGAGGGGGCAAAGGTGAGAGGAGAAAGCACAAGATACAAGAAGATTAGGATTGAAGGATAGAAAAAAGCAATTGAAAAAAAACAATTAAAAATGCTGAAAAAGAAAATTAAAATGTCATGATTATATGGAAGAATAGCTAAGTTACCGGTTCGGTTTTGGGTTCGGGTTCGGGTTCGAGAACCCAGTTCGCCGGTTCGGGAAAAAAAAAAATTGGGTTTGGGTTCGTTTTGGGTTCGGTAATACAAAAACATATAAAAATCAAAAATATATACATATTTGCAGCAGTATTTAAGTTCAGAATACACCACCATATTAATAGTCAAATAACATAGCAAAAATACACCACCACTTTATACTCAAAAGTCAAATGTCATGATATAGAATTATAAATTAAAGTTCAAACTTCAAACATAAAAATGTCAAGTGTTTACAATGTCAATCTGAATCATATGGGTCATCAAAAAAAGCAGCATCATTAGCAACATTAGATGCTACATTTTGTGTAGAACCACAAAGAGCATTAGTGGCACTCGCACAAGCCACTAGCACACTAGCACCGACACTAGCACTGACACTACCACTCTCATGCTCAGTAGTTGCTTCAGGCTGATAGTCATCATCAATATCAAGTGCAGCTAAGTGACTTGTGGAAGCATCCAAGTCAAGCTGCTCTGGCTCAATATCCCACCTCCTTGTGTCTCCTTCTTTGTAGGAACTATGTTTGTGTGTAAGGAGGCGCAAGTTTGAATGCACATACACCAAGTCCTCAGCCTTTTTTGAATGTAGCCTATTGCGTTTTATTGAGTGGATGAAGGAGTATGTGCTCCAATTCCTCTCAGAAGAGGATGAACTAGCAACCTATTAAGACCAAATTAAATTAATAAATAGTTAAGAGTTACAAAAATTAACTAAACAAAATTATTAATTAAAATTAAAATTACAAATATAAATTATAAAACTTACTTGGGATAAAACTTTTATTGCAATAGGTTGGAGGTGCATGTATTCTTGCCCATGGAAGTACCACCAACTATGAGCAGCCACCCTACACTTGTCTCGAAGAGCATCCATATTCTGATCAACACTCCCAAAGCATGCAAAAGCCATAAACTCAGCCCTCACTCGATCACGTTGGTCACGATCACTGAAGATTCTACGAATTGCTGCCTTGTACCCTTGGGCCACTTCACCATCCCTATATGGAGCAACTCTTGATGAAGTAGAAAGTATCTCAGGGCTATAATATTTGGGACTCAATGCAAAAGTGAGAAGATGCAAGGGAGTGGTCATTTTGTTCCATCTATCAACCATGATTTCCTGTAGCTCTTTGAAGAATTTTTCTTCAGGATCTTCCTCTTTTGCATTGATGATGGATCTCATCTTCTCAATCATTGAGTCGATACCATCATATACTTCGCCCAAACAAGGTCTATCCAAGTCAGTGTAACGGATCATGCTCAGTATGGGCTCGGTGAAACTGACGAGATACTCAACACGATCCCACCAACCATCATCTAGGATCCTTTGCTTGATCCTATTTGCCCTTTCATTGCTAGATTGCCTCCATACAACCCAATTAGGGCTGATTACCATGGCACATAGTGCCTCACGAACCTTTATAAGTCGTCTCAACACAATTGTGTTGGAGGCAAAACGGGTCTCGGCAACCTGTTTGAAAATCAAAATTAAAATTAAAATATAATTTAAATATACAAAATCAAAATTTAAAAATTAAAATTAAAAGAAAATTCAAAAATTTAAAAATATTGAGAATTAACTTACCTTCAACAACTCCAATTTAGAGAATTGTCTAAATATTCCTTGCGTCATATGGTGGTTGGTGACAAACATTTGGATGTCTTCACCCTCGGCATACACCTATTTGATCCATTCAATTTTGGATCCAATTTTTTGTAGCATTAGATTGAGGGAGTGGACAGCACAAGGTGTCCAAAAAATGTGTGGATACTTCTCCTCAACTAATAACCCAGCAGCCCTACAATTTTTGGCATTGTCGGTTACAACTTGCACAACATTTTGATGGCCCACTTCTTCAATAGCTCGGCAAAGGATGTCAGCAATAAATGGACCATCTTTCACCTGTCCTTCACAATCCATTGCTCTCAAAAACATTGCCCCTTTAGGGGACACAGCAATAACATTGATCAATGGGCGATTTCTTGCATCTTTCCATCCATCAGAAACTATGGTCACCCCTGTTTCGATCCACGAATCCCTTATGGGCTTCAAAGAGTCTGCTACATGTTTCACCTCTTTCTCCAATAAGGTGCAATGCACCTTCTCAAAACCTGGGCCCTTATACCCCTTTGGAGCCTCATTAATAGATTTCACCATTTTTTGCCAATATGGTGAACGAACAACATTGAATGCCAATCCATTGGCATAGACACATCTTGCTATGTCTTGATCAGCAATCTCTCTTGCCTCATTCTGAAATGAAGCTTCCAACGGTCCCTTAGATCTTTTATTTGAAGAGGGCATGGTTTGCTCTTGAGGGATGTCCATAAATGGATGGCTTTCTGTAGGTGGAAAATAAGGAGGTGGTGTAGGGGGTTTCATGGATCGAGATCCTTTCTTCAAAGGATGGCTTGTTTTACCACCGGTTGTTTTTTGGTTTGCCTTTTCTTGCTCAGCAATATATTTCAACACTATCTGTTCTGGAATGCCTGCGTTGTCTTCACCTGGACAATTTTTGATGCCTGTTTCAGGATCCCGCACAAGTGCCCTTTTACTCGACTGTATGAGCTCGAATATTGAACATTGCAATGACTACAAATCCAAACATATCCTCCACCACCTGGAAGTTGCTGAACCATTTCTACATATTTCCAAAGGGGAGAGGCTGGGTTTATTTTGAAACGAGATTGGATTGAGCCTGAGGAGGTACCGGTTGCCATTGTAATACGGAATAGTGAATACCTAAGGCACAACATATTGAAATTTTGGTATTGATTCATTGAATTTGAAACTAAAAGACTTAATTAATTTCAAAAAAATGAAAAAATTGAACATGTGTTATAGACATTTAGAAGAATGAAAAGTAAAACAAAACAATAATTAAAAAGCAAAACAAAAGAGTTGAAGTTCACTTGTGAAAAAAAATGTAAAAAAAATAATCAAAAAACTTCAAAAAACCTACCTCTTTTGAAGAAATCTTGCTCTACGATCTTCTTAGCAACGAATAGACACTTGCAAGTGCTTAGGAATAGCACAACAATCAACTTTGAACAATCTACGATCAGCCTTCAAGTCTATTCCAGCTTGTGCAAGCAAAAGAGAAAGTTCAGCAATGGAGGCAAAAAATCCTTTTTTCTCATTCACAAATTGGTAAATGAGTTTCACTTTACCTATTTCATGTTTTTGAGGCAAGTATTAGGGTTAGAAATAATAAAAAAGTCCCTAAAAGTCAAAAACGAGTCAAAAAAGTCTTTAAAAAATGAAAAAAAACTTGAAAAAACGCGCCCAAGCGCAGAATAGAACCCGGGTTTGAACTGGGTTCGAAATTTTCGAACCCTGTCCGGACCCACAGTCATGGGTCTGGACCCTGGCCGAACCCACAGTCCAAAATACAGACCCAGGGCGAATTTCTTCGAACCGGACCCGAATTCTAGACCCGGATCGAACCCGAATCGAACCCGGGGCCTTCCTGAGCGAATCCAGTAACTTAGAAGAATAGTATTGTTAATAGCTCTCATTCTCATCTTCATGGATTGCGGAAAAAATGAACACTAAGGAACATGGATTTGAGGCATTTAAGAAGTTGAAAAACAAATTGGCAAAGGCACATGTCCTCATAACCCAGATTGGAAAGAACCATTTCTTGTACATTCAGATGCATCAAAGATGGCAATGGGTATGGATATTAGCACAACCATGAGAGAACTATATAGGTCATTTAATTTAATTTTAAAGTACAAATTTGCCACAGCGGAACAGAACTACAGCAACATAGAAAGTGACATTGGATGTGGTGTATCTATTGTATGTTTCACAAACCATGAGCAATTAAAAAAACCCAATGATTAATAGAGCAGTAATACAAGGGAGAGCTTATAGGTGGCTAATGTTCCAAGAATTTAAATTTAAAATATGGTAAAGCTAGAAAAGGCCAATCAAGGGTAAAATTATATTTCAAGGA
The DNA here is from genome assembly GCA_007258455.2 of Sequoia sempervirens. NCBI lineage: Eukaryota > Viridiplantae > Streptophyta > Pinopsida > Cupressales > Cupressaceae > Sequoia > Sequoia sempervirens. The sequence continues at coordinate 151,460 of VDFB02252320.1, forward strand.
TTGATATTAGAGAAGACAAAAACCCAGTTGAGGAAAATATTCCAAGATCACACTTATTCAAAGGAGAGAAGCTTATTGCAAAATTCTTGGCAACCGAGGGATCTTACAAAGAAACATGCAAAAAATAAAAGAAGACTCGCAAGACATGTTATTGGCATAAGTCAGGTGTCTTTACACAAATTTAAGGGATCTTGACCTCAATTAGAGCAAATGCAAACACAAACGAAAGTAACAGTATTATATAGTCTACTTAACATATTATGCACTTAAAAGCAAAGGGAGTATGAGATTTTGGAATGTTAAATGCATATACACTTAGCACTAGTATTTCTCACTCAACTCTTCTATTATGACTAATTTCTATGTTGCTTCTCTACCTTCTACATTCACATTTCATTATCATAGCACATTTTATCAAATATTATAGTGGCATATAAAATGCCTCAACTCATTACAATCCAAAGGAACATGATTGTTAATCATATAATCTCATCATCTAAGTGATTAGAATATGAACTAAAGGATTGCATAATGCCGCATGTGTCCAAAGTTGTCACTACCATTTCTATATATCTATAATCACATCCAATGTTGTGATATATTTGGTGATCTCACAGTATACATGAGTACCCATAACACTGAAATGAAGAATACTGCCAAACATGTAATTCCCTTCACACCAATAGGAAGCCAACTATATAAACATGAAACATGAAGAAGGGATGCCATATTGGGTGAAGCTTGTGAAGGTATCACAAGAGGTCAAATGCAAGGGAAGACCTTGAAGGAAAAAAATGTTAGCTGCACTTTGGAAGCTAACTTTGTTCATGGATGCACACCACCATGCTAGGAATTGTCGTCCCCTGCCATCCCCTAAAAAATGACCAACCGGAAAAGTTGACCCAAAAGTAAAACCACATCACCTAATGCCCTACCATCCACATCTTGGAAAATTGGTGGAACATAGAGTGGGACAGATTAAGTTGTGATGCTCCTACTATTACAAATAATCAGAAGAGGACTGTTGATAACACTGTCAGAGATTTTGAGATACTGAATGTTGCTCCTATAGATGTTGTCTTGGATAATGCTTTGGGTCAGCTTGTTGTTGCTGATGTTGAGCTCAAAGCTCAAGAGGATAGGTTGATTAACGCATTTGTGGATTATGAGGCCAAGAATTCCCTGGCTGAGGGTGAGACTTTGATGGGCTATTCTTGGTTTGAGTGGTTACTTGGCAGTCGTGCTGATTATATTTTGAAAACTCTTTTTTTTTTAAGCTAAGGGGCAACTGGATCTGATTAGCTTAAGAACTCTTATTTTTCTTCTGAAGTTCCGTAAGTTTGTTGAAGTGTAGTTTTGTTTTATACAGTGGCTACCAGCTTGGAGCTGCTGATTCTTAATTTTGTCCCCAAGGTTGGTTCTCTCCTGGGCCTGTCACGTTTGATGTAATATCTTCTAGGTTCGACTGCCCTTTGGGCTTATATATTCTGTAAATTTACTTACAGCAATATTTTTTAAAGATCAAATTGCATAACTCAGATCCGAATGGGGTGATTTTTTGATACCATAGTATGTATGCCACTTCAAGGATCTACAAAAATGCATTAATTCAAAGATAGTGAACTTGAACCACTTAAAGATAAACAACAATAATGCTAACTTGCTTACACAAAAAGAATTGAGTGTCAAGCCCATTTGGAAGCCCAATGCTAGAGTTATTTTGGATATACCTTGTAATATGAATGAACTGTATTCTAGGCACAATTCATGAAAGAAAAAGAAAAAGAGGATTGTCCACCATAGCACAAGATTGGTGAACAAAGGAATAGACCGAATAAAATGGATGAAAGGACCCACACTAGATCAGATCATCAAAGTCACCAGCACCACCAAAGACACTAGGGCATTCCATCAACAACATCCAGATGGATAGAGTAAAACATGCCACAAACATGGTAAGTTGGAAGGTCTTCTAGACAAGAACAGAAAAGACTCCATCACTAACCAAGCTCTCAGGGTTGCATATGATATGGTGGTGAACAAAAAAGAGTGAAAGCTTTGAACAACAAAATTTTGACAGTTGATGGAGAATCTCACAAAAATAAAGGTAAAAATACATTCAATTTTGGAACCCTAATCTTGTTGATAGTATTGTACTTCACTAGCTTACTGCTTGGATACAAGGGAGTAATTTCAATTCTCCTTCACTAGCATAGAACTTGGATACGAGGGGGCAAGTTCAAAGCAAAGAAGATAAACACATTGGCATGAAAGTTGCTAAGCATTTTAAATAAAATAATTCATGATGGTCCCATATAATCAGAACAATTTTCATGTGGGAGCAAAGGATAAAAGAATTGAAGTCAAAAAGACACCAAAACTACCATATAGAGTGCTAAATGACACTCTAGATAACATAATAAGGGATAGAGACATTGCCAAAGAATGTTGGAGCAAGAATAAGCCAAAATGAGATGATGCATAACCTTGACAGCAAAAAGAAGTACGAATAATGGAAATAGTAGATAAGGATGAGGATATAAGATGCATCAAAATACCATGGGATGATAGTAAGAGCTTCTGGAAAAAAATGTGTTATGTTTTCTTTTGTTGTAAACAAGTATATAGCTTTTTCTAGAAGCTCTTAATGGACTGTGAAAACTTAATGTACATTATACCATGGAATACAAAGGAAGAACAAAGCACACAAGGAGAAATCTCTTCTAAAGCAGGTTCGGAAATAATAGATATAACAAGTGAAAGTTCCAATAGCAAGAAAATTCAGACTTGACAGACCATAATTTTGACTCAGACTCAAGACTTGACAAACAAATAAAAAAAGAAATTAATGCATAAGAAGCACAAGGAATGAATTTAGAGAACATATAAATCTATTTTAATTATCAATTTGTCATAACTTGAAGATTACATATGGCATGTGTTTGCCTACGGAATGTAATTCTAATCTTACGTATTATTGGCAAACTAGTCATGTGCAGAACATAGGATAAAACAATAAACTGAAAGATATCATATTTGAACACCAGAAACTTTATTCATCATCAGGAATATCATGTACAATCAAAGAGTATCAGCAGTGCTTAACAATATAACCATCGGCACATAACTCATAACTCATAATCCATAACTATCTCCCGACTATCCAACAGGCTACATATAATGTTCGGCGGTGGTTAGATAACCAACCGACACGACGCTTCGTAACAACATTAACATTAACATTAATCCGAACATGATTTCCCGAAAGTACATGACATTATTATTCTTTACTAATCTATAGTTTTATTATCAATTGGCCGACTACAGCCGACAACAAAGTAAAATATACTGCTAACATCATCCCCCCCACAAAAGAAGTCGTCTTCCAGACGACATACATATAGCAAGACAAGATCACTGAGAAGTAGGAGGAAGGGAGTGCGTCCCTGGATGTACAGATGACGTCGGTGTAGAAGAAGAATGCTCTGCTCGCAGGCGCCTCACTTCCTTCATACGTGTGCGAAGCTGCCGATCTGCCAGTATCGTAGCTTTGTCTACCCGAGCGTGTCGAAGGGCAACCTTCAAGGAGTGGTCATCAGGAGTGCTTCGCCACCACTGCTTGCACTCGTTGCCAGTCAGGTTCTCCCATGTCATCGTCTCGTTATCAGCGCCCATCCTCTTTCTTTTTCCAGCCGAGGCTACCTTGGGCTTGTGCTGCGCAGCCTTCTTGCCCTTGTCCATATTTTTATCAGTTCGGCGATCCCAGCCGATTTTATAAATCTCGAGACAGTTGTAGAAACTGCCGAAATTATCAAAACTGTCAAACTGATCAAAACTGCCGAACTTATCAAAACTGCCGAACTGATTAAAACTGCCGAACTTATCAAAATTGCCGAACTGATCAAAACTGCTGAACTTATCAAAACTACCGAACTGATCAAAACTGCCGAACTTATCAAAACTGCCGAACTGATCAAAACTGCCGAACTGAGCAAAACTGTCGAGATTATCAAAACTGCCGAACTTATCAAAACTGTCGAACTGATCAAAACTGCCGAACTGAGCAAAACTGCCGAGATTATCAAAACTGCCGAAATGATCAACACCGCCGAAACGATGAAAACTGCCGAGATGATGAAAACTGCCGAGATGATGAAAACTGCCGAACTGATGAAAATTGCCGAACTGATGAAAACTGCCGAAACCTGGTAAAGGCTGGAAAGGCCGTACGCTGTGCAAGTTCTTGGAAATCTGTACTACTTTAGAATTTCGTACAATCTGGCAATTGTATGAAATTCGTACAATGCCAATGATCTACCAAGGCCGTACGATTTGGAGGGATGGTCATACGACTTGGCAACTTTGAGGCCGTACGATTTGGAGGGATGGTCATACGACTTGGCAACTTTGAGGCCGTACGATTTGGAACCCTTGTGATTGTCGTACGGTTTGAAAACACTGTAAATGTCGTACGACCTTGAATCTTTGTGAATCTCGTACAAATTCTCCTGATATGAAGATGTACGAATTCTCCTGAAATGTTGATGGCGTACGAAATCTCCTGATGTACTGATGCTGTACGACCTGGAGAAGATCACTGATGCTCTGATGCCGTACGACCTGGAGAAGATCACTGATGTACTAATGTCGTACGACCTGGAGAAGATCAACAAGCTGCCGTACGATGTCAAACCTGGCACAAATTCCAGTCTGCAATGGTCGTACGACCTCCAGTGGCCAACCGAGTGAAAACTGAGGGGCTTGTAAATGCCGTACGATGCAGTACTTGGCAAAATTTTCAACTTGCAATGGTCGTACGACTTCAAGACTCAAGGTGCCTCTTCTGCTAAAAATTTCGTACGGACTTTTGTTCTTTCCTCTCTGATAAAGGTGTCGTACGATTCCCCTTCCTCTGCTTGGCCGTACGCTTTTCTTCCCTTCACCACTCTGTTCTGTCCAAGATGGCCGTACGAATTCCTCTCTGGTTGAGCTTTGGCAACTTTTTATCTTAATGTTCTCTCCTTTGACTTTTCGCCATTTATTTCCCTCAATCAATTTCTCCTTTGGCCGTACGGGTTGTTCAATATTCAAGGCGTTTATTTTAATTCGCCTCACTTTATTTAATTTGAGCACTTTAATACTTCTCTTAATGGCCGACTCATTTAATTTATTATTTAATTTTTTGTCCCTTCTTTTGCTTTCTTTTCTGACTGCCTTCACATTTCTTTTATTTTTTTCTTCTTTTTACTTTTTTCTCCATTCGCCTTGTTCTTCCTTATTTACTCTTTTATTTTCCTCTATTCTCTGATGTCTCATAGCTTTTTTCCTTTCTACTTTTATTTTTTCCCACTTTTGTTCATTTTCTCTCTCCTCCCTTCTCTCTTCTTTTCTTTTTTTCCTTTCTTCATCTCTTTTCTTTTTTTCTAATTTTTTAATTTTTTCATACTTTTCATTTTTTAACTCCACAATTTTTTCATCTCGTACCTGTTCAAACTTGTGGACTGGCATATCGTCCAGTTTTGAGACTCTTCCTTTGTACTCTCCATACTCGGCCGGAAGTTTTTGGCTGGGCCTTCCCTCTTCTTCCTTGATTTCCCCGATTTGTAGCATGTTGCACTCTCTGTGGAATACTTCATAGTCTTCCATCTGCCAATGAAATAAGCCATTCAGCGAGCTTGTCTCGTCCTCCAAACAACTCTCGAGTTCAAGTACGCCTTCGATGTTTGGTTCCATAGCTTTCCTTCCTTTGTCCATAACCGATTCACCTCTATCCGATTCAGATCCGGAGGAAGCCAATTCTTCACTCACGGCCTGGTTCTTCAAGTCGATGACATACTTCCCCCCATTATTCTCGATCGAGAGTGTGTTCCTCTTCCAATTATGATTTGCCTTCGCCGCTATCAGCCATCCTCTCCCAAGTAGTGCATCGTACGCTTTCCTCTGTAATGGGATGACGACAAAATTTAGCAAAAACTGTTGTGTCCCAATCGTCACCTTCTGCGCCATCAACGTTCCCAACGGCTTGATACCATGTTGATCAGCGCCAACTAGTTGGAATGTCAGCGGCCAGAGTGTAGGCTTCCCAAGACTCTTCCATGTGTCTTCGGGTAGTACGTTGACTCTTGATCCTCCATCGATGATAGTATTTGTCAAGATATTCCCTCTGATTTCCATATGCACGACCGCTGGCATCTTCCCAATGTTCGCTGTGAGCAATACCGGGTCGATTGGTTGTTCACCGTACGATGGCGGTTCTGGTATCAATTCTTTCCTTTGTTCCTCCAATCGTGGTTGCTTGCCATCCTCGACGACGTTTGTGATCGCCAGTCCCAACTGGGGCATAGTCTGGAGAAGGTCAGTTACTTTGATCGGTATGGTGGTCTGCAATACCTGCCGTATGATGTTGGTTTCCACCTCCGACCGCCGAGAGGTTCCTGGCTTCTCCAGAGGTACTTTGTTTTCCTTCGCCATCGCCAGTTCCACTTCGGTTTTTGCTTCCTTCATCCTTTGTTTCTCCGTACATGGATCTGGGTAAGTGGCTTTTTTTGCTTGTGCTCTGGTGATCGCCAGTACCTCTTGTTCTTCTACTTCCAGCATATGGATACCCTTTTGCTTCGGGCATTCGTTATCTTCATGATCGCCTGGTCCACACCACTTACACAATCTCCCTCCCGAACCTTGACCGTTCTGGCAGTCCCTGGCGAAGTGGCCCCATTCGTTGCACTTCCTGCATTGGATCATAGGCCTTCCTTTTGCATCGTACTGTATCATGTTTCTCGGACTTCTATTGCTTCTGTAACCTCCAGGGGATGCATTGCTATTGTACTGGGGCTTTGGTGGTGTGTTCGGCGGTGTCGACGGTTCTCCCTGCGAAGAGTACTTGTGCACTTCTGGCTTTTAAGTTGTATGGGCATTCCTTGACGGAATGTCCCATCACTTGGCAGATATTGCAGAATAAGTTCTTGGGACAGTTCGCCTTCGTGTGACCTTCCCCATTGCAATCCGTACACACAGTTCTCTGGCTTCTCTCGTACTCTCCTTGTCGGCCTTCAATTCTTTCATCATTCGCATCATATCCTTCCTGAGTGCTTGTACAGTCTTGGATTCACCGTCGCGTCCGTACTCTCCTCGTCGTCTGTCTTCTTTTTCCCTCGGGAGGATGTTTTATTTTCACTTTCTATGTCCATTGCCCGATTGTATGCTTCAACGTATGACGAAGGAGGTACGACTTTCATTTTCTTTCTTAATGACGATAGCAAGCCCTCGATGAACCATCTTTTCTTCAACCCGTCAGCCGGCTGTACCTCCAATTTCCCTAGCAAGTCTTTGAGTCTTCGGTTATAGGTCCGCACACTCTCGTGCTTTCCTTGCTTGGTATTGTATATCTCCGCAACGATCTCGCTGTCATCTCGAAGAAGTTTGAACTCCTTCTGGAAAGCTTTTTTCAATAACCTCCATGTAGCTCTCTGTGCTTGGTCCAATTCCGAGTACCAATCAATGGCACTGTCTCTGAGTGTCGCTGGAAATGCCTTCAGCCATTGGTCGGGGTCATCCTGCCCGCTGGCTATCCAGATAGTCTCGCATGTCTTGCAGTGCCGTACAGGATCCTCAGAGCCATTCCCCATGAATTTCGGCAACTTTTGCCGATCTGGATGAGCCATTGTTACCGGTTGACCTCCCTGTGTTTTGGACCCGATTAGACTAGTGGATTCCTCGCTACGTCCCTGTGCGTCACTAGCACTCTTGGCCACGTACGAGTCACTCCCACATCCTCCGTCAGCGTCCTCAACACCGTGGGTCTCCTCAGGATCCCTTCGATGCTCTCTCTGCCCTGGGGTCTTAAGCTCTGGCCTTCCCCTCCTTAACTCCGCGTCGTCGTCCGAGAGGGACAACTCTCGAAGTCGGCTGATGCTACTATTCAATTCATCTTCATTTTCATAGAGGTTATATTTTCCTGCGTGTGGAGTGCTAAAGGGGTCTTCATCCCTTCCATCTATCAAACTGTGGTGTGCTCGTTCAATAGATGTGTCTATTCTTGTCAAATTGTCATATGTTCTTTTTATGCTCTGATTTATTTCAATTAAGTCCTCATCTAATTCCTTACCGACTTGCCTTAGTCATCTTCGCCGATTTTCTTGCTCTTGTAGCCTGAGTGATCGCCGAACTTGCTCTTCCGAAGTCCCATGCCCGTTAGGTACTCGATTCTTGTCTTTGTTCGGCCGTACGGGCATTTATTAGTTGTTCAGGCAATCATTGCTGGTTGCCGGAAGTACGGCGCCGGCTAGTATCGCGTTCTTCCTCTTCACATTTGGTTCTGTCTTCACAACGTTGTACGATTTGCTGCCTTCGGCGCTCACGATCTTCCTCTTCTCGCAAGTCTTGCAGGATAATGAAATGGCGGGCCAGTAACCTGGGCATGCGATTCAGGAGGTGGTTCACCTCGTCGTTCACTTCCAGCCGATCCCAAATGACTTCCTCAGGGATCTCCCGAATGTGGGATTCCCTACGCACGTGGTCACGTAGCGATATTTTCAACAAATTTACCAGATCTTCTGTCAATGAGTCTTCCCGTTCCTCATTAGCATTTACAGGTTCTTCCGCTGGTTGACCCATTACGCTGCCATGGCAGATGATGCCCTAGTCCGTTCAGGCAACGGCGCCAAATGTTTGCCTACGGAATGTAATTCTAATCTTACGTACTGGGAAACTAGTCATGTGCAGAACATAGGATAAAACAATAAACTGAAAGATATCATATTTGAACACCAGAAACTTTATTCATCATCAGGAATATCATGTACAATCAAAGAGTATTAGCAGTGCTTAACAATATAACCATCGGCACATAACTCATAACTCATAATCCATAACTATCTCCCGACTATCCAACAGGCTACATATAATGTTCGGCGGTGGTTAGATAACCAACCGACATGACGCTTCGTAACAACATTAACATTAACATTAATCCGATGTAACACCCCTCCTTTTTGTGCTCTGTTAATCAGGCAATGTTTTCCTATGTTATGCTTCGATCATGTTAACATGTGAATTAATGATGCTTTATGCTTTGATTATGTTAATAATGTTAGCTTTGTCAGTTAGTGATATTGTATTGGTGAAGGGGACGGGGTTGTATCACTCGCTTGCGAGTGCCCTATGATTCTGAGATTTCCTCTTCACGGTGTGTCTGATCATATTATGTATATATGCATGTTCGACATGCTCTTTGTTGCAGGTTGGCAGGTACATGACATCGACTCCACCTAGTTTCCAGGTCTGAGCGTGTCCATTGACCAACGGAAATTAATTGGGAGATAGTAGCTAGGGTTTCGGAACCAGGTCATCACCCTAGTCATAGCATGTTGTTGGGTCGTCATTGGGGTCAGTTGTTTTATCTTGGTTAGTTCCCTTTGAGTGTTTATTTAATTTCAAGTTAAAGTTTATTTAATGACTTGCGTAGTCTAATTAATGACTAAATGTGTTTAGTTGCAAGCTAAAAGTGATTAAATAGCTTTTGGAAATTATAAATAATGAATGTTTTGTCTTTTGGAGATGTTGAAAAATTAGTGATTAGTTAATCAATTTAATTGAATTAATAAAATAATCTAATTTCGAATTAGACTTATTTTATTGATAATTTGAATTAATTGTGTGAATTAATTAAATTATCCCTATGAATTAAAAAGTGTAAAAGATTTAATTCTTTTGTTGAATGTAAAGTGCTAAAATATTTTGAATTCAACTTGGAAATGGAAAATGGTTTAAAGTTATTAAAAATTCAAATATTTTTCTTATGCAAGACTTTGGGGTAGAAAAGATATTTTCAGAATTAGTTGACTATTTTGGAAAGATATTTGTGTTTGAAATTGAAATTGGAATTTGATATTGAGTTTGATTTTGGAAGTGAATTTGCATTTTGGATTGGAATTTAATGAGAATTTGAATTTGAATTAGAATTTGAATTTGAATGTGAATTTGGGGATTTTGGAGAAAAAGGATATATTTTATTTTAGGGTTTTCTTTTCAACCTCCATGGATTCTTGGTTGGAGTTTTGGGTGGAGAGGCTTGAAGGAGTGCTTGGAAAAATCTCCATGGAGGAAGCTTGCCAAGTTTGGAGAAAACATAAGGTTCTATCTTTTCTCCCTTCCTCTTCTTGCTCATTTGAATGATTGAAAACATAGTTTTAGATTCAATAAAAATTAGGGAAAAGCTTTCAATTTGCACAATTGTAATGGATTTTGAAACCAAAAGAAACTCCAAGAAAAGAAAAAAAAACTCAATGTTAAGCTAGATTTTGAAAACCCATTTTCTTGTTTTGAAATAAGTTTTATTTTGAATTGGGTTTGGATTATTGTTTCAATTTGAGTATGAAATCAAATTTTGGGGTATGGGTATTGTGAATACAACCATATATTTTGGTATATGAAAATACCCACAAATATATATTCATATATTTGTTATTTTTAAGAAATTTTAAATTTCTGGTAAAAATCTTTTAGAATTTTATTGATTTTCGGGTTCTGGAAAACACAGTATTAAATTTATTATAAAAAATGTTTTTTTTTGGTGGTTGGGGAGGTCAACCCCCACCACCGCCACCGCCGCGGCCATCGCCGCCCAGCAGGGAGGCGTCGGCTATGTGTAAACACACAGCCACCGCCGCCCTCAGGGGGCGGGCTGTGTGTGAACACACAGCCATCGCTGCCCGCGGGGGAGGCAGGGGCTGTGTGTAAACACAGCCACCGCCGCCGCAGGGAGGCGGGCTATGTGCTTTGCGCACAGTCTCCGCCGCCCGGCGGGAGGCAGGGCTGCGTGCCCTAGGGCCGGCCCCTTTTCCAATGCCGGTTTTTAAAAAAAATTCGAAAATTGTTTTTATTTTATTTATTAAAATTTAAATTTTTAATGAATATTAATTTTATATTATATTTTATATAATATTTATAATATTTAATATTATATAATATATAAAATATAATATATTTAATATATATTAGATTAAATGGATTTTGGTATAAGTTAAAATATGTTTTATTCTATTGGTTAAATCATAAGGTTTAGAAATGATTAATTTGAAATATGTAAGATATTTGGTATATTTTTAATTAATGGAATTTTTTCTTTTTATAATTGCTAAAAGAATAGTTGGCTAGATTGAACATCTTTGTTTATGAAGGTATATTCATACCTAGAATATTTGTTTGTAAATAATCATGTCAGCATGCTTTTATATTTAATTGTGTGGATTTCGCAGTGGTAGTTTATTTTAATTAGACGCGTTAAGGAGTATCATAATTCAAATGCATTAAGATGATTATCGTTGTGCTTTTAGAGGCAAGAGTGGAGTCTAGAAAATCTAGCGTTTTATTTGAAGTATTGATTTTAATTGACTGAATATATTATGTTGCAAAATGAATTAAGTGATTTAATTTAAATATTATTAATTCCAATATCTTGAGTTTGAATATGTTAGTGACTCTTCGAGAAAACGGTTGATTTAAATTCTAACTAGATAGCGACATTATTAAAGTGTTTTTGATTATGAATTTGGTTATGAAATTTAGAGTAAATGATCTATTCTTTAAACATTTCAATGTCGTGAAAAGTAATGGGATCAATCGATTGGATAAATGCAAGTCATGGAATCTGTGTTGAATGGATGTAAGAAATCCGAACATTAGCTTTTCTTTTTGTCTGAAATGCTTCCAGTGTTTAGTTGTTCGCCTTCGATGATTTAGAATGTGGGTGAATGTTTTGTGAATCTTCTTGGTATGGGTGGTTTACGTGAGTTTATATGATTGTTGGCTGTAAGTCATCTCTTGTTGATCATGTAAGTCTTCCAGCAGTGTTTTCTTGAGATGATGCTATGTCTCTTATGTTTTGCTTTGGCTATCTTGGATTATGTGTGAGTTAAGCTCAAGTGGTTACCTGGTTCTTTGAACGGGTTGTGTGATCTTGTGATTCATGGTTGAGTCGAGTTATCAGTTGTTATGTGGGTTGTTATTATGTTAGTCAACCTTGTGTTAGCTTTGGGTAGTGAACGTTTTGGTTTCAGTTTTGGACATCCGTAGTGATGTGTTACCTGTTGAGGTGTTTGATTATTTGAGATAAGTGTTAGTGCATTGTCTACCCTTGGCATGTGGTTGAGTTTTGTGTTGTTGATAGGGGAGTGGCTTTCAACGAGCGCCAGACCCAAAGTGGTACCAGGATAACTCGTGTGAGAGTCGGTTAATTAAGTGAAAATTAAATTAACTTACTAGGGAGAGAGTAGCTTTGAACATTAATAAGATAATTTAGCCTCGCTCATTGGCTCAAGGGCTTGTACGAGACTTGAGATGAGTCGGGAAGGCCTGGAATGGCAAGATCGTTATCTCATCTTTACGAGAGATAATCGATTCCGCTCTGGTATGCATGTGGGGCCGGGAGTTGGTTGAGGTTTCCAGGATATCCCTAGAGGGGGGCCGGGACCTAGGAAGACTAGCCAGGAGATCCCATGCAACCTTTGCGATGACACTCCTCCTATGACAGCAGTCGGTATGGTATTGTACCGTTGGTTTATTTTGTACAGTGATGGTACTCGATTTTGTACTCTGGAAGCATTGTAACCATTGTGTTAAGTAATGTGGGTTTTGATCTTGTTTCAGTTCAGTGTGCTTGTTTGTGTCTAGTGGTAGATGGTCTTGGGTAGGAAGTCCTTGTTACTATCTCCTAGCACAGAGGGAGTGGGGCCTTTGGGTTCCACGTGGTCGGGTGGCGTGCATTTTTTTCCGTTGGTTCCTCTTCATGTTCGTGTGTTCGTGATTTCCAGCTGGAGAGCTCGTGGGAATCAGTTCCTTCTCTTGCCTTGTTCTTTTAGTTCTTATGGTATTTTATTACCCCTCAGTTGTTATCGAGGTGGAATTTGTAATATGTAATCTTTTGGTTGGATTTACCTCATTCGGGGAATGAGTGATGTAACCTTATTGTTTAAATGTTTAATTGGAATCTTGAGGTATTTATTTACCCTTGTTGTAATTTATCTTGAATGGAATGTATGTTGTTTCATTTCCTTAAGTGATTAATGTTTCGGTTTATGTTAATGTTATTTGTTGTCGGGTTTATAAGTAATCTTTGTCTCGTGGCCTTAGAGGTTGTTGGCAATATGTATTCACCTTGCAGGTTATTTGTACTTAAACAAAAAAAAAAATTGGTACGTTTAAGTAGTGAATTGCAACTTCCTCTAGGGTTGCGTGGCGGGGCATTACATCCGAACATGATTTCCCGAAAGTACATGACATTATTATTCTTTACTAATCTATAGTTTTATTATCAATTGGCCGACTACGACCAAGGCTGACTACGGCCGACAACAAAGTAAAATATACTGCTAACAGCATGACCCTCAAACACTCAAAATTCAAAATTTCAAAGCTTCAAAGTCAAACATCGTATAAAATTATAAATCATAATTATATAACATATGTCATAAATAAACAACTACAACTTACAATATCTTCTTCCCCTCCCTAACACTAGTACTATCAGCCTTGAACTAGAAGGAAAATCTAAATCATCATGAGGAGTGAATGATTCCTCAAGTATGTCTTCCACCAATGCCTCTACTACTTCTGCTTCTCTCTCCAGTTCAACAAGATCTTCATAAGTGAAAATTAGCTTTCAAACCCCTACCAAAGATGAGAATGAAGAAAAAATGAAAGAAAAAAGATGGTTTTCAAACCCTTGCCACAAATTTTCTATAGCAGCCAAGTTTGAGCCTAAAACTTATTAGTCCAAGTCTAAAACTCACTACAAAAATTGTGAATTATCTACCAAGACTTAACCCACAAATCCTTGACAAGTGTTCTAACTATGAGTGGAATACCTACACAAATAGGTGGAAAGAGGAAGTAAGACAAACCTCCCCACTAGGAGGTGTACAAGATTGCAAATACAATTCAAGGGAGAAGGCACTACAACTCAAAGAAGAAGAAGAGGCTAAGGTGTTAGGGTTGAGAGATTCATTGACTGGATAACTATTCATCAAGAAAGAATTGCAAGAAAAAGGTATGCTCTAATAAACTAGTTAGAATGGGAGAAGGAAGTTGAACATGGGAGAACCCTCAAACCACAAGGAAATCAATCACAAGAAGGAAGAACAATTGTCTCCAAAAAACCATCAACAATAACAGTAGGGACAACAATTGTATATGAGTGAAGGTAAGAGAAAAGATGCACCATCTCATAGAACCCCAACTCCAAAGAAGCCTAATAAGAAGCAAACATTCTAACAAAGGTAACCAAATGAATCTTGTCATCAAACTCTTCACCTACTAGAATAAATAATGCACTTAAATAGTATCAAATTTAGAAACATAAAAAAAGATGCTTGAAGAAGTTGGGAGTGGTAGACAAAAACCCTTGCTATGGAAATGCCAACAACCATAGAGAAAAAGGTTTGCTATGAAGTAGAAAAACCAAAATCAAGGGTTGATATAGAAAGGGTTGAGGAATCTCAAGTATTGTTATGACACATGAAAAAGCCATGTGGAATCAAAAAGGTGTCTTGAAGGAAGAATGATAAATCAAGGAAATGAGTAGATAGTCGAAGCAACAACAAAATATATTGATATTCATTTGGTCATTTACCTGAATATTTAGGATGTTGTTCTAGTAGATCTGCAATATGTGATAATTGAATGAAGGGAGCTAAGATCTCAAAGAAGGCTACCAAAGAAACAAGAAGAAGAGAAGTTGAGGCAAGAGAAAATAGATAAGTTGATCAAATAATAGAATTATCCAAGCTTGGCAAAGAAATGAAGAACTCTAATTGATATGAACACAAGTCCTCTTCAACAACATCATCTGCACACTTAGCTTCACTCAAAATGCACCACACAATACTTGGCATCCACACACAACATTGTCCTTGTCAAGTTGCATACAATTCTTGCACACCACTATGCAGCACTGCTCAGATATTTTGCAATAATACACATTATTGCACATGCCAATGTCTAGCTAAACCCTATGTGTGCAACACATGGAGCATCCACATACACATGTTATGCTTCCATACAAATGCACCACCTAGAGGCCTTTGTTCCATAGAACATGATCACCCACCCTGCACCATACAAATCTAACACAGCAATATCTACACATGTCCCTACAATACAACTAACACCATATAGATTTGACATCCATCATCACCCCATCCACATAGCCAACACACCATTTGCAAATGACACTTGTTAGCACATTTTTCGAGCCTAGCTGACAACTTACTTGTATAATGACCTACTTTATACATTTTGTAAAGTAGAAAAGGCATCAAATATCCTCTTCCTACCTCTTTGTATATTCATCAAGTTCATTCTCGAATAGAAGTGGCATATATCCCATAAGCCTTAACACATCTAAGTTTGTTATGGTTAGCATATATGTTTTTCTTTATATGTTCTATGACCTTGTTGCATTACTAGCTAATCTACAAAATCATCCACCAATTTAGTTTGGAAATTGGATGATTGATATTAGAGCTAAAGCTCTTCTTTCATATCGGTGTAAACCCACATATAATATTTAAGGGGACTCAACACACCTAGTTCAAGTCGTGAAATTCCATACAAACATTGAAGAAAAATGGCCAAGGAATAAAGTCCCAGTCGTCATTCAATGAATGCTTTGGAAACACAATACCAGGAATTCTTTGAGCAATTCCACAACTTCACAAACTACCCTAGACAAGCACTACAAAACCGTACATAGCTCATGCAACACCAAAATCCTTTCAAAATTCAAGTCAATCTAGATATCCCTACTTTTGAAGGCAAAATTGATGCCTTGATAGTAGATGTTTGGATTCAACAACTCAAAAATTACTTCTTTGTCAATAGCTCCACTAACGTCAACAAGATTTCCTTCAGAATGTTGAAAAAGTCCATTTTAGTGACAAACTAATGGCAAGCACTCAACAATCAACACACAATGCAAAAAAGATAACTAGCCAATCCTAACATGGGTAGAATTTATCAATTCTCTATAGGAGGAAATTTATCCCCTTAAACATTTCGAGGATAAGTACAAGAAGTTAAACAACTATGCCAATGAATGGATCGATCTCTAGAAGAATATGGCAATCCACACTTGCTTGAGAACATTTTAGAGCAATGCCAAGTGCTAAAATACATCAGCAAATTATCACCTTCCATCCATTCAAGAAGTTCTTAACCTCAAACAACTTGGGACAAGCATTTCACGACGAGTCTAAGTTTGAGACCAAAGTGAAGCTTAAGCAAAAAAATCCCACATGCAAGAGCAAATCTGCATAGGAAACTACCTACAAACCTTTCACAAAGAGACAAAACCCTCTTGTGCAAAAGCAACCACAATACTCTAAAATAATCGAGCCAAGTCCTAAGATATCTCCACCAACTTCCTCATGCAAAGACAAGGGTAAAAATCCACAACAAGGTGATATGTGGTGTCATCATCATCACACTAGCTTTAATAGCAATGTTGAATGTTGCATACAGCAATCCTTGTTCGTACAAACCACATCAAATTTTGATTCTATGGAGGATACCAATCGAGAGGCACAATGCCTCCATGCCAATATTATGACCGTAGATGCTTCAGAGAAATGCAAGTGTCTCTTCCACATGAAGTGTTGGGTCAATAGTCAACTTTTCCACATTATCATCAACAATGGTAGTCCAAAGAACATCATTGCACATGATGTAATTCAAAGCCTAGGTCTCTCTACCATCAAGCATCCAACCGCTACTCTATAGGATGGTCACAACACAATAAGGACATGTCGATGCGTGTTTTATGACACACCGAACACTCTAGAATAAAGAGTCCAAAGACGCTCTATCCTCTCTTGAAAAACTACTTCGTACGCTAAGATTGCAAGAAAGATCATACGGCAATTCCAATGTTTCGTAAGTTGGGGATGGACAAGCTCAATGGATGATGTGATATGCTGGTATCACAAAGGGACCTTTGACAACAAATTACTCAAAAATAAGGATTTAGATTGATTTGACGTTGAATGCTCTATTATTTTTTGGGATTTTTGAGATTCATGAAAAAAAGGGAAAAAAGGATGAGGGTTTAGGAGTCCTATACTAATCCTATGAAGTCAAGAAACGGTAAGATCAGGTGAAACTTAGGAACAAGACTTTGTTTCACCACGAAAGAAACAACAACTACACAAAGCAAGTGCAATCTTCTAGGATTTGTGCTTAAGATTTCTCCACCAAGAACAATACCATCAAGAGAACAATATTATTCAAAGTAAACAATTAAAGCATCCACATTACTAGCTCAGTCTAACTTTACGCATTGAAAGGAAATCATCCATCCAAAGAAAGTATGAGCAAAAGTTCCACCAATCTATACTATCAATCTGTCATTCATTTAACTTGCATTCAATTCAAATACTAATTTAATCTATTTTAAATGGAAGATAAATATGGAACCATGCAACCACTTGACAATAAATAGATTCAAAGCAACTCATGCAATATGAACTTTATTCTCAAAGTAGTCTTAAGCAACACTTTCATATGTCTCTCTCCCTGAATAAATGAAATGAATGGGGTTTATATAGGCACCCCAATTACAAAGCAACGGCCCAAATTGATTTGAGATCAATGGCCAAGATTATTTCCAAAAACCCTAACCCTAAAAAGCATAACTAACTTCATTGACACATGGCACAAGTAGGACGAGCCACTTGGAATGTGGAAAATAATGACACCTTGCAAATTAATCAAGCAAGTGAGAATCCAAAATGCAATTCCCCTTGGCTTGCTCTCTAGCTGCAAATGCAAGAAACTTTGTTATCACCAAGTCGAGCTCCTCCATTGATATGTTTGGCATAGCATCCAGATGCACTCCCATTATGTCCAAGGTTTCAATGCACTGAATGAAAGTATTCTCCCATCTACCTTCTTGCTTCTGAAAGTTATCCATAAAGGTCAAGAGGGAAGACATATCATCTAGCTGGTTCTCTTTAATAATCTGCATTTCTTTGAAGTAAATATTCATCACACTTTCTTTCAAACCTTCCAAATCTAAGCCACTTGTATCATGAGTTTCCTGCCCCGTTAATCCTTCAAGAGAGGTGAGGATTTTAAGTTGTATTTTCCCAAGAGAATTCTGCATAACAGCACACTCTTCTTTCATTCCATCATACACCTTTTTCTTTGCCAACAAAGAATGGTACCATCTACTGAAATCATATGAGTCTCCTTCATCAATAACACCTTCTTGGATCAATAATTGCAAGGATACTTCCTTCAAAGCCTTCAAACAAGGTATCACCTTTCCTTCTATGTTCTTGAAATATTCCGAGCCAAATTTTTCAATTTTTTACCAAATACACCACAATGCAGATAACACCCGTTAGGGTTAGATAATTCAAACCAGCAGATTACAATTAACTCGTTGCCAAGAATGCGCACTCAATCTCAACAAGAGAGAGGCTGTCATATGGCAAGAGGATCATCAGTGCCTTAAACAAAATGCAACTGAAGGTAACTCTAACCAAGAATGTGTCCGCGAAGGACGAACATATGGTCAGAGGATCTTCTACGCTACAAGTACTGAAAGCAAACTCGACACCAAGTATGTGCTACCCAATCTAGTATGGAATTGAGGCGACCATATGGCGGAGATAAAAGGAATTACAATGCAATTAAAGGAAATAAGCAGGAATGCTGAAGTACTCGACGTCAAGAATGTGTTTTCCAACCCGAGACGGAATGGAAGCTACCATATGATGGAGATATACAGAAATACAATTGCATCAACAGAATGTAAAGTAAGACTGAAGGAAATGCTGACAGTACTACTGTTCAGCTTACAATGAATATGTAAATGCCTGCAAGATCAAGTATTAGAGCTCTTCAAATAGCTGCAACAACATGGAATCTTTGACAAAGCCTTTAATGATTTCTTAACTCCGATCCAAGGAAGAAAATGCAGATTTCTTAAATCTGGTTATGACAGACCTGCACTTTAAATAAATAACCAGCAACACAGATCCCTAGCAATATGCTCATAACTCTCTCATTTCTCACCCAAATGATCTCAAATCTGATGCAATAGACCCTCAAAATGATGGCGCCTAACTTAGTAATAAGAAATGGCATCTAAAAATGGTTATTAATTACTGACACGAATCCCAACGCACTCCAGAAAGTACGGCCTTCAAGGAATGACGGATTTGCATTATAAAATCATAAGCTTCGTATTAAAATCTACAAATATTCATGAAGGGGCGCCCTTACCAATAAGATGCAATGACACAATACCCAGAATGAGATTATTTTTGTTTTCTGATTTATGAGTGAAACTACAGATTCAGCCCTGTTATCAGCAACTCCAGAAAATGACATAAAATGCAATAAACTGAACTTCTAATGGCAAAACAACACTACAATGCAAACCTCACTACAAACTCACTCAAAATAAGCAAACTTCTCCACTAGGTGCTATCTCTCAAGCACGAAGTCGAGCCAAGGCTAGGAGGCATCCATTCCTCGAAGCAATCCAGCAACCATTTCGGCAGCATAACAATAGCATAGACCAAAGATGATCCAAAGAAGAGAAGGAACCTCCTTTATAGAATGAAGAGAAGACTCCGGAGGCATCTAGAAAGTGCGCCCTAATCCCTAGCTGCTTTTAGGTTTAATCTTTGACCAAAGCTCTTTCTTCAAAGTGGCGTACTTTCCTTGAGAGATATAAATCACTTCTTTTTTTAATAAAATATAAACTCCTTCAAAAAGGCGTCCATTTTCCCTTGAGCAATTATAAACTTTAGAAATATTAAAATATTTCCTTCATGAGAAAATACCCCTCAAAGCCCCTTCTTTAAAACAACTATTAAGTTATATCACTAGGCCAAGGGATATTTTAAAATAAAACATTTTGACTTAAGAATAACTTATTTCTCCAAAATGAACCCCTTAAGCCAAAAATGAGAATTTCCCAATGAACTGTCCGAAGAGGAAAGTTGACTGAGCTGATGCTGACTGGACCATTGCTAAAAATATAATTTACTAAAAATAGTAAATTCCTGAAGGTGCTCAGAATGCCAAGAAAAACATACCACTGCGAAGCTCTCTGAAAACCCAAAAAGAATCCGCCATTAAAACAACCAACCTCGAGCAAAAGCATCCTCCAAAACGCGAAACCCTAATTTTGCCACTGACTAGCCGACAGCACACTGGGAATAGGCTATCAATCACTGAAAAGTGAAGTGCTAAAAACAGGAACATTACAGTTCTTGAAGTCCTCCCAATTATCTTCAATCTGGCAAATCTCAGTCATAAGCAAAACTGACCTGTCATAAGTTTGAGCACATTTTTCTAAGAATTGTTCCATCTGTTTTGAGATATTGTTGATCCATCTCCTAGTTGCTTGGCTTATAATTCTCATAGCCTCAAGGGTGTCAACGGATTCCTGAGGAAGGGAAAATGGTGGAAAAAAAGCTTCACCTTGGCGCAAAGGGGTTGTTATTTGCTGAATGAATTCTATCAATCTTAAATTTTTCAGTTCTAGTCTTTCCTTCTTCTCCTCTATTTTATCAAACTTCTCCTTGATGGCCTTTGAAGTATTTGCTAGCTCATGAAAGTCTTGTGCTATCATGGTTGGTCCAATGTCCAACGTTGTAACCTCATAATCCATAGGAGTAATCTGATCTCTAGGCTTGTCAATCTTTGGGACTGCAACTTGTAAAATCCTGGATCTTGTACCATCTCTAATAATCTGAGAGTACTTTTTAGGCTTCTTTGGTGGCTTAGCCTTGCCAATCCTTTCTAAGAAGTCCTGCATGCTTTCAATTGGTTGAACTTCATCTAGTGGTTTGGATTTCTTCATCAAATTTTCAGCTAACCAATCTGGTACAGTGGATAACTCCATCTCATCTTCCAATTGAACAACATCAATCCCTTTCAAGGCGGAAATCACCTCATCACCCAATTCCTCGTTGTTTTCTAGGATTTCAGTATCTCCCATGTCCTCGATCATAAGTGTATCACCTCCTTCCAAACATTCTGTGAAGGTTTGCTCTTGAAGAAGCTCCACCTACTCTATTTCTTGAAACTAGACTTCTTGTTCATGATCAGGTTCATACTCAGCAATGGACGCCTCTTCCACTATTTTGATGGATAGTGTACTTGAAGATGATGGGATTTCATTGATCTTTTGCTTCTTACTTTCTGATTCTTCACTTGTTGTTTTCTTTGCCTTTGCTTGAAGATCTTCAATTGTTGCCTTCCTCTTGCTTGGACCTGGAAGTTCATCATGATCTTCTCCAACTGCTTCTTCCCAACTTTCTTCATTACTTAGCATGGCATAGGTAAGGGAGACTCCTTTTCTTAATTTGCTGATTTGGTGGTCTACCCATTCCCTGGAACTAGCTATAATATCCTTCATCAATACATTCAAATCAGTCAACTCAGGTTGTGTCCAATTGGGCAACAAGATAGGCTTGTTCTTTTCTTGTTCAAATTGAGGATGCACATATTCTCCATTGTCCATTACCTGATCGGGAACAAGGAATAAGTCACACTTCTTCACAAGGTCTACTGGAATTCTAGACCACATCTTCTTTCTAGCTCCATATTCATCCACCAAGTTAGACCAATAGTCTTCTATCTGCATAACATGAAGGGACTTCTTCCCGTGAACTCTCAAGTAGGGATCATAATCTGACCTTGGTTTATAAGTACTCAACTTATAAAATTGTAATTCTGATTTTGCTGTCTTGGCTGATTGCAATGAGGGGCAGACTTCTAACATTTTCCCAATCACAATAGGAAAATTCACTCCTTGCTTGTTCTTTTTCTCTTGAATGGAATCCACATGCGCCAACTGCCTTGCAACTTCAAGCATAATTATCTTATCCGTTGGATACCGTGGGAGCTTATATGGAGCATCTACGAACCCATGGACCCTTATGTATGTAAAAGTTGGAAATTGAATGAACCAGGATCCAAATTTTTCAAGCAACACCATAGCCTCCTTAGACAACCTCTTTTGGATTCCACCTTGAAGCAATCGAGTGACATACATGAGAAAGGCATCATTGGTTATTTTATAATTGTCCTTGTAGTGCAACTGTAGCTGTGGGTAACAATCATGTGCTTTGAACTGGTTATTTTGAAGTCCTACTTCTCCTTTGCAAATCAGTCCCATGTACTTAGTAAACCGGGCCAGGATGTAGACTATGTAGGAACTCATGTTGAAAGTCTTGGTCTTCTCCAAGTTTCTTAACTGGAAATCAATGTTGTCACTTATTAGTTTGGCCCAATTTATTGTTTCCATTCCTAATACAATCTCCTCCACATACAAGAACATCCATACTTCAAAGAACGCCCCCTGAGATGTACCCATAATCCTGTTCAACATGTGCATCATGTCACTGTATTCTTAAATCTGTGCAAATCAACCTCTTGGGTAGCTTAGAACGATGCCTCTCCGGTTCCTTGATCCAGTTGGAATTAATTATATCCATACAAGATTCTTTGGCCTGATCAAACATGGTTTGTGACTCTTCTCGGGTTCTATTCAACATTTTGTGATGATGAGGAATACCAAACACTTCTCTAACTGAATCCTCAGTGAAGTACGCCAAAGTAATCCCGTTAGATGCTTTGATAGATCTTGTTTGTGGATTATATCTTCTGGCGCATTCAACTATTAGCTCACTACACTGAACTGCAGCTGGTCTTGGTGAAGTCCGCATTTAACCATGTTGGCTGCAATAGGCATGGGCATTTCATGCTGGGTGCCAAACATCCTTTTCTTATGCTGAATCACGTTGAATTGCTCAAAGTTAGTGTCTACTACTTTCTTCCATTTCGATGACAGTTGGGATTCTGGATAAAATTCCTTGAGAACTCTCTCACTTGATTCTTTCTAACTCCACCTCCTATGTTCTTAGAAGTAGACATTGCACCTGTACAAAGCTTGAAGTTAGAAAATGTTCACAAATTGCAAAAAGGCGTTTGTGCTTAAAATTTTATGGCTGGAGAGTATTTAAATAAATTAATTAAAAATTCAAGAATTCAATTGTAAAGGCTGAATAGAAAATAAATTCAAATAAAATTAAGTTTTATCAACAACCTTTTATCGTTTTTCAAGAACATTCAGAGAATTTTTAAATAATTTACTAGAATTTTAGAGCTAGAAACTGAAGTTTTTCTACAAGCTGAAGCTTTAAATTCTTTTCTTCCTCAAATTCGCCACCAGTGATCTTGCAATCGCTTGAGAAATCTTGGAAATTGAAGAAAATATTCAATCTTTTGCTCTGGAATCGATTTAACTTGCAGCTTATGCAAAGAAAATGCTTAAGGATGCCTTTGGCTGAAAGAAAATTCGACTTGGAAATAATGAAAAAATAACCCCTCAAATGCCTCTTTTATAATGAAAACCTTCCTTATTGGCCTAGGTCGATTTTTTGCTCTGATTGGTTGCTTTGTAGAAAAACAAAAAAGCAATCTTATCCCTTGATTTTTCATGGGCGCACCATCTTGCTTGCTGTGAAGTTTTTTTAATAAAAACTTAAGTTATTTTATTTTTCCATGTCTAGAAAAATCGACCTCTAAGTGGAATTATCCACTTTACAACTGGATTTTCTCCTTCTATCAAGGTGACTCTTTTCCTTAGTCAATTTTTTGGATTTTCTCCTTGGAAGTACAACTTATAACTGGATTTTTTACCTTAAAGGAGTTATTTCGATTTCCATCACTTGCCTTAGCCAAATTTTGGATTTTGAGTTAAATTTCCACTTTTAAACATATTCGCCCAACTGGAATTTTGATTCATCCAACTGGATTTTATTCTTAGACTTGGGCAAATTTTAACTGGGCTTATTTAAGTAGATTTCACCTTGATGGACGAATTTTAAATGGATTTTCCAAGATTTAACTAGATTTCCTTATAGGTGCCCTTCTTCAGACTTAGGAAAATTTCACCATAATCTTCTTGCTTTCTACTTGATTTTTCGTTGATTTTCTAGATTTTCGCATGATTTTTCTCCCTTGGAGGTGCGCTTTTCAATTGATTTTCCAGATTTTTGCATGCTCTTTGGTTGATTTTTCGCTTGCTTTTCTCATGATTTTTCCGATTTTTTGCATGATTTTTGCCTGCTTTTCGATTCTTAAAGTGGAAACTTTGACTCCATTACCAGTGGGACCCAGCACTTTCTAAAAATAGAAACTTACTAAAAATAGAAAAAGCAAAAAAGCAACTTTCTAAAAATAGTAACTCCCAGATTGGTCCAAAAGTGCCAAAAATGAAAAAAGCAAAATCCCTAAAAAATAGGAAATGTTAGAATTGAGCGAAAGCACAGGCGATCCTCATCTACTGGGCCTTCTAAGCACTTCTATGACATTCACATTCAGTTTCAAGCTCGAATTCTCAACTTGGCTCGAGTGATGACTCTAGACTCTGACACAAAACCCCAGAACAACAGAGCCTATGAAATTGCCGCTCAAAGCTAAACCCTAAAAGCAAACTACTGAGGGTCCCCATTTGCAGTGGGGCAATGTGTGGAATAGGTCACAATAGGACATTAAAGCAACCAAGAAATTCACTTCCAAGTATGCAATCAAACCTATGTGGTACATTGTCCCCTATGATGTCATGCCTCTAGAATTATGTGATTTATTGCTTGGAAGTCCATACATATATGATTGGGATGGCATCTACCATTCCAAGCATGTCGAAAAACAATAATTCAACCCATAGTTGAAAAACTCAAACTTGGCAATAATTTAACTAACCCAAAAAATTTAACTAAGGACCTAGGAATAACTCGACGAATTTTCCAAACATTAAAAAAACCTAACATTGTAAAAATATTCTTCAAAAACCTACATATTACTAAATTTATATAACATTCAACATATTATTGATCTCCTTCATATGTAAATCGAAATTAGAGTTCAATACACATGATAGACCCAATAAATGAGTTCAATACATTGACTTGTCAGTAGCAATCCCTCTTGTGGGTTGATGAAACTACTTGTGAGCTAGAGATCACAACTTGTAGAGATACTCATCACTAGTACAAAGGAAAATCGTAAGTTGTGAAGGCATGAAGATATTTTTACAATCACGTTAAGGGCATTATGCAAATAGCAGCATGAACATTTGCAATTCACAACACATTTTTTATTTGAAATATCTTTGATTTAAATTTGCAACCTTCATTTCCAATTGCTTTGCCAGGGATTTTCGCCCCCGTTCTTAGGCTCCTCGTCGCGACTCTCGCCCTCACCGACGGTCACCCTCTCCTCCTCCACCGGCTGACCTAGGGTGGCCTTCTGGAGGAGCGGCAAGGGGTGGCAGTGGCGCTTCTAGGTGGCCTACTACTGATACTCCCGGAGGCGGTTTTGCTTAGCCTTCTATTGATAATTTTAAATGGCTCTCACAGTTGGATTTAGCGATTTCACCTCACCATGAAGATAGAGATAAAGATGCTAAAAAAGATGATGACGGTTGGGCTCCCCCTGACGTCACACTAGACCTCGCTGATGTATGGGGGAAATCGGATGACAAGGACCCTTCGCCCTCTACTAGCACTGCCATGGCCGCTTGATGGCCTTTTTTTTGTGTGTTTGTAATATTTCTTGCTTTCTAGGCTTTGCCCATGTGACTTTGAATTTCTGGGCGTAGCCCATGTAACTCTTGAGGTGTGCCTTCTTACCACCCAACTTGTTTTTGTTAATATGTATGCTTATCTTTTAAATTAATATACATACTAAGCCTATTCATCCAAAAAAAAAATCAAGGTGTACAATACTTCACCAAGATCAAACTCATATTAGGATAGCATTAAGTACTAGTTCAAATTGAGAACATTTTGAAAATTTCTTTCAAAACTCAAGGACTATACAAATATATGGTTATGCTCGTTAGCTTAACCAACACTCTAGTCATATCCATGCACCTAATGAAGGTGCATGCAATAACCATTCACTAACTTTTTGTCATTATCTACTTGGATGCCATCCTCATCTACAACAAGACTCAAGAAGAGCATATTAAGTAAATCTTGCACAAGCTAGGTACACTCCACCAAAACAAGTTGCAAGCCAACCTCAACAAATGCACTTTAGGCACCAAACAAATCCTATACCGCACATTTAGACCCCAACAAGATCAAAGCAATCTAGGATTGACCCAACACCACAATGTCTCACTAACTCCAACCCTAGTTTGAGCACTTGTGTTCAACTATTGGATCCAAAGATGAAAAACTTTTGGTTTTTGAAGGGCAGCTTTATTCAAAGGTTGTGTCAATGCTTCAACAAGGAGGTCTACAACAAAGTTTGAGTAATCATTTGAATGAAATATTCATTTCAACCTAGTTTATATGTGTGAAATCATTTAATTTATGTGGGCCTTTCAAATCCAAGTATTTTCTATGAATGTTTTGGTTGATTTTCATTGCATTCTTCCAAATCTAAATAACCTATATTATTTTCTATGGATGTTTTGGTTGATTTTCATTGCATTCTTCCAAATCTAAATAACCTAGATGTATATTTTTGTTAGGGGTCATTACATACCATCATACAAGCAATCAAGCAATGGTGTCACTACATCCTAGGAAAGATGATAAACATCAATTTTGATCATTAGTCGTTCCAATTCCGGAACACTCAAAGCATATTGGAAAACACATGCCACATGAAGTGGACTCCATCTAGTTATCAAGCATAAAAAGGGAAAAGACTACAAGGCAATTGACTACCTTGGCCAACTACACGTTCACACACTCATTGTAATGTTAGACTAATGCAACCACAACTTCTCTTATTAGGAGTCACTCTACCTAGAAAATACAAATGTTGCATAGACCTATGGCGAACTCTTGGAAAGTAAACAAGTTGGCAAGTTCTACCTATCCAACAAGCTTGGAAATCTTTGTGTTTCAAACTATGTGTCACACTAGAGACTCGTTTAGGAAGCACAATACACCAAAACAAATAAACACTTTAGAATTACCAAGACATTGGCAACACTTCAACATCACTTCTACTAGCCTCACACGCACATAGGCATTAAGCACCACATCAAGTCTTGCATTCTTTGCAACATTGCAAGCCTACAAATAAGAAGATTGGACTTTACAACCCCTCTCAATTCCAGCTAGGCTGTATGAATCCATTAGCATGTATTTCTTGAGCAAACTACCTAGAACCCAGAATCATAATGCTCAGTGTTTGTTGTCATAGCTAGATTCCCAAAGATGGCCATCATGATTGTGTTTAAGAAGACCATCATTGCAACCAATGTTGCACATCTTTTCTTCACCCATGTTTGGGTCCACATTGGCTTACCAACGTCCATTGTTTCTAACTACAACCCATTGTCATTTCTAGAAAACTTCATGGGCCACGCTCAATACGCAATTGCATGGGTCTATAGCCTTACATCCATAGACAAACAGCCAAAAAAAAGTGGCCAGCTACTTTCTCATCTACATTTGTGCATCTACAACCATGTGCACACACACTTGGGATAACAACATCCTCTACATCTAGCATACCTACAATAGAGCTCTTCACAATTCTACGAGGCATAGTCCTTTCTAGACACGTCTTTGGTTCCAAACCACAACAGCCCTCAACATATCCTATTAGACACCTTCCACAATGAAGATGCATGCACAAGAATGAGAAGTTGATGAGGCACAAAAGTTTTTGCAATATGTCCAAGTTGTGCAAACAGGCTTTAGCATATGCTTACATGCCAGCAAAAGAAATACAAAGAATGCCACAACACTCACTACACGTCTCACACATTTTAGTTAGGTGATAAAGTTTGTTTGCATCTTCTAAAAGAATGCTTCAATGGGCTACTTCAAAGGATTAAGCCTCTGCACTATGGTCCTTACACTATGCTTCATGCAACTAGTGAGAATGTCTTCGTTGTCAACCTTCCACAATACTTGGGCCTACACCCAAAATTCAATGTGGAACTCCTTAAGCCATATTTTCCCTCTCGATTGGGGGTTGCAATTGTTCATCCTGCAAAATTGGACTTGACACATTTGCAACCTGCCACAAGAGACCTCACTAACAGCATTACCACTTGTACTCACTCTAGCATACATCAATTCTTTTGGGTAGTCAAGATTGGGATCACCACTCCTCAAGGGTTGACAATTAACCTAATGCTGCTTCACACATCCTCTTAAGCAACATCATCTACACACTCAACTTCACTTAACATGCACAATACCGTACTCATGCATTCATGTGCAACACTACTCACATGCATCTTGTAGTCCTACACATGATTGTGCATACTAGTGTCTAGTTAGACCATGCATGTATGACACATGGAGCATCCACATCCACACGTTATGCTTCCAAATGCACACCACCTGGCAGCGTCTAGACCACAAAACATCTAACCAGCACCATATGCATTTGAAACATGGTGGCTTTTGCACCACATCCCTATAATTAATAATACAATTGGCACCATATAGTTTGACATCTATCATCACCCTGTTCACAAAGTCAACACACCATAAATGTGTGACACTTGTCAACATATTTATGGAGCCTAGCTAATGGTCTACTTGTATAAATACCTACTTTGTACATTTTGTAGAAGAGGCAACAAATTCTCATCTTACCTCTCAATATATTCATCCCATTCATTGTTGAATAGAAGTGGCATATCTGCCATAAGTCTTCTACATCAAAGTGTGTTTTGGTTAGCATATCTGTTTTCGTTGATACATTATACAATCTTGTTGCACTACAAGCTAATTTGCAAGATCATCAACCAGTTCACCTTGGGAATCGGATCAATAATACCATCAATAGTGGTATCTTCAAACAATGAGGTCTCAGGGCCAATACTGATTCCACACGGGTTTTAAATAGACGAGCACAAAGTAATACACATTTAAAATTCTATATCATATTAAACAAACGTGACCCTTTAACTTGAAATAAAAGCAGAGGGTCCCATGAAAGGAGCTGCAGCTCCTGATTTTAATGCACCGGTGGTTTCATGCAAGATTTCATTCATACAAACAACAAAAAACAGAATTTTCACTCCAAAAACCTAAATGGCCATTTTGTTTGGAGGAAAATTTATGCTGGTTCTTCAAAGAGAGGCTGGAGGTTCACCATACCTGTCGAGAAATTTTAGGATCCACTTCTGCCAGATGGCTTCCCTTTCTTGCTACAATAACTTTTGGTACTTCTCATTAAATCATAAAGTTTGTCCTAAAAGATTGCAAGGGCAGAAATGAATTTTTAATTTTATTTAGCATCAGACCATGTTCAGGCAAATCACTCCTGATATTGTTGAGCAACACCCACACAAAAATTTGAGGAGCTCCCGCTCCATGGACTGCCTAAGCCATGTCTAACATTTATAAGTATTAATTGGAAAAATTAAAATGAAAAGCAATCTATTTTACTGATTGTCTGCATAACATTCTTCTCCTGCTTTATAATCTAGGAAAAAGGAAATTAATTAGAGTGTGTAGAAGAAAGCCATACTTACAGAGTTTTTCCCTCCAAACCGGCAACAAAAGGGTTCTGTGAACTTGAATATAAATTCTTAAAGTCGTCCACTTTCACACTTTGCTTGTTCTGAACATCATTTTGGATATTCAGTTGCATGGTCTTTGTCTTACAATTCAGAATTCCTTCTGTCTGCTGCAATGTAACCCTGAATGGTATTATGACAGGGGGTTCAGATGATGTTATTCCATTCTGAAGATCATTAAGAACGTGGGGATGTACTTGCTGGTTTTCAGGATTTGGAAAATCTAATTGTTCAGGTATGCACTTTTCTTCTTCTCGTGACCAAGCTCTCTCAAGTCTATGTTCATTTGAGATTGCACCATTTGATGTCCT
Source organism: Sequoia sempervirens (assembly GCA_007258455.2). Classification (NCBI taxonomy): domain Eukaryota; kingdom Viridiplantae; phylum Streptophyta; class Pinopsida; order Cupressales; family Cupressaceae; genus Sequoia; species Sequoia sempervirens. Next base: position 181,358 of record VDFB02252320.1, read on the forward strand.
TGAACCTTCCTGTTTATTAGAAGAGGCAGTGTTTTGGTCATTCTTTTCAATCATGTTTACAGTAGACAATGTCCCTGCTTGAAACTGTTGCACTGGCGTGGGTGATTGTTCATGACCCAATTGAGGTGTTTCTGCAAATGACTGAGAATTCCTTTGTGTTTCTCCACGTGTGATTTCACCCGAACCAATTGCTACACTTTGATGCATGCATTCTTCAGACAGCGTGCTAGCCTTTTTCCTTTGTCTGTTCGCTGAAGAATTTGGCAACTCAAGGACATCTTTTCTGCATTTGCTATTATCTGCTTCAGCTTCCTGAGATGCAAGACAGAATCTAACTTCTACATTGCAACCTAATACATGTTGAAGTGAATTTGCAATACTCTTCCAAGATCTTTCAGCTCTAGACTTATGATCTGGATGCCTGAATTCTAACTGAGCAATAGCTAGACCTGCAAATTGGCCTATATTAGTAAAGCATCATATTTCTCTATCAATTAAAGCAAGTGAAGAAGATTACTGATCTATCTAAATGAAATGCAATCCAGTATTAACACAGACATCTGAAGTAACTTCAATGGTGCATTACAAAAGCTTATACCTTTTTCTATAACATAGTATGAAAAGAAATGAATTTACAACCTGCTGAAAATGAACACTATGCCAGCTCAGAGGAGTACATTTTATTCTATTGATCATTATAAGCATTCAACAAAGAGTGCCAGCACAGAGAACTACTATGGTTAACTCAAGCAAATAAATAGCATCCATCTGCTTAAAGTACTTCAATTTATTAACATTGTCACAAGTAGATATGATCCAAATCATATATTTTGACAACTATATAGCTTATTCATTCTTTAAGTGTTGTATGGTAGACTAATTCAATAAATTCAGTAAGCATCATGGCATAAATATGTGTTCTAATTAAAAACTGTATGTGTACCTTCTGCTGCAGAAACAGAAACCAGCTTTCCTTCTGTTTGCAACAGCTGCTTCAGAGTATCCGAGTGGCACTCTTCTATAGTCGTCCTCCAAATGACATCCAACTTTCTTTTATCAATACATTTCATTTCTGTTTGATCTGACTCGCAACAATCATCCTTGTTAAAGGGTGACTCTCCTTCTCTCTCACATGCAGTTACTCCCACAAATCCACTTGAAGGTGAATAATCTGATGCTCGATTGTAAACATTTGAGTTAGAGATTGGTCTTCCCTTGTTCTCCTCATGGCAATTTGTGAAACTTAAAGCCTTCATGCTCCCATTTAACTTTGATATTCTGGACTTAGTCAAAGTCATCAGATCCAACTGCTCAAGATGGGCATCATAGTTCTTTTCCTTATCCCGCTTCTGCCTTGTAGGGGAATCAAAATAGATCACTCCTCTTTCATTTGTGTTTCTTAAAGTTATTGGGCTTTGAATGACACTAGTACCAGTAGAATTGGGAAATAGAAGAGATCGACTGGGAGCAAATTGCAAAAGGGCTGCTGTGAGCCATGTTGTCCGGTCATTTGAAGCCCTTAGCTGTTTCTCTGCTTCAGATAGAATTCTCAATGCCCTCCGCAGTTTATCTAGGTCGTCTTCTGTGACTGCAAAAATGCACAAAAATTATAACAGAAAAAATATTTTGAACACCTGTTCTCAATGCATATCCAGTGAACAGTATATTTGAATTATATAAAGCATATCTAGAACGGCACTCGGCAACAAAACATTTCATTTTGTTTCATATGTCTGTCCAAGCAGACCACATTTATGTATCTGATATCAGCTGATAAGGGTCCAATAATTGTAGACTAGCCTTATGAGTTCTGCTAAAAGCATTGGAGAATAAGAGACATTGAATATTTGAACATAAGAACAACCACATGGGGACCCCATTGCTTGAACCCAATCAACTAAGCATTATAATCTATCACACATTTTTCAGTTTTTCATACCCTTTCAAAAATGAGAGTCGCAAACAAATCAATTTGTGCTATGGTTTACTTTGTTGCTTAGAAGCACATTAAGGGGTACCGTCCAAGGACTAAATTTTTAAAATAAATGTAATCAGTAGTTAAGATATTTGACTCACAGGACTAGTCAAATGCACATACAGTATGGGATGGATTTGGGTCCTAAGTTTTAGCTTACATCAGTTATGCACCTAGCCCTACATCTGGAGATTGAAGGACATAAACCACAGCACTAGATGGTGGGAAAGGATATTTGATAAAGTGAAACTTTAAGAAAATAGAAGTTGACATTGTTGATAAATCTACAAGTCCCACTCTATACTCATTTCTCATTTCTTTTGTTTCTCTCTACAGTAAGTAGGCCTGAAGCTCCACTTCTCGGTTCAAAAGGCATAATGATAATAACCATAGTTCCACAGAGTTTCCCAACGGGGAAGCGGGGGACAGGGGGACCAAGGGCCTAAGTTTGGGAACGGTGAGGTGATGGCAGCATATGAGCGGCAAGGCGACGGGGGGGTGGTGCAAATACATATAGTACTTGAAAAATTAGTTATGAAAAGATGTGTAAGGAATAAGTATAAGAATTGCAAATGAAACTTTGGCATACAAAATAAATTTTAAACTAATAAACATTAAAAACATGGCAATGATTGCATTGAACATTAACAATGGTGGGTAGAGGTTTAGGGGAAAATCAGAAATAACTATAAGTATAAGAATTGCAAATGAAACTTTGGCATACTAAGTACAGTTTAAACTAATAAACATTAAAAACATGGCAATGATTGCATTGAACGTTAGCAATGGTGGGTGGAGGTTTGGGATCAAGGGGTGATGACTCTTGTCGAAGTTTGTGGGCAGAGGCCCCAACAGGGTTGAGGGACAACGCCGCTCATGGGGTCCAGGGGCAAAACCTTCATGGCGAATGTCATTTTCACAATTTTATCACTTATTTTTTGCAACACCTAGAATTCCTTGGGACGGTTGGGAGACTCCTCAAAGTCTCTTGAACGTCTCAAGGGCATCCCAAAGTCCCCATACCAAGTGGCATCTCGGAAGTGTCCCCAAGACTTGAGTGGTGGTGGTGGGGCAGCGGGGGGGCATTTCCCCCAAGTCCCCTGTCCCAGAGACATCCCCGTCCAAGAAACGCAGGGTTTTTTGAGGGGGACATGTCCCCAAGGAACACTAATAATAACAAATCACATATGACCTAACATGTTTGATCACATTTTTATAATGAATCTCCAAGAAATAATAGTTTTTAATTTGCAGAAAGTTATGGATTTACTGTACAGTGAGGAAAATAAGATGAACACCAATACTGGAATTTTTTACAAATATTTACACAGTTAGTCTTTCTGCAATGCATCATTAGAAAATCTGATTTAAAAGGATTTGGCAACATTGTTTAGAGCAATCTTTATGACCCATATTTCATGAACAGTGGTTCATAAAATACCATCTCTCATGACCATGAATGGATCACTTCACACTCATTGCACCTAAGTGATGTTCACATAGGTAAAGCATTGGGACTTCCCACGAAATGACCCATCCCAATACTAATCCAGCTCAAGTTCACTTCACTTATGGAATTTTTACCACAATCAGGCATTTTGCTAACCCAATTTGCAAACTTTAAGAAGAATTGTTCATTATAAATTATTAATTGTGGAACTCCCTAGCTCTTTCATTTTTATACAATTGGTGCTTCGGCCATGTATCATTGACTCAGATTTTTCAGGATTCAGTTGCATAGTTTTAATTTAAGTCAATTTTCACAAGCAGTGGTTCAGAAGAACCCACCTGTCACGACCATGAATGGTCTATTTGACACCCACTGCATCTAGCTGATGCTGACAGATTATAGACATAAAACATCATGACTTCTCAGGAGATGTCCACCTCAGTACTACTTGAGCTAATGTGGGATTGACTATGGCATTTCCTCCACAATCATACTTTAAAGTTTGCCCCCCTATTTGCAAAACCTCCAGCAAGTATTGTTCCTTATAAATAATTCATTGTGGAACTACCTAGATCTTTCTTATATATGCAATTGATGTTTCTGCATTGCAAAATTGAAAGTGTGATGGACTACCATGCTTAAAGTAACTGGGCTCAAGCAATGGAGGTAACCATGTACTTGTTATTATGCTTGGTTAAGGTTTTGCAAATGCACTAACAAACAAAGTGGGCCTGATTGTGGGGTAAACACACAGTTAAGTGCTCCTGACCCCTAGTGGTAGTTGGGAAGTACCAATATTTTATGCCCGTGAGCATCACCTGGGTTCAGTGGTTGCCAAATGGACCATTGAAGCTCATGAGAGATGGTTCTTGTGACACATATTTCATGAAATATGGATTATGAATCTTGGCTCAAAACTACATAGCTGAATTCTGAAAATTCCAATTACATTGGAAAAGGTATGGATGAATGCAGTTCAGTCAGGCATTTTAATAAAATGCTCAGAATCTTCTTTAAGTTTTTCTTATCAGAAAACAACTATCACTAGTGGAATAACCTGAGCTTGAAAATACAAAGTGAAATGTTATATGAAATGTTATAAAGGCCTTTTGACTATTCTTATTTTACACCCTTAATATTTGTTAATTTCCAACTATAAGATATCAATACTCATACAAAATTTCAACATCTTTACTAAAATAATATGAGAAATGAAATGATAGAAAGCAAGTTTACTACTTCTAAAACCAGAAAAGGACTAAAGCAGGAAATTAAAAATAGATACGCATTACAAGATCCATGTTTCACAAGAACTAGCAGCAGACATGAGCTAGTAATACAAAGGTCTGCATAAAAAGTGCGCTAAAATGTATTTTCCAGCAAAGACATCCATGAAAACAAGCAAAAGTAGAACTTACAAGCATGTCTGTGAAAGAATATTCCTTTGTGTTTATTGTCACCTGTCTTACAGCTGCCAGCCAGAATATCCATAATAAGGTTTGCCAATTGTGACATTAGAACCATAGGTTCAATTCCAGAACCTATCAAATCTCTGGCCTTTCTTACTGTGCTGGCTGCATCAGCTGACAAGGCCAAATCTAACAGATCTAACAACTTTTCATCTGATACAACTCCAACCTACGAAAAACCAAAGAAAAAAGATCATAATCCTGCACAATAAGCAAAGCATGTAGCTTAGAAATTGATAAATAGAATATTAATCATTATCCATTCATCCATTTCAGGGATGATAGCATCCGCATTGAAAATGCAAACCTATTGTGGGGGATAGTACAGATGATTGGACACGAGCCCACACAATGAAGAAAAATGCAATTTGTAATTATTTAAGGATTCATTATATTTCATCCTTTCAGAGAGCTCAAGCCCCAGATTTTCAGTTTTTGTGGACTTCGTGTTCTAGAACATCAGAATGTACAAAACTAAATCTTTAGATTGACTGCATAAGTATATTCCCAAAAAGTTTTCACAACAAAAGAATGTTCCCAGAAAATATGATGCCTATGTGAAAGTTTTAAAACTCTTTTTCTGCAAAAAAATCAAACTAACGTCACCATTCATCAAAGATGTGGTTTTAGTTTACTCCCAAGTTTAATTTCAAATCCTAATTCAAAAATGTCTTGTCCCTTCCTGTTGCACTTTAATTCTTTCATGTATATACAAAAGGATTGCTTTCTACATTCCATCCCTTTTCCAGTATTCGTTACTTGGCATTCGCCAATAAGGTCTTTTGAAGACTCTTTTCCTATCCATAGAGTGATGCTTTGTCAAATTCAAGACTACTTTGTTGAGGACAAAAAACTCACATGCCAACATTCAGACATCATAAAAAGCTGAAAGTTCATTACATAATTGGCAAGTCAAAACTCATTCCAATTATTTGGTTTAAAAGAATGTAGAGCTTTGGGCTTTGAACAAAGCCATGAAGCATGCTTGTTTTATTGTTTACAGTCATGCTTATTAAATTTTGTAAATCACACATAATATTACTGTGACAAGTGTCATCCATGAGGCCTATGAGGATGGGATAATAATTGGAGTCCTGAGTTGAAGCCCACCACTTTTTAATTGTTACACCCATGCATAGATGTTCACTTTAGAAAGAAGCAATCAATTCTGTATTCAAACTATTGGAAATTTGGAACACAAAATATGAGACCTGAGACTTGATAAGAACTCCAGATTAGACCCAATTAAGGTTGATGACAAATTACTATTTATAGCATTATCATTGTAAAACACGCCATAGCTTTTCTCCCCCAGCCAACCCAATTTCTATGATACAAATGATGACATGTATACAAATGGCTTCAGAGTCACGTACACCCTCTAACCACAAAGATCTCACTAAAGTAAATGCTATAAAAGATGAGATGAAAAGAAAGCAAGAAAGACCAAGATAAAACTTCAATGGCATGCCAATGTCTACGATGTGAAGGAAAGTCCCTAAATCAAACTTAACTAACCTATGTTTAATAGAAGAACAGAATATTAAACAAATTATAATTTGGTTCCAGAAATTATGGTCCCAAGGGTTTTTGGTCAATGAAGAGTTCCTGACATCATGAAGCCCATGAGCTCCAACCACAGAAAGCCTTCTACTAATTCTATTTGTAAATGCAAACCCATAACCCATAACAACATGCCAATGAATTCCCCAATTTAGTAGTCAAAAATCTGGTCAAAAAATGAACATCAAAGTCAATTATAGCACACATTTTAAAATTTTATAGTTACAACTTGCACTAGATACTTTCCTACCTTAATTTAAAAAAAAAAACTATAGTTAAAAATACAACCACATCAAAAGTCATGTCATCTTCAGGATTAAAGGCATTTTCTACAAATAATGAATCCAAAGACTTTTTATTGTCTACCACCTAAAATCAAGGAGAAAATGCCACCAAGATGTGAAATGGTAGAACATTTCATAAAGGATAATTTAATTGACCCATGTATATCATCTTTAAATAGGGGTTCAGTTATTTAAACAAAAACTATTATCTAAATTAAAGCCCCAATAAAACCACATAGGTGGGTACAACCCTAACAAAAAAAATCAAGGGATAAGACATGTTGAGTTTCATGTGATACTTGTGTGCATGTTGTTGTGCAATGTGACATGTTGTATCTTGGTTACCGTTGTTCTTTAAAGAAAGAAAAAAAATCGATTGGCTAATGTCCTAGGTGTGTGGATTGGGGCATTACACATATCATCATCAAACGTCTAAAACAAACACACATATCTATCATTACACTCTTCCTTTCTATTTTCATTTTAATTCACAGCTCTATTGCTTTATTTTACTTAGAGTAGATCTGAAGTTTATAGCTTTATTGTTACATTGAAAGAAATGAGATAAGTAGAACAAGCAAACCATGGTTAGGATTACACAACTAAACACTAGTGTAGTGCTTGGCAACAGCTACAAAGTCACTAAATATGAGGACTCGTTAGAGTGTACACGTAGAACACTCGTGTGTGTGCTAATCTAACCAATCATGTTCAATGTTAGAATCCAAATACTCCTAGGGGTTTATAAAGCTCCACTTGTCGGTGTTATAAGATGTGGAGGATGTCTATAAATGTTTGTTGACACTTTTGCTTCATTATCATCATGTTTTTGGTAGAACAAGTGGCAATAGAATCTATATAGCACTTCAATAAATCAAATTAAGGAAACAAATGATTCCTTTAACTACAACTTTTGAGTTGACTCAAAACTAAAGATAAATTAAAATTTTCTACCATCCTCATATTGTACTTTTTGTATACTCTTTGTAATCAAAAAACTATTGTATTACATGATGTTGAAAAGTTGACTAACTCAACAACCATCCTTTTTACATTTTGCCCCTCCTAAAACAATAATTTTACAAACCTTCTAATTTTTGAATGAATCATATCTACACAAGAAAAAATTTTATAGGAGTGGGCAATATTAGGGTTCTAAGTTACGCACATGGATATATTAGGGTTCTAAGTTACGCACATGGATATAAAGTTATTCAAACTCAAAGTACATGGTAATTGTAATTGTTTTGTCAAATATAGTATCTTGGGACATCATCTTGGCCTAGGGCTGTTGTTGGTGTACAATATGCTTACACTAAATCTTGTCAAAAATGTAGTCTTCAAGATATGGTAATAATAAGTGAAATTAAGATGTAATATTTGAGGAATTAATTTGCCATTTGACTAGTCATAATTGGGTTTAGAGCTATTAAAATGCCAATTGGGAAGTTGTGACAATAGTAAAGGATGATGCACTTCAATTAGTTAGGTATTTGTGTGGCTTATTAAAAATTTCTTGTCTAATTTTTTTCTAAAGATACCTCGTGTTAAGGGACCCTAGACCCAACTTTCTATGGTCAAATGGCAACTCTCAATTGGTGATAACTAAGCTGGGAAAGTAAAAATATGGTATAAACTTGAAACATCAAATTTAAGCATTCTAAATTTATGCCCATAGTGGAATCTCCATTCTTTAGCACCAAGCATTTTCCCACAGTTATAAAGTTAGTAAAGATAAAACCAGTGGATTTCATTACTTATCCATCACACTCTTTCTTCTTGAATCATTATCCTCTAGTTGGTTTTATCGTGAAAAGGCAACACTGAGTGCACACAAAGACAATTTTCTATGCACTAAAGTCTTCTCTTTTTGATCCTAAATTTGACCATTTAATGAACACAAAAATTATGTTAATGTCCACATATGACCAAATGTAGGTCAATAGGACTCAAGAGTACATCAACATAGAATAGAAAGTTCTAGGAAGAGAAAATCCTAGAGAAGCCCAAAAAGGGGGTAAGAAACGAAACCAAAGTACAATACAACTATGGAACACTAGCACATGATCAAGAAACCAACATAAACAACCAAGTAGCAAGAGCAAGATCCCCAAAGAGCAAAACTATGTATTGGCAGGATAGGATACAAGTCTCATCAAATATCTTTGTTCTAGCCTGAAACAAAGGAATCATTGATGTCATCATTGATCACTACAAAAAAATTGATACAAGATCTAATACTACTCATCAGGGAGTGTCTAAGACTAGGAGAGCCAAGTTGGGAGATTCTAAGAGAAAGCAAGACACTCCCTCTATAATCAAAACTATGTCCAAGGCCGATGTAACTCCCATAGTAATGAAGAAGCTCATAATATGTGTTTATTCCTATGCTTGGCGGTAGTTGGGAGGAGTAAATCTATGTCATCAAGGAGGAATTGAGTTGTGCCATCAAAAAGAAGTAAAATCATGTTGTCAAGGGGGAAAGTGTTGAGGCATTTGCATAGAAGTGATAAATTGTGAGAAGTGCCATCTCACAATTCTATCTACATCTATGTGAAGTAGTATCCAAAGGTCATTTAGAATCTACATGGGCTAGGAGAAGGTGATCAACCTAGGGGCTTGAGGATCTCTAGAGACTCCTTGCAAGAATCTACACCAAAGGGTCAATGACGACCTCCTCAAATAAAGGGCCAAGCCCTACTAGTCGAAATATCTAAAGAAAATAGAGAGAGTGATACCTAAGTCCATGTAGAAGGAACGGTATCTCCCTCTGATCTCATAGTAAATGGGCCATCTGATGATGAAGTGCTCCTCAATCTCTGACTCCTAGAGAGAGCAAAGAGATTAGGTCTAATCTTGGCAAAGAATATGATGATCTATCTCAACTTGTAATTGGTGGGAAAACACCCTCAATTGGTCAAGGAGAAACCTCGATCCATGTGAACAATGATGTTGGAGATAGTGAGGACATAAGATACCATCCTACATATATAAGAAATTCTCTACATAAAAAGCAAGCCTTAGGCTAAGCAACACAAGATCCTAGATGTGTTGTTTGTAAATGTCCTCTCTTGCAACTCTAATGGTAGTCTCCTTCCAAGGAAGGAGTCAAGTAGGAGCATCCAAGGAATACACAAAAGGAGGTAATCTATCAAGAGAGATGTCATCAGAAAGGAGCAAGCTAGTCTTAGATTACCAACAACAATGGCGCCTATTGGAGCCCAATGAAGCAATCCACTTAGAGGAATGAAGAGCTAAGTAGGGATACCTCTTACGACTAGAAGTTGAATCCCCCATGATTATTAGTCGAGGGATGTAGAAAGCAAGCATAAAGATAGTATAAAGATGTAGCGGCTAAGCAAAAACCTTGACCTAGATGATGCTTTGAGATACGGCCCACTACAAATCATGCATTGTGGCAAGAGAGTCTATACCCTTTCAATACAAGCCCAATCGACAAATCCCAAACTAGGTCTTTAAACCTCAAACCCATATAAAACTATAGGCTTGATGATTGTATCAAACAAACACATCTTTAAATGGATATCTTGGAAGTGGATCTAGAAAAGCTAACACTCGAAGATAGATAGATAGGCATAACCTTTGCAAATACGTGATTGAAAGGTAGGCTTCATGTTGAAGGATGGATCAAAAAATTGGACTTCAAAATATGCGTAAATCGATGTGATCTCCAAAGTTGCCCCCATGTAGAAGAATTCAAATCTAGAAGAAAAACATTGGGAGATTTTTAAAATGATGACCTTAGTTTTAGTAAAGTCGACCACAAGTTGGTGAATTTCACAAAAACAAGCAAGGGCATCAAGTTGCCATTGTAAGCCTTCAATAGAATGAGAGAGGAGAATAACATCATCGACAATAAGTAGTATAGTTATAACCACCTCAAGTAAAAATAGAACCATCACCTATATGAGTATGTTGCCAAAGAAACTCCTCCAAATCATCAATGTAAATGTTGAAGAGGGTTGGTCAGAGAGGACACTCTTGTTTGACCCCAATGGTATTGTTTGCAAAGTCAGTAAGATAGTGAGAAGTACGTAATTGTCGAATAACTATCTTATAAATCCTCCAGGCTACAATAATGAGAAAATCAAAAATATAGACATCATGCATCCTCTAGAAAAGGTGTCTCTAAACCAAGTCAAAAGTGTTTTTGTAAGTCTATAAAACAATAAAAGATTGTGGAAAACCAATGACAAACCTCCTCAATAATTGCATAGAGTGTAAAGATGTGTCAATGGTCTAATATTAACTTCTAAAGCCAACCAACCCCCAACCTCTAAGATTATCTCTCTCCAAATGCTCAAAAGATGACTACAATTGCAGCATAAAGTTTGGCAAATGTATACTCAATCATGATCGTCCTATGCTTTCCATGGTTCAAGAGATCCATATTTATGAATGGGATGAATTGTGTGCTAGAACCAAGACTGAGGAAAGCTTGAACAAACGACCTTGTTAAAAAGTTTTTCCAGAGGGAAGGTGTTGTACCCAAAATCAAAATTTTTGCTTCACTAAGGCATTTTGCTTAATTGAGTCTTAATCTTGTTAAAGTAATGTCAGAAGGTCGTTTTTGGGGTTTTCAAATATGGAGTTGCTGTCAGTGTAATGTCAATCTGTTACTGAAGAGATTTAAGAAAAGTGAAAATCTGAACGAAAAACATCAAAATTTTCTATCTCTGGAGAGGGCAGCACATTCTCAAATGGGCGCCCTGTCTTTTAGGGGTCCAGATCCTGTTTTTAGGGTTTGTTACCTCCAGCAGACATTTGTCCGGCATCACGTCAGCTTCGCAGTGAGCTATCAAGCTTGTCAAACGGACCTATTTTGCTCAAGTTATGGAAGATATAGTGCAAAACAAGGCGAAAGCGAGAATTGGCTAACAATGGAGAAAAGCGCAACTTTTGGAAAAGGCGCCCATCTTTTTGAGGTGCCAAATGTAGGTTTTTGGCTAAATGCCACCCAAGATGTTTGTCTCACTTTTGTTTGAGCTTCGCGACGCATCCGTCAATGGGTGAATCTGAGTTGCTGAAGTGTCTGAACCTGAGGTCAAACGTAGGGTCAAATCTTGGTCAAAATATCAAGGAAATAAGCAAAAGAGCACATTTTGAGAAAGGCGCCTGAGCTTTTCAAGCCTTTAATGCCTTCTTTTTGATGATCTCAAATGTTCAATGTGTCCGTGTTACGTTCAGCTTTCCGTTGCCTGTCTCCGTCAGATCATGGGATAACTCAACAGCTTGTAGTCGGAGTTTTTGTGTTATTTTAGTCAGTTTCATAAATGGCTTAAGTCTAGAATGAAAAGAGCAACTTTTCAAAAAGGCGCCCTTGATTTTCACCCCTCAGATGATGTTTTCTGGGGAAATGTGCCTTTGCAGTTGTCATGTAGAATGAGGTCAGCTCCGCAGTGAACCTGAGATCCAGTCCTGAAAGTTGGTAAATCAGAAGTTATGAAGGATTTATTTTTCCCTTCGTTCGAGATGCAGATGTCAAAATTTGACTAAGTCTGAGGAAAAGCACAGCTTTTGAAAAAGGCACTTGGATTTTTGAGCCTTCAGATGTCAGTTTTATGGTTTCCAGTCTCAGGATATCTTTTGATCAGTTCTTACTTAGCTCTGCGATGCACCTGTTAGCTAGTCAGTCGGAGAAGTTAGTCAACCAGGGTCAGAGGATGAACATACGTCCCGGCAGAGGTTTAAGCCTAAATTTTCATGAAATTTGGCTAAGTCTGGAATTCGCCTTAAGAGCTTAAAGTTGGATTTTCGAAAGAGAGTTGAATGGACGCCTTAACTAGAGTTCTGACTGCAGTTAGACTAAACGTTTTCTGGGTTGTCATCTTCAGTCCATATATTGGCATGTTGAGTGATCTTTCAGTTCGCATGTTGAGTTAACTAGTTTGCATGTTCAGTTAATTGCTTTGCATGTTGAGTTAACTTGATTGCATGTTCACTTAACTGAAGATTATCAGTGAATGTCAACTGAAGTTCACATGCATGGCAAATTTGGTTGCAATTGTGAAGATTTTGTGAAGATGGCGCTTCATTGAGTGTCAACTGAAGTTCTAGAAGGGACGGCATGAATGGTGAAACATAAATTTGTGAAGTATGGCGAATTTGAGTGTTAACTGAACTTATCAAAAGGGTCGCCATATTTAGATTTTATTGATGAAGCATAAATTAGTGAAGCTACGCATTTTCTAAGGAATGACAACTTTAGTTCCAAAAGGGTTGTTATTTTTAGCATGTGAAGTTGGCGCATTCACTTTTTGAAGGCCAACTGAAGTCATGAAAGGGTCGCTATTTTTAGAATATTCATTGCATGAAATATGGCGAATTCTTGATTGCTAACTTTAGTTATCAAAAGGGACGCCTTAGTTCAAATTTGTGAATCTAAAGCAAATGTGAAGATGGCGAACTTAATATGGATTGCTAAACTGAAGTCAAAGTCGCATGAAGCTGTCAACTGAAGACTAAAAAGGGAAACCCTAATGCATGGTGATTTATTTAGCTTATTCGAGTTTCAGTTAATTGGAATGAGGTCCAATCAGAAGCCAAGCGCACTTTTCATGGATTCCTTGCCTTGTGCGAATTTCAAAGATGAAAATCTATACATTTCAGTAATGGTGTCCATTATTTCATCATCTTTAGCTTCGAAGTTCATATTCTTCTTGAGCAACCAACAAGCTAAAGGTGCTACAGGTGTCTAAATTCAGCGTTCTTCATAGCAACGAATTCAGATTGTTCAGAGGAAGGCGATTCTAGACTTTATTTTCACTTTGCATGCAGGTTTTATCAAATTCCAAGGAAGAAGTTGGCGGATTTTTCAGAAGCAGACAAGCAAAACTTTCTATCTTCTGTCTTATTTCTTCTATTTCTCACCTTAGGTACTTTCTTCGCATGTCAAAGAAATTCAACACATATTCAGAATCTGATCATTCGGGTTCGCATATTTCAGCATTTGCAACAAAACCCACGTCTTAGATTTTTTCGAGGAAATCGCCCCGAGTCTTCATTCCAAGCCTGCGGCTTTCTCCGAGAATTTCTTTGCATGTGGGCTTGAAACATATTTTTTTGAGAATTCGTTATCCTGGTTTGTTCAGATTCAACAGCACAAAACCCATGTTAGAAAAACTCAAAGTCTCTTTTTCACGAGGCATTTTTAGCTTTGTCCAAAGGTTTTAGAAAGTTCTTCAAGTATATTCGACTTTTACAACAAAAGTCCTCATTTTCAAAATGCAGCCCAATCTCATTGATTACAAGGTGAAATCGGCTCTTACACATAATTTCATCAAAACTTCTGGTAAGCATCAACATGTTTACCCAACAATCTGAGGGTTTAGGCAGCAATTCATTGAGGGAATCTTGAGCGTTCTGGGTTGCTGGCAGCAGCATCCATTCCTGTTACTACTTTCGATCTTGAGTTTGTTCTTGGTTGTATCAAGCATTATGACTCATCTTCACGTCAAATCAGATCAGTTGACGGGAAGGTTGTTTGCAGTATCAAACCGAAGGACAGAGAAATGTTTTTCTATTTCCCTCGCGATAACTTTACAGGGTTCTTGAAGCTTGGAGAAGATATGGATGCTGATCATCAACGTCGCAGAGGAAGGTGCTATGGAAAAGTTCAAAAGACTAACATGCCTAAGAAGGTTGGTCGTGGTGAATTCAAAGACGAAGTTGTTGTTTTGATAACTTTTTCAACCGAAGTTACGGTCAACCGGATGCTAGCACTTTCCGCTCATGGATGTTTTACCCGATTACGAATTTTGATGGTACGAGCATTTTGGGCTATGTTGATTAGTGATTGCTTACATCAGCAAATTACTAACTTTCTCAAGTATCACGAGTTTCATATGATATCCTACTTGGTCTACTTGGTTGCATTTCAAGGTAGCTACTTCTCTAAAAACTAATGGCACTCTCGGTGTTCAGCGTGTTCATGAGTATTATCCTCAGTTGGAGTTTTCTCAATCCGAGCAGGACTTCCGAGCAGTGAATGATCACTTTTCCATGAGAACCGTGAGAGATCTTGACAATGAGATGCACATTCGTATTTCTGCCGAGGCCAAATCAGCGATGGAGACTTGGGCGGATTGGTTTATCCAGTTCCCTACTTTCACATACATCCGAGTTTATGGATATGTTGGAGAGCCCCTGATGTTGCCAAGGTATCCGTCAAACAAGATTATCTTTATGGAGTTCCTCAGACAGATGCAGCATGTCCATTTCTTTCTTCGTAGTCGTCATAAGACTGCGGCTAATTTTCCATTCACATTGGGAATTTTCACATGCAATGCAGCAACAGATGCCAGGTTTATGTCTACCGAGATAGAAAGGTTCAAATTCAAGACTTACACTGAGAGGCGTTCCTATGATCCTCTTGGTCATTATGCAGATCGGTTGGAGCGAGGGATTGCACATACGCCAGCACTTGAAGATTTCTGGGCTAATTGTGAAGATGAATTCGAGGTTCGTCGTCACCTATTGTAGACTCACTATTGGTCAACTCTCTGATTACCTATCAGAAGATGTTGATGGTCTATCAGATGATGATGGAGAAGTTCTTCTCAATTCATATGTCAAAGATCAAGTTGCTCGGCAGCCACTTCGCTCACCTGATTGGTATGCTAAAGAGAATATTTCTATCGAAGAGGTTTCCAGATCAGTTATCAAGACTAGTAAGTTGTTCTTGGAGAGCAAACGGACGCGAAAGTCAGTTCCTGTAGCAAAGCCGCCAAAGGATTCTCTTCGTTGCCTTCTACTTCTAGGGCAAGACCTCGAGTCAAGGCCATTATAATACCTCCTGAAGGGGTTAGACTCAGTGGAAACACGGGGAAAAGAGCTACTGGTAAGAGGAAGCAAAAACAAGTTGAGAATGTTCCTGAGGTTCCAGTAGAGACAGTTATTCAGGCTGAGCCTCATATTTCACCTCCTAGTTCGCCCCACATTCAACCTATTGACATAGATTCTGAGCCTGAGACACCAATTCAAGCAGGATCGGAGACAACTGAACCATCACAGGTTGATACATCGGGGACAGTCTCTCCTCAAATTGAAAATATTGTTCAGTCTTGTTGGCTCGAGAAGTCTTTGGGAAGACAGAGGCATGAACCTTCGTACAACCTTGATTTATCTGAGTTCGGTGAACCCTATCAGAGAAGATCGAACAAGAAGATAAAGAAACAAGTGCATATCGAGAAAACTCCAGAATCAGAGATTGTTATCGAAGTTGCTGTTCCTCCAGAGGGTAAGAGCTTAGATGAAGTCGAAGTTGGTGACTTTACATTCACTAAGGCAAATCTTGGCAGGACCACTAGAGAGACAGATGTAACTCTTCTTAAGATCGTCACTAATAATCTTGAAGAGCGCATCACGAAGGATGGAGAAGATAAGGCCTTACTCAAGGCTGAAAATAGTCAACTTCGTCAGTACATTTCTGATCTTGTTCATGGAAATCCGAATAGAGCACCTGTTCTTCCTCAGAGTACACCTGCAGAACAACGAAAACTAGATCAGTTAGTCAGTCATGGCAGACTTTTGGACAACTGGATTGATAGTTTAGTTGCTGCTGGTCGGTGTCTTCTTGCAGATATGTATCAGTTGAGAAGTGATGCACATAAGCTTCATTAGGGTGTTCAGTCACTTGAGATTGCAGTTGCAGAGAGTTTGGCGAAGGATCGTGTTCTAGTATCTCAGTTGTCAGTTGCATGCGATGCTTTGGAGTTGGTCGAGGATCAAGAAAAAGTTTTTACTTGGAGAGAGCAGCACCTTCTCAGAATGGAAATATGTGAGAAGATCTCTACTAAGTTGTTTTCACTCAAGGATGATGTGGTTGGAGTACTTGCACTTGTCAGCGGTTTCGTTGTTCAGATTCCGTGTCATTATCTTCTTGAAGATGGCATGTATGTTGAGTTGGACAAAGTACAAGCAGAGTTCGAGAAGCTGATTCGTGACAGCCTTGAAGGTGAACCTATGGCGCCTAAATTAGAGAATATTTCAGTGATTGCAGCCAGTTTCAGAAAGGCGACTGAAGATTGTAAAGATGGTATGCACACAATTACAGAAAGTGGCAGAGAACTAAAGAAACAGACTGTTATTTTGGGCAGCGTCAAAGTGCCAGATGACAAAGAGATCGATGAGTTCTTGGTCGAAGTGTTAGACCGAGTTGACATGGAGTAATCTGCCAGTTGGAACCTGCAGTTAATTTCGAGGATTGAGTCATGAGCAACAGTTAACTCGACTTTCAGTCTTGAGTTTACTTGCTGACTTAACACATGCTTATCTCATCCTTCGAATTATCAACAGTGAGTTAGGGTTAGGGTTTCCAGTTAATCAAGGTAGTGTCCAGTTAACTTTGCTTTAAATAAGGACGTGCATGCTTGCACATGGTCCATTTAGGTTATTTTGTACCGGTTAACTAATGGTAGCTTTCCAGCTTAACTGATAGTTTACTTCATTAGGTTTAATAATTAATCTTGCATGCATTTGCAAGATCAGTAGTTAACACAAGATGATTTTACTGCCCCTACACCTTGATGTATATAAATAAGAGTTTTTGCTCATTTGTACATAACTTTTGCTTGAGAGAGAAATATATGCTGCGCCTACCTTGCCCTCAATATTGCTCTTTTGGTATTTGTTCATGCGTCTTTGCTATTACAGTTGATTGTTATGCCACATAGGGTTTCATGCGATTGTGATAGTGAACTCTTTCCATAGTTTAGATAAATCTGTTTTGTGCATCTTTACCATTACAGTTAATTGTTATGCCACATAGGGTTTCATGCAATTGTAATGATAAATCTGTTTTGTGAACTTTTACCATTATGATCAAGTGTTATGCCACATAGGGTTTCACGAGATTGTGATGATAAATCTGTTTTGTGAGTCTTTACTATTATGATCAAGTGTTATGCCACATAGGGTTTCATGAGATTATCATGGTAAATTCTTAAATCTGTTTTGTGCCTAATAAACTTGTTCAGATTGAGATAATAGTTGCGCCACCTTGCCTTCAAGTAGAGAATCTGAATCCATTTATCGTCTGATAGTCATAACCTTGCTCCGTTTTCTCATGCTCTGTTTTCTTGAGGGAACTGGATAGAATTTAAGTTATTAAATTTAGTTGTAGTTAGTGAATCTGCGAAACCAGAGAAAATTCTCAGCTGCAACGTATATAGTTTTCGAGAAAGCCTTGTACCTCTATAGCTGAAACAAAAAGACAGGAATTAGTTTAGTTTATTTCCCTTTGCAGGTATTTTTGTCAAAGCACAATGAGGGAGCTTCCCCTCCTAATTTGAAGAGCACTCATTGCGTAGTGTGCATAGCTGTCCGTACCAACTCTTACTCCAGAGGTGCTAGTTGTTACGCCAACAGAAGGCAAGGAGATCTACACCATATTTGATGGATTCAACTTGGAGGCCTTCACAATCTACTACTTTGTTAGTATGTAACTTTAAATATCCCTTTTGATAGTATAGGTGGAGAAAATGGAAGAAGATGGTAAAGGAGTGAGGAGCATGCTAATAGGTTGGCTCAATACATTGTAAAGAGAGCTAGCATAGGAAACCATGCATTGGGGTTGATGTCAAAAGCTATAGTTTTTCTTGGAAGAAGAGTATGCTGAAAGGTCTTGAGAGAGTGGTAAGTATCCACAAGGAGGGCAAGTCACTAAGAGGCAAGAAACTCCCACATCTTGCATGGGAGAAGACAACGATACTCTTTACAGATGGAGGATATGGAGGGAGGATCATGGGCTAGGGAGAACCAAAGCCTCTAATGAAAAGATTTACACTCATCATCAAACCATTAGTTCATAGGGTAGGAACTATGGAGGTAGGGTGGTCTAGGTGATGTGTGGCATGGGGGCAAGATTCAAAGCAACATCCCAAAGGGCTTGGTGTAGGAACTCATACATGGAATCTAAGAAGAGGAAAGGAGTAGAAATCGAGTAAAAGAGGGAGAGGCAAATAGAATAGCCAAGGGTGCAATCATTGTTAAAGTGGATTGTAGTGTGTCTAGTATTGGGGGACATGGTGGGATGGGGTGGGTGAAAGGGGTGAAAGGGGTGGGAATTAGCATAAAGAGTGAACGTCAAAGTAGCATGGTCTACAACTGGGAGCAAGGGAAATAAGGAAATCATAGATGTGGGGAATAAGAAACTTGCAAGTGAGAACATAATTCATGACACTCACACTACCATGAGGAAAGCAAGTGAACCTATAAGTGTTGGGGCAGGAATGAAGCCCATTGAGAATGTAGAGACTCTAATATTCCTACAATCACAGAAGGTGCCTCACATAGGCCATGACAACAATATTCCCATCAACAAAAACTCTCTATAAACCAAACTCATCTAGATCCATCTCATGTAGACATAACTCATTCTCTACACAATCATGAATGGGTGTCCTGTAGGTTCCCGTATATTACCAACTATGGAGTATATAGACATCTCTAAATAGATATCAATGTACAAGTCCCCATCAATGTGAATGAGACAATGGAGATGAGGCAGGGGGGAAGTAGCACACAACAATGAAGACATCCTAAAGAGGAGGTGGCCCTCTATGAAGCTAGAACCACATGTATCTAGAGTGGAAATCAAAAGCTACCAATGAAAGCTTGGACCTAAGGTTATCATGAGTGAGGCAAGCCATTGCTCCTAAACCACAAACACCACCAAATCTACAAGTGTCATGACAAAAGGCCAAACCCAAAAGTAACTTGTGACTAGAAAGAGCCTATTCAAGGCTCTTATGGGTCTTAGTGAGGAAGATCAGATCATGAGAAGCAATAAAATCCTAAAAGTAGTTAGAAAAGACTATATAGCGCCATTACAATTCCAACAAGTAATGGAGGTGCCATCACCACCCACTAAGACCTAAGGACCCCATCGTGTTGACAAACTATAGTGTAACCACCCAATGTGGGGGTCAAGAATGATGGCTTTACAACCTCAAATAATAGGCCACTTGCTCTATTTCCTAGCAGCTACAACTTGGATACAAGTTTCTTGAAGCTCCTCTACCTAGAGTCTCGTAAGATCCACATTGAGATAAATCTTTTAAGGGAGGGAGAAGAGTTTCCTCTTTGCCTTAAGCTTGGGCACAATCTTCACAGATTATCAAGTTATTTCATTAAAGGGAAAAGGATAGGTATAAAGTTATAAACCATCTAGCGCAGAGGCACCATGGCAAGTTTTGTGAATAAGGTCATAAATTTGGATTTTAGGGAGTTTGAGTCATTTGTCATGAAATAAGGTCATAGTAGACCATCTTATAATGTAATAAGTCCTATTGAGTCGGTTCTAGTACAAGTTGTTAAATGTTGTAAAATCTTGAAAGTTGTCATAAGCAAAAAATGCAAAATTGCAAGAGTTAGGAAGTTGAAGGGTCAAGTAGTTTAAAAGTTGGTTGTAGCTGTTGAGTCTGGAGGGTGAAGATAAAACAATAAGAAACCCCTGTTTTCATTGAATTTTTTGTGTGCTTCAATTACAGTCTACTGTTACAGGTGTTGGTACGGTTCCGTACTGAAGGCTTTTGATAAAAAATGCATTGAATTGGATGGTGAAGTGAACTAGGAGCATATTGGTTTTTGTTTGATTGGATTTCATCAAGATAGAAGCATTTTAGAAGTAATTTTCTGAACTCGGTCTGTAAAACCCTGTTTGAGGGTTTGAGAGTGGTTAAAATGCACTAGGGACCCATTCCACCAGTAGATTTTCTTGTAAATTGGTGGAATGGGGAAAATTAGGTAGGGTTTCATGTTGGTGGAGGTTTCAAGAGCAGGGATGAGGGTTTTGGGAGAATAAGATGATGCCCTAGTTGTTAATTTCATGTGTTTTTGGTCTAATTTGGTGGCTAGAGGTTAGGATAGGTTGAAAAACTCTTGGGCAATGCTTTGTAAAGGTGGAATGAGCATGTACAGACCTATTGTAAGGTGTTTGGAGTATTGGTGTGCAGAGAGAAGACTTGGAAACCATAGTTTCAATAAACCCTCATTGTGCAAGCCTAAATTGGCCTGAAACAAGGGTTTGAGATACGGTGAGTATGTGGGCACTTCTTTTGTTAAAAGTTGTTGGTTTAGAGTGTTTGTAACCTGGTTGATGTCTGTCAATAGGAATTTGGAGTTGAGAGAGGTTCTAGTTAGGTGTTGCTTTGGAAAAGAGGGCTAATTGTAGCCATTTCCAACGTAGCAATCCTTTTTAAGTGGTGATGGTCTGAAACAAGCATATGCACAAAGGAGATATGTTGAAGAATGCCATAATGGGTGTCTGAAAAGGCAATCCTTTGGTGGGTTTGAGGAGGTTTGTGGAAGATATGCTTAAATTCCATCATTTGGAATACTACAAGGAAATGAAGGTGAATGGTGAATAAGACAGCAGATTGAGGGTTTTGAGATTGAAAGATTGTTGGAATTTGATTCATTTGTGATTGTTAGAAGTTTGCCTCCCTGCTCTGCATCACCATCTTGCCCAACTTTCCAACCCCCCAATTGGCTGTTGGCTGTGCCACCGTATTTCATATCCTACAAATATAATGGTATAAGATATCAACTTTTTCTACTTCCATCTTAATTTCCTGATCTATATTGTGTATTTTCCAATCATTGCATTGTCCCTTTTTGGCTGCTTCGTAAATTAACATTGAATCTCCTTACACCTAAAGTTGAGACCATCCCTTTTCCTTAGCTAGTCTTATCTCTCATGAGAAATTGCTTCCACATTATTAGTTGTTTCTTGTCCCAAGTGGAATGAAAACATTAACATAGGTTTTCCATCACCATCTCTAATGATCTCTCCTACTCTTGGTCCTGAACTTCCTTTGGCAGCTCTATCAAAATTGATCTTAGTTTCTTCTATACATCCTTAGGCTTTTTCAGCCTATACACACTAAACAAATTATCAGTTACCTCTACCAGCTTCTATCTTTTGTGAATTTCCTCATCCTACTCAGCACATTTATTTGATTTGGGCTTCCAAGCATTGACCAACTTTGATATTGAAACCTCCATCTTCCCTCATATTCTTCATGCCAAATTTTCTTTCTAGTCAGATTCTAAATTATAAGACTGGATTAATCATCTAGATTGCCTTCAAAATACCATTCTGACGTCTTCTTGGTCATGCAAATATCCACTTATTGATTTTGGACCAGGGTAAACTTTTTCAATTTTATTGAAGAATCTTCTCCATATCTCCCATGCCATCTTACAACACAGAAACAGATGATCTCCATCTTCTAAGATGCTCCTGCATAAAGGACATCCTAAAGGGCCATGAATTCCACCATGGGTGAGAGCATCCTACGTCTGTGCCTTTCCTGAAATCACTAACCATAAAAAGAAATTTGCCTCTAAAATGTCCTTGATTGAGCCACTCTTTCATGGATGGAAATTGTCTTCCATTCCCTTCAACTGTTAAAAAGAATTTGGACCTGCTGACATCAACAAGCCATACATTGACATTGACAAGGATATTGCTGCTTGTTGGCTGATGATATCAGAATTTTTTCTGTGACATCAGCAAGGTGATGTTTACACTGTTTTTGGCATCTTTCCTGAAATTTGACTATCATGAATGTGCTTTGGCTGTATTTGGTTCAGTGAGAACTCTACAAAATTTAGATATTGAATAGAATACCATAAACACTGACTGCTTTTGGCTGTTATTGACTTGTCCATGTTAAATTATGTGATCAGAAGTAAATGCACAGAAAATTAAATCAGAATCAGACAACATAACACAGCATGTACCCTGGGAAAACCCTCCACTTGAGGGAGAAAAACCCAGCAACAAAGATCTCTCTTATATTTGATTCAACAGAGGCAATTTACAGATTACAGTAATGGTCTAACACAAGACCGATATCTAGCAATAATAAGTGACAAATAATAACTTCTAGATAACACCTGGCAGAAGTTCGCTTGGCACTAAGAGGTCTTTGAATTATGCTTTTCTTATCACTGTTGCCGATCTCTATCAAGAGAATTTTATGCCACAGCTGAGTTCGCACTGTTGTCAATAATGCCGAACATATGATGTAATTCGTATCTGTTAAGCTCGCACTTCTCTGTTATATTCGTCCTTGACAATGATTGCTTCTCAGAAATATTCGCACTTGACTGTGATCTGTTCTGAGAAGTATTCGCACTTTTCTATGTCAGACTGGGAGAGAGCTATCGAATTATGTATGTTCGATGAACAAGCATGAATTCGTATATATACCAAATCATTTACATGTCGGCCTCAATATGTTTCAAAATCCTTTTACAAAGGTCGGCCCTTGAATAAACATTTCTTAATGAAAGATAAATATCAAAAGACTTTTATGTCGGCCCAAAAATAATAAATATAATTTGAATAGCCTATGGCTATCATTCAAATTTGTTTTTCACTGTGAAGCTGCGCTGGAAGGCGCTACCGAAGCTGTCATAACATTAACACTCCCTCTCAGCTAGGGAGAGAGCTTCCAGCTGCAAATTATCTCCACATGAAGTTCATCTGCCACTGCTGCATGCAATCAGATATAAAGAGAGATATATCACCTCAATGTGATATTAACCATCACATGGTTAAGTACTAGTGTTCATCACTTGTGTGATGGTGCCACCTCAACGTGACTTTCACCATGGCTCTCCCAGAGGGTGAAACACAAGTACAGAAGGATCATCACGGACTCTCTCACGTGATGTTGTCATGGAGTCACACACATGACATCCACCATGACTCAGCTCAGAGGGTGGAAACGAGGGCTTTCACCTCAAATTCTTCCGTCACAGAAGAAGATGCAATAGTAAGTACAAGTGTTCATCACTTGCGTGATGTTGTCACCTCAAGTGACTTTCACCATGACTCTCTCAGAGGGTGAAACACAAGTACAAGATATGTCATGGAGTCGCACACATGACATCCACCATGACTCTCTCAGAGGGTGGAAACCGAGGGCTTTCACCTCAAATTCTTCCGTCACAGAAGAAATTGCATTAACAAAGGATTTCACCTCGAACTTCTCTCACAGAGAAGAACTCATTAAGCAAGGCTCACTGATACTGAGACTCATACTCATCAAGGCTGGATTCTCCACCATACCAAGCTTGTCTCGAAAGTATACAAACTTTACCCTGGCGAGAGGCTTGGTGAGAATATCTGCCGTCTGCTCATTAGTGCTAATGTACCTTAACTGTACCGCCTTTCGCAGTACCATATCTCTGATATAGTGGTACTTGATCTCAACATGCTTGGTTCTGTCATGAAACACAGGATTGACAGAAAGCTTCACACAACTCTGATTATCACAATGAATAATGGTGGGCTCCATTGATTGTCCAAACAATCCTGCAAGGAGCTTACGAAGCCACACTGCTTCTCGAGTTGCCATGCAAGCTGCAATATACTCGGCCTCAGCCGTACTCAATGCTACAGAAGACTGCTTCCTGCTGCACCAGGAGATCATAGCAGAACCTAAACTGAAGCAACAGCCAGAGGTGCTCTTCCGATCTGTGACACAACCTGCCCAATCAAAATCAGTGAAACCAAGTAGCTCCAAATCTGCATCTGAAGTATACTTCAATCCATATCCAACTGTGTCACGCAAGTATCTCAGGATATGTTTAGCTGCCACAAGATGTATCTGTCTCGGATCACACATAAATTGGCTAAGTGCACTCACTGCATAGCAAATATCAAGTCTAATGTTAACCAGATACATCAAGGATCCAATCAGCTGTCTGTACAACGTGGGATCCACCAAATCTGAACTAGCTGCAGCCTCCTTCAGTTTATGAAGATTGGTCTCCATGGGAGTAGTCATGGATTTGCAATCCATCATGCCAAATCTCTTAAGTATGTCAATGGTGTACTTCCCTTGATTTAAAATCATACCATCTGGCCTCTGCCAGACTTCTAAACCAAGGAAGTAATGCATGAGCCCAAGGTCCTTCATCTCAAATTCAGAAGTTAAATCCTTCTTACATTCAAGAATCAGGTGATCTTCTCCAGTGAGGATTAGATCATCAACATATAAAACCAAAATTAAAGCATCACCATTGATTACCTTGAAGTAGAGATTTGAATCAGCATCATTCTTCAAGAAACCCAGGCTTGATAGATACTGATCAATCCTTTCGTACCATGCACGAGGAGCCTGCTTAAGACCATACAAGGCCTTCTTCAACTTGCAAACATGTGACTCCTTCCCATGAATCTCAAATCCATCAGGTTGCTCTATGTAAACCTCTTCCTCAATTACTCCATTGAGAAAAGCTGTCTTCACATCCATCTGGTGAATCTTCCATCCTCTAGATGCAGCAATAGCAATGATGGTTCGGACAGAAGTGTAGCGAGCAACAGGAGCAAAGGTCTCATCATAGTCAACTCCCTCTTTCTGAGAAAACCCTCGAGCCACAAATCTTGCCTTGTACTTCTCAATGCTTCCATCTGCAGCATGTTTAATCTTGAATAGCCATTTAGAAGATACCACAGACTTGCCCTTGGGTCTAGGAACGATATCCCAAACATCATTCTTGAGAATTGACTGATACTCCTCTGTCATAGCATCTCTCCAGACTTGAAGACTGGATGCTTCCTCAACACAGGAAGGCTCAGATTCTATAATCTGACTCATTAAGGCAACATAACTGGAGAACTTATGTGGTCTTTTGCTTTCTCTGAATGTGCCTCTAGGAGCTGCAAAGTTTTCAGCCTCTTGCATAGTGCGACTAGCCCATAGAGGTCTCTTCCTCCCAATAGCAATGTCAGTAGGCCCATCAGTAGGTTCCAAGGGTTCAACTGGATCAAGATCTTCCTTTGGTTCCATTGTCTCCCTCTGAATCTCAGGAGTATGGTCAACCTCCATGTCCTGAGTAGACTCTTCATTATCAATCTCCATATGAATCCCTCTGGATCTCCTGAATGCAACATCTTCCTCGAATGTGACATCCCTACTGATCTCTATCAACTTCTGCCCTGGAATGTATATTCTGTAAGCTTTTGATGTCTCACTGTAGCCCACAAAGATTCCCTTCTTGCCAGAAGGCTCTAGTTTGGTTCTCTTTTCTTTGGGAACATGAACATAGACAGGGCAACCAAAGATCCTCAAATGGCTGACTTCAGGCTTCTTCCCTGAGAAGGCTTCTTCAGGAGTCATATTTTCCAAGATCTTATGAGGGCATCTGTTCTGAACATATACTGCTGTCCTTGAAGCTTCTGCCCATAGGAAGGTTTGCAAATCTTGATCATGGATCATGGCCTTTGCTGCTTCCACAATTGTCCTATTCTTCCTTTCGGCAACACCATTTTGTTGAGGATTATAGGGAACACAGAGCTCCCTCTTAATCCCTGCATCAGTACAGAAGTTTCGAAAACTACTAGAGGTGTATTCTCCACCATTGTCAGATCTGAGAACCTTAATTCGTTTACCAGAAAGATTTTCTACTAAAGCTTTGAACTCTTTAAACCTATCTAGAACTTCCTCAAATTCTTTAGATTTCAAAAAATAAATCCAAGTCTTCCTAGAGTGATCATCAATAAAGAGAACATAATACAAAAAACCACTCGAAGAAGGAATAGACATAGGACCACATAAATCAAAATGAATTAGATCTAAAATACACTTAGATCTATTTTCTCTACTATGAAAGGGGGCTTTTATGTTCTTACCTAATGCGCAGCCCTTGCATGTACCTTCATGCTCCGGGTTGAATTTAGGAAGGCCCGTCACGATCTTCTCCATAATGGGCAGGGCACGGAAGTGTAAGTGAGCCAATCTCCGATGCCAAAGATCACAAAGACTGGTAGAGTCATAAACCAATGCTTGAAGAGGATGTGAGCAGACCTTGTAGAGGTTATCATGTCTTACTCCAATTACTTGAGCATCCTTGAAGTTAGAGTTCTGCATCCACACTAGAACTTTGCCTTTGGAGAAGGCAACTTGATATCCTTTATCTTCCAAAGCTGAAATAGAAATAAGATTACGCTTGATTCCGGGAACATAGAGAACATTACCCAATTGAAACGATATGCCGGAATCCAAGTGAAGTGTGGAGGTTCCAATTCCCTTTACGGAGTAGATGGCATCATCTCCAATGATGACTTGATCAGCAGATTCCTTTTCCACCAAATTGGATAAGTGTTCCTTGAATCCGGTTATGTGGCGGGAGGCACCACTGTCAATTATCCAGGTGCTGGAGTTCGAAGGTATACAGCTTGATAATGTTGAATGAGACATGGAATCGAATGGACCTTCGACCTTCAGATCATACACCATCTTGTCAGGCTGAATGCAATAATCTGAGTGCAATTCTGATCACGATCCTCAAACCCGCTCTGATACCATGTTAAATTATGTGATCAGAAGTAAATGCACAGAAAATTAAATCAGAATCAGACAACATAACACAGCATGTACCCTGGGAAAACCCTCCACTTGAGGGAGAAAAACCCAGCAACAAAGATCTCTCTTATATTTGATTCAACAGAGGCAATTTACAGATTACAGTAATGGTCTAACACAAGACCGATATCTGGCAATAATAAGTGACAAATAATAACTTCTAGATAACACCTGGCAGAAGTTCGCTTGGCACTAAGAGGTCTTTGAATTATGCACTGGTACTCTTGCTTTTCTTATCACTGTTGCCGATCTCTGTCAAGAGAATTTTATGCCACAGCTGAGTTCGCACTGTTGTCAATAATGCCGAACATATGATGTAATTCGTATCTGTTAAGCTCGCACTTCTCTGTTATATTCGTCCTTGACAATGATCGCTTCTCAGAAATATTCGCACTTGACTGTGATCTGTTCTCAGAAGTATTCGCACTTTTCTATGTCGGACTGGGAGAGAGCTATCGAATTATGTATGTTCGATGAACAAGCTTGAATTCGTATATATACCAAATCATTTACATGTCGGCCTCAATATGTTTCAAAATCCTTTTACAAAGGTCGGCCCTTGAATAAACATTTCTTAATGAAAGATAAATATCAAAAGACTTTTATGTCGGCCCAAAATAATAAATATAATTTGAATAGCCTATGGCTATCATTCAAATTTGTTTTTCACTGTGAAGCTGAGCTGGAAGGCGCTACCGAAGCTGTCATAACATTAACAGTCCATACTTACCCAAACGAGGACAATCCATTATGAACTACAATGGTATAAGCTTTAATCCTTTTCCAGAGAATACACTTGGTGCAATCACATTTCTGGCCAAAGTTTCTCATTGTTTTATTCAATCTAGTTCAATATGCCACTAGCTTCGTTTGACTACACAACTTCCTACAACTTTGTGTCCAGCGTAACTTGCTCACCAATAAACATTGAATGTTTCTGCTGTTAATCCTTTTCCAGAGAATACACTTAGTGCAATCGCATTTCAGGCCAAAGTTTCTCACTGTTTTATTCAATCTAGTTCAATATCCCACTAGCTTCATTTGACTACACAACTTCCTGCAACTTTGTGTCCAGCGTAACTTGCTCACCAATAAACATAGAACGTTCCTGCTGTTAAACCCCCTCTACTTACTATTTCATAGCAAAAGATTCAGCACAATCAGTTCCGATTCTGTTATTACATTTGAAATTAAAAGGAAAGATTACAGATTGTTGTTTATATCATTCCACAGCAGTTGGATGCATTCATTTTAGTTTCACATCCTCCTTTAAAGCATTGACTCTTAAGTTTTTGTCAAGGAATTGGTCACTCCAAATTCTCACAAGAAAGAATCCATTGTTCCTGAACACTAAACTTATCAGGAGTTGAAATTTTTGAGATTTGTAAAAACAGACATAAATAAAGATAAAATGGAGTTGCCTGAACTACATACGAAGCCTCTAGATGTCCAAGTAGAGAAATGAAAAATTAAATCCAAGCATTTTGTGCTTGACAGCTTAGAGTTTACATCTACAAGTTAATATGAATCAGTGAATACTCTGCCTAAACTAGAAAATTGCTTCATACCCAATGCAGTGGCCCAGGTGAGCAAAATTTGAAAAGCCAATTTTCAGTAATGGTAACATTACATTATGAGGCCATTTTTTCTCAGCCAGAGTTAAATAGAGGAACTGTAGAACTAGTTGATTCTCTGCAGACTTTGTAAGCCTTAATAAAATGGTGGACATAGAGGTCAATGAAGTCAATAAATGGTGAATCAAACACAAGACTAAATTATCCACAGGTCAAGTTTGCATGCCTACAGCCTAAACAAGAGGAATCAATATCCTTGCAATGTGATTTCTATTCAACAATTTTGGAATTTGAGAAAGCAATTAAAAAAAATGTTGAAAGCAAGGAACAATCACACATGCAAAGTCGGGATGATATGTGTTCTATTTTGCTGAATGACCGACTACAAGAAGTTGATTTTTTTAAAGAATTGAGAGTTCCAATTGAATCATTCACCATAAGCTATTCCAGCAATCTTATGGTTCAGCTTGAAGCCCATACCATTTTCAATGTTAGGATTAGAAGGAAAATTACTCAGATCTAGAGAAATTAGTGAGCATTACAAAGAGCTATTTTTTTATGCTCCAAATAGTAAAGGATGGCTGAATCAGAGACAGATAAGAAAGCATATGTAAGAATATTTTTTGCCAAGAGGATTCTCTTTTGCAGAAAATTAATGGAAAGAACCAGGTCTTATGTTGTGCTACTATTTCAACCACACACATTCAAGGATCAGTAAGATAGCAGTAAAATCCCCCAGCATCTTCAGCACAACACTAAAAATAGCAATGTGAAACTGTAGCTCAAATGAAGGCTTTGAAGGATAAGGTTGAAGCTCAACAGAAAACAAAAGAACATAAATCATAGAAGTCTCAAATAATTCAAGCAAAACAGCCCCAGTTACAGATCTGCTAAACATTGGGGTTAAGGATCAGAATGACTACAGATATACTGTAGATCAAGAAGAATAAGAATGTCCATCCCAGCCAAATATTTAATCCTATTTATCTTTCATTTGTTAATCATAGTTCACTTTCATAAATTGCTGCATAACCAAGATATACAGCCTACAAAAGGATCGATCTGTATTTATGAAGTTTCCTTCAAAAATAATTCTACTTCATGCAAATATTGAAAGAGTTAACTTCATCCGTTTCATAATGGTGAAGTTGTGCATTTGTTTGACTTTGTGTTTTAGAATTGGGAAGCAATGTATAAAATGTCTTTCTTCTTAGCATTCTCTTCCAATTCCTGATGAAATAAAATTAAGAATAGCTTATATGATTTCTTTGTGAAATCCAGTCAGTAAACCAGTATCCTTTCAACAAAGAGGTGGCAATGTATGTTTCAAAAACATAAATGGTACAGAAAAGCAACTATACAACATATCATTTTATTTGTTAGTAAATTAGGTATTTCAATAAATAACAGAGGATAAATATATAGCAGCATGTGACAATGTTATTTTTTATACCTCACATTCATCTAATGACAGCCACACAATGTCCTTGGGCAGATGCGCATTAATGTAAAGAAGAAACTTTAGAAACAACTTACAAGGTCATGCACCATGGATAGAGTTATTCTTTGCCCCAGCAAGCTCAACTGATCAAGCATTGTTTCTGCATCTCGAAGAGAACCATCAGCCTTAATGGCTATGAAATCCAATGCATCGGTGTCAACATCCAAGTTTTCTTCAATCGCAAGTTTCTGCAACCTGCTTACTATTTCTGACTCCTTGATCTTCGGAAAGAGATATTTTTGACACCTTGAAACAGCAGTGTCGGGTAATTTATCTGGGTCAGTAGTAACAAGTATGAAGACAGCATGAGCTGGTGGTTCCTCTAGACACTTCAGGAGTGCTGTCCATGTTTCAGATACCAGCATATGACATTCGTCAATGATAAAGATTTTGAACCGGGAGAAAGATGGAGCTGAAGCAACATTCTTGAGCAGAGATTTGACTCTCTCTAGCCCATTGCTATTTGTAGCATCCACTTCTCTCACATCTCCGCTCTTACCAGATGCAAATGCAGTACATTCTCTACAGAGTCCACAGGGCCTTAGTTCCTCAAGAGAGATACAATTCAGAGCTGTTGCAAATATTCTAGCTGTTGATGTCTTTCCTGTACCACGAGGACCTTGGAAGAGATAAACAGGGGCAACTTTCCCTTTCAAAACAGCATTAACCAGAGATTGCACAACCATGTTCTGTCCCACCAATTCATCAAAGGACTTTGGCCTATATTTCTGACTCAAACTTCTGTGCATGTCTGTGTAGACTGTCAATTCTCTACTTTCAGATGTTAGAGCAAGCTCCAGTTTTTCTCGACCTTTGTGCCTAGACCTTTTCCTATTCAGTCTACTAGCCTCCTCCAAAAATAGGTCTCTAGAGTCATTAGAGAATCCATCACAGCCATCCTCTGCTGAGGATGCAGCAGTTTCACCCACGTCAGTCAGCAATGGTAAAACTTCCATGTCAAGATTTAATTCTTCTGACCTCTTGGAGTCATAAGCAGATGACGTTAAGTCTTTTTGCACTGCAATCTTACTTCGGGGAGGAATATTGCTACTTTTCCTCCTCACAGAATTGGCCGATCCACAAGAGAGATTCCTTCCTCTACTATCTGGGAAGTTTTTGCTTCTATGTCTAGGAGTTCTGGGCCAGTAGCAGGGGATTCCACATCCATGTCGTGGCAGATCCAAACCATCCATTTCATCATCGCCAGAAAAAGCTGTTCCATCACATGACCCACGAATGCTGGATTTACCATCATTGTTGACAGAACGTACTGATGTTGGTGTCTGTGAATCCTCCTTTTGCTTCCCAATATATTTTGAAATGTTGGAATATATCTTTTTGTTGGTCTTACCTGTCTTCTGTCTACATTTGACTATATCTCTCATTAACAAGGGAGAACATGAGCGAGAATCACAATCTACACCTGAAGCTCTACTTCTATGCATCCAAGATAAACCCCCTTTGTCATCTCCATCTTCACATGGATCCTCCTGATCTAATAAGAAAAGCGAAAATGCCTCTGCAGAATTATGAAGAGAAGGGGAAACAGTAGCAGATCTTGATACAGAATCCTTTTTGCCACCCTTAAATAGCCTATCTCTCCTGCCTTGTTTTGTTGCTGTTCTTTCACCATTGCCGTGTTCTATTTCTCTCCTTGAACTACTAACTTTTGATTCATCAACAGACCTCCTTGGTGGGAAGTCTCTCTCATTTCTAACCGGATCTCTACACTCGTCATCAAAGCATTCATTTGGCCAATTATGAAGCACAGCCCTTTCTCCTTCATCTCTTCTCTTTAGGCCATTTTCATGACTAATCCCAACGTCACTCCTATATATGCTTAGTTCCTCTGTGCTGCTTTCTTGGTCTAGAGCATGCCTTAAGTTCTTGAAATCGCCGCTTAATCTACCACTTGTCTTATGAGACACTCTGCATTTCTCTGCTCCCCTGGGACTTGTGAATTTTGCAGAATCCCTCTTTGAATAAGCAAAACCATCATGCCTACTCTCACATTCAGCTGCTGCTGCTTCTTCTTCTTCTTCTTCTTCTTCATCTTCTTCATCTTCTTCAGTATCATTTGGCAAATCCCAACTAGAACGTGCAGGAGGGGGACTGAATTTGAGCAAAGAAGTCGTAACAGGATCCCTCAAAGACCGGGCTCTTCTCAGAGCAGTAAGGCGCTTTGTCAAAGGCTGACCCACATCCAACATTGTCACCCTGCACACTAGCACTGGTCTTTAAACATCTTTACTGAAATTTTAAGAATTTTCTTGCTTAAAACAGGGAACTATCCAGCAAGAATTGAACGAATCAAAGACTCTATGAAACATATAACAATAGCTATATACAAAATATCTTCCAACCAAGGATATTTGTTTTCCCTGAAGTGAAATCATTGCAAGGCAACTCCTTGACAAAAAAGAACCTAGAAATATGACAAGCTCTACAGTTTGCTGAAACAGAATATAAATAGAAGTTCGCTTTCAACTTATTGACTGCATAAAGGCACCAAATATTTGAAAATTTACATGAATTTATGACCAAACCGACAAAATGGGCCTACCGAATGGACAGAAAAACTAAGCAGAAAGCTGCTACAAACTGAACTTTGAAATTTATATAAAAACAATGGCGCGCAAGAAGAGTGGGAAAATTATATCCTTAACCCTACCTGTGCAGAAAATCAGCATGAATGTGAAAATCTTCTATAGTGTAGAATAATCTTCCAGATATAATAATTTACAACCAATTAATAACGCCATTACTACAAAACAGAATTACACTTTATAAACGCCTCACCGACAAAGTTAAAGTCAATCTGAAAGTAAGTTTTCAAACTGTATTTCTGACATTAGGCTATATAAAGCTTATAAACACAGCGGAACCGTGTCCTTTTCACACACCGGATTTACAAGCGTATGAATACAACATGTCTTCAAAACCAAATCTCAAGCCACTCTTTAAAACTACCTGAAAAAACACCAAAGACTCAAAAAAATATTCTTGAAACTCATATAAAGATTGACTGGTAGCTTCTTTAACGCCAATCGAGCCTCCATTTTACAGATTGATTCAGTCCGTACACATTCTGCACCATAAATTTAAATAAAAAAACGCTAAAGATTCTCTTTCAATCACTTTTTGGGCAGTCGGACCCGTCTTTTTCATGATTACACGTTAGTAACTATCATTACTCCAAACCAAAATAGAATCTAAGGTACCATTAAAAACAATCAATAAAAATGCAAAGCTAAAAGATAACTTTTTACAAAGTGGAAGAGTCATTTTAAATCGATTACATTGTCCGTTGACATTTTGTCAAACAAATTTACCACGCAAAACGTAAAGATGCCGTTAAATAACTTTTAAACACCGTTGAAAAGTCATCATCCACAATTTACAACCCTAAACAAAACTTTAAAGAATCCGTTGAGAACAAGATTTAAAAGCGATTAAAAGACTTAACTTTACTTACCCTAATTAAAGTCAAATTATCGATCACAAAGAAGTCAGGAATTCTTGGCCGCTCTGCACGAAAATTTCAACAAAGTGCTAAGCAAGCAGACTGAAAGGAAGTGCCGAATTAAGCTGGGCACCGAAAATGAAACAGAGATTCGTAGTGTTCTCCTCCGACTGTTCCAAATGCCGAAATTATGTTTTTTTCAGCTCGTCTTATATTCTTCTGCACAGTACATTAAAGTTTCAGCACCGGCGAACTCAACGGCAGGACCACATGGCAGCAAAAGTCCCGAGTACGGAGTTACTTCTCTTTTCGGGGATAAACAATGCAGCGGAGCTCCTATGCAGAGGGAAAATGCATCATCTATTTTGGCTCTTGCGCTGCTGCTTCTTTGGCGCCTCGGTTCCCATGGCACCTTGGTCCATGTGACCGCGTGGGAAGGCGAGCTATTAATATTAAGCATTGTTCAGAGATGTACTTCCAGAACCTGCTTATGGCATACTGTCTTATTCAGGTGCTGACAGAGCATGCGCAGTGCAGAGGCTGCTACTTCACAGACGAACGTTACAGTGTTCTCTTGATGGTTGCACGCTGACGTGGCGAACTGGAATAAATTCCAGACCCCGCATATGCGTGCACATGAAAAAAATTGCGTGGCGGTGGTTGATTAAATAGGAGCAAAAACGAGAGTCGATTTCACGTGGGAACTTTTAAGGTCGCCGATTTAAAAGATTCAAGGAACTTCTCATATAATATGAC
Organism: Sequoia sempervirens; assembly: GCA_007258455.2. Taxonomy (NCBI): domain Eukaryota; kingdom Viridiplantae; phylum Streptophyta; class Pinopsida; order Cupressales; family Cupressaceae; genus Sequoia; species Sequoia sempervirens. The sequence continues at coordinate 215,798 of VDFB02252320.1, forward strand.
ATAGTTGGCGAGCATAAATATTTATAGTTTGATTAATTAATTTTTAAAATTCTATGAACTAATGTCGTTTTGGAATTTATATAATGTGGAAAAGAATTTTTTATATATTTATTTTTAAAATTAAAAGAATATATTATTGAAAACTTTTTAAGTTTTATTTATTTAATATTTAAAGTATTTGTGTATAATATGTTATTTAAATCTTATATTTGTAGGAGTCGTTGAAGGAGTTCTATTTAAAATGTAATTATAAAATTAGTTAGAGAACAAGATTTCTTCAAAAATGTGTGTAAATTTTTACATCAATGTTTCGGATCATACTCTATGATCCATCATATGAAAAGTAGATAGAGAGAGAAAAATTAGTTTATTTTTTATTGTGGTTATTTTTAAATGGTTGTTTAAATGATTAAAAAAAGTTAATAGAATAAAATAATTGAAGTCCTTAAAGTGTTTTTGTAAATGATAATTATGATAACTCATCCATAATAAATGAGTGGGAAAGCATCAACCTTATCCAAACATGTAGAGTTTATTAATTTCATATGACAATGTAGAACAAGAGAATTTAGAGTGCATTATTCACTTATTTCCTATTGTGATTGTTTCTAAATGTTTGTTTTAATGGTAAAAATTTATTGCTAATAGAATAAAATAATTGAAGGAACTTTTAAAGTGCTTTTGTAAATGATAATTAATTAGTATTATGCAAAGAAATATAAATATTTAAGAAAAATCATCCATAGCATAATGAGTGGGAGAGCGTCAGCCTCATCCAAACATTTAGAATTTATTGTTAATTCCAAATGTTTAGGAACATCATAATCTAAACATATTACTAGAAAACAATGTAGTTTATAAGATTTGGTGTAATAGGAGATTGTAAGTTGTAGATACATTCTAGAAGAAAGTGTATCAGCCACTTATTTTCTATTGTGGTCATTTATAAATGGTTGTTTAAATGGTGAAAATGTATTTCCAATAGAATGGAATAATTGAAAGAACTTTTAAATTTGCTTTTGTACTTGATAATTGATTAGTATTATGCTAAGAAATATGAGTACTTAAGAAAATTTATCCATAACGAATACGTAGAAAAACGCCAACTCTATTCAAATGCATAATGTTTCTTTATTGATTTTAGATGGTGAGGAATATCTAAATCTAAAGGTAGTGCAAGAAAATGATGCATTTAATAAGATTAAATAATAGTATATTAGAAGATGTAGGTTCATTTCAAAGAGCTTGGAGTACATCACTCTCCTTAATTATCAAATGATTAAATAGTCAAATAGACAATGATAAGTTTGCCCTTCATCTATAGACAACAATAATATATTTAATTATCTTGGTTTTATTGGCAAAAAATTACCTTTAACTATAGAGTTTGATATTTAGATATAAATTGAGTGCATTTATAGCATTAGGTTCACCAATTATTTGAGGCAATGAATTTCATTCTTTATTAAACATGTTCCCAATAGAAATAAAGTTAAAATTAATATTAATGTCCATAAATACTCACTGTACAAATTAATATTATTATTAATATGCACAAATACCTAAAAACAATAATACGACTAAAAATAAAGTCCAATATAATATGTCAGAGTGATTAAATTATTTTATTATCTTTGTCATGTATTTCGTTATTGGTTAATAGTTTTTATAATTCTATATAGTGTGTGTGTGTCATCTTTCTAGAATAAAACTCTTTGTAGATTTAGCATTAAAATTTGGTGGATTACTCTTCATCAACCAATTCATCCAACCAAGTCACACACCATGCTAATGAAGACCATAATATCACTTGAAAACTTTGTAGTGTTGAAAATTGCATACCCTTACAATTTCACCTACACTTTTGTATCCACTTTAGTGTTCACTCCCTTAGTATTTGTGTAGGCTCATCTTAGTCCTTGCATCATCCTTTTTCCCTTCCAGATGCTCAAAACCCTTTTTCAATAGCTACCTTCTTAGGTCAACTTTGTGTTAACCTTAGGGTGTTGCCATAATAATGGGTTACACATTCTGGGACATCTAGATTTTAGTCTGAAATCACATATTTTTAGAAAATATAATGATTTAAGCCTTGAAAGGTTTCATTTAAAGGATTTTAATTGAAGAGGGTTTGATCAAACCCCCTTGGATAGAACCCTACTAGTTTTAAACCATACCTATAATGGAGTCTCCTCTACACCTATCAAAATGTTGATAAAAAACCATTTTCCATTTACCTTTTGGGGGATCAAATGAATTCATTTAAAATTTATGTTTTGTAAGTATGTAGTCCTTATTATAAGCTTCCCAAAAAGTATAATTTTAAATATATTTAATTCGATTATTATATTTATTTTTTATTTCTTGTGAATGCAAGTTTTTCAATGAACATCAAGGTCTTTATTTCGCACATACGAAAAAAACTAGGAAAATGGAAAAAAGAAAATCTAAAAAATACATATCCTCTAGGTATTGATGTCCTTATTCCAACAAAAAAAAAATTGATACATACAAAAAAAGCTATGCTCCTAATATTACACCTGTCTAAATTGTAATTGGTTTGACTTCAAAACTTAATTTCAAAAAATATTAGTAAAACATTATGAAACCAAATGCATTTTCTAGATATTGTAGTTACAAATCTAAATTGGAAAAAAAAAAAAAATTTATCCTTCATACAAGAAAAGGTTATGCGGTTTATAGTACACATCTTTTTAAAAATGGTGTTTACTATTAAAAACTAGTTATAGAAGGAGATGGAAAAAGAAATGCAATTTGATTCCAAAATTTTTTAAATATATATTTAGAATCTACAAACAAAATTTCACAAATCACTAGTTTGCATCATTTTCAAATTCCTCACGATTTAGTAGTTATAGGTGTTTGAAAGTGAAGATTTAGTTCAAAATGTTCATTTCAATGTCAAGTTTGGCCAGAAAGTGTAACCCATATGATTTTCTTATCTCTCACTGATATTTAGCATGATTTGTCTGGACACTAGTACACACACAGACGTCCACTCACCATGCTAGCATTTTGTGTCATTTTAACGTTCAAACGATCGTTTCTAAGTGTTTTTCCATTTGTCACCTACCTTGGTCGATGGAAATGGCTCGAGATGGTTTGTAATAGCTCGACAACCTCCTTTCCACTTCTCTTCTTTAAATCTATCTTTTCACTTCATTTTCCTTCTCTCTCTTTAAGGAAGTCTCTCTCTCTCGAGCTTGCACAACTTTGTATAGCTTGGTACAACAACTTCAAAGTTCTCACAACGTTCTCTAAAACTCTCTTGGCTCTTATAGTTCTCTATTTTTCTCTCTTTCTCTCTCTCATTGGCTTCCTCAAGTCTTGTAGGTATATCTATTTATCTTGTGTCTTTGAGAATCTTGGGGTTTATCACATCCCTTGTATATGCATTTATCATCTTGTCTATTTCTATTTTGATCTATATATCTATTTGGATGTATGTGGAGGTGGAAACACCAAAATGAGGGTTTGACTGAGGCAAGCCCCTAAATAGCCCCAACATTTTCTCTATCTTATGTGTGTAGGTGTTGAAGAGATTTCTTTGTTGGAGACTTTATCTCTTGGTCAATTGTGAGCATTTTCTTTCCCTCTTCTTCTCTCATTTTGTCATTTACATTCCTTATAGTTTTCTTTACTTTAGTTTTTTTATTTTCTTGTTTTCCAAGAGCACCTAATAATCAAGATTAGAAGTAGTCACTTTGTTATTTTGTTGTGACATCCTCAATTTTTGGTTCATACAAGACGTCAGCACATCGTAGGGATGTATGTGCACCACATTGTCATCCTTGGCCAAGAGCTCGTTAGTTTATCCAAAAGACCTATGTGACCTACTCTTTCTATTTATGGAACTCTCATCATTTTATCCCATCATCTAAGCATTGATCCCTGAGGAAGTTGAGGACCATTTTCCCCTTTGGACCTTGTCGTCTTGAGAGTGTCAAATTTCCTCTACATTTTGGTGAACCTGATGTGAACACTAAAAAAAGGGAAAATCAAATATTTTTCATTCCATACCATCAAGGTATAAATAATACATCAACCTTCGACTGACTTGTTTATGCATAATTGCTTATATTTAGCTTATTACTTTCAAAATGAACTTATTGTCTTATTTTATTAGTTTAATCTCTAGTTTTATTCAAAGTGATAATGATGTTTCATTCCATGCATGTGATGGTGACTTAACTTTTCCTATGTCACTATGTATTTTTTATCCTTCTCATGAAATTCCTCTTGTTTCAGAGGATATTTTATTGCAAGAAGATGAAATCATTTATACTTTTCTTAATGTTACTCTACCTTCTCTTCATTCCAAAACACTCTCTTCTAGAGATTATGTGTTGGTGAATGATGAATCTACTCTCACATCGGATCCCCCAATGATAGATGTTGAGCATGTTTCTTCAAATAATTCCTCTATAAGTCATAATGAATTTATAAATGTAGTTGTAGCCTTTTTTGCTCCTCAAAGGCCCAAGAGACCAATCATTTATGTAACTCTAGCTAGTCCTTCTCCTAAAAGGATTTGTTATGTTTTTGAGGTTCCTATTGAAAGTGATACACCAAATTTTTACACAAAATTTATGCAATCTAAGGCTCCTTCTTGTAGAGTAGTATCCCATACTTATAATACTAGAAGTAATCAATCAAATTACTTCTTTACCACTTTCTCAACCTAGCCTTCCTCAAGCACCTAAACCTATAGCTAAGCAACTAGGTGAGTATGATCTTGTCGAGAAACTTTGTGTTACTCTCGCCAAGATCTCACTTTGGGATTTGCTTCAGACTACTGTGACTTACTAGGGTATGCTTCAGGAAGCCATGCAAAAGATTATTTTTCCTTCTTTTACTAGGCTAAGGGATGTTAATACATTTATTGATCATTTTCATGCAAATTTGTTGAATATTATGTTCCATCCACATGAACTCCCGCCTCTAGAAGTGCAAAATCAAGTTGATTCATTAATGATAGCTCTATTCGTAAATAATATTGGTATTAGATGTACTCTCATTGATAGTGGTTCAACGATCAAATTTTTTAGTGTTGATCTTTTACCTAAAACAAAAATTGATCCAAGCTCTCTTGCAACTTCATCTCTATTCATTTGTGGGTTTGATAATGTTAGTCGCCAAGCTCTAGGTACAATAATACTACCTTTGCACCTTAGACCAATTACTTTACCCACCTTGGTGCATGTAATATTGGATCCTTTATCCTAAAATCTTCTTCTAGGTAGATCGTGGATTCACACTATGGGTGCAATCCCATCTACCTTACATAAATCTATCAAATTTGTTCATAATAATCAAGTAGTCACAATAAAGGTTGATCTTGAATCCCTTTACTTTTATCGAAAGGTTGAAGCAAATCAAACTTCAAGTTGTACTACTTTTAAGAATTTGATTCCTTCTTTATTTTCGAGTCTTATTACACCACCATTAGTTCCTAATCTCAATGATGGTGCTAACTCACTTTCTTCTCAAGGAAATGCATGCCTCGGTGATGATTGGGGTTCCTTAGACTTTAAAAAATCCTTCAATGGAGAATATAAATTTAACCATGTCCACCTTAACATCTCAAAATATCATTCACATCCGCTATCAAAGATGATTATTCTTTTGCATCACAAGATAATGTGAATAGAAATTGTAATGTCCAATAATGTTGATCCTCCTCCTTTTAAGGAGTTGCAATCACATTATGATTTGGGATTTAATATCATATCTAAGCATGGGTACAAAGGAAATGGTCTTGGGAGTATGGAACAAGGAGTTAATGTCCTTTTGGAATCAACACCACACTATTTTAAAGTGGGTTTAGGTTACAAGCCTTCTCCTTTGCCTCCATCCCCTCCTCCATTGTTTGTTGTCCTTATGTCTTCTTCTTGTGAGCAATCAAACTTTTCTTCACAAGAGAAAGGGTTTATTCCTGCTCATCATCCTTTATCTGATCAATATCATATCTTGTTGAGGCTTCTCAAAGCCCACTCGATTACTCTTCCTCCTCCCACAAATAATAAATTCATAAACATGATCAAACAAAACTTTCTTTCTATGCATATCATCAAGTGCCTAGCCATTTCACTAGTGAATATAAGGCCTTCAAGGATAAAATACAACATCTTGATTTTGGTGCCATCACTCTTCCATCTATTGTTGCACCTATCTCTTCTTCACATAACAAGTGATATTAAGGTTTACCTCTATCCTATTCATTCTATCTAATAAGAATATTCTCATGAGGTACTTACAAGTCTCTTTTATTGTGTCGGTACCCGCTATGTGGCATGTGTAGCTTTTATTACTCATTACCATTCATGGCGGTAAAATAAATATGTGTGTAACCATACTTTCTCTGTGGTAGTGACACAATATTATCTAGCATGGTTATCCTTGCTTGTATGCTGGGGGAAAGGAAAACTTTTTTTGGAGATATGTGTCTCTCATGAGGATTTCCTCTCTACTTCTCACTCTTAGCAAAACTCTATCAAAATTCTCTTGCATCTTGGATACTTGCAGTAGCAAAGATTCCTCTAGTTCACAAGCTTATCATTTCTATTGTAATCATGATAGGGGTTCTCCTCCTTGTGGGGTTTATTTCTATCACTTGTCTATTATAATCGTGATAGAGGTTCTCCTCCTTGCGAGGTTTATTTCTATCACAAGTCTATTATAATCGTGATACGGGTTCTCCTCCTTACGGGGTTTATTTCTATCACTTGTCTATTATAATCCTGATAGGGTTTCTCCTCCTTGTGAGGCTTATTCCTATCACTTGTCTATTATAATCATGACAGGGGTTTTCCTCCATAGTGAGGTAGGTTTCTATCATGCGTCAGGTAGTGGCTTTCCTCCACAATGGGGTTGGTTCTACTAATTCATGATCACCTATCATAATACAACTTGCTAGACTGTGATCTATATTTTTAATCATTATCATTTGCATCACCCCTAGTGATATAGTAAGCTAGTGCCTGAATCATGTATTCTCTTCGACATTGGCTACTTCCATGTCTCTTGGATTTATTCCTTCCTCGAAGCAATCAATCCCTACATTCTTCTCTTCATTTAAGAATTCTTCTATGTGTTATTTCTTGTTATTTTAGGGATGATACATAGTGTAGACACGTCAAATTAGCATTATGCATATTCATCCGCTCAATAAATAAATCAAATGCATCACATCCATTCACCTAGTAAATCAGGTTCTTATCATCAAAAGCTCAATCATAGTTTAATTAAATAAATCAAGCTTTATTTAATTAAAATCTCAAACATGCATCTTCCATCCTTTTCTGATTTAAATAAATCAAGTATTTAAGTCCTAAAAGTCAAAATCATCTAATCAGCATTAAATTAGCATAATCATCATCTATTTAATCTAACCCTGATTAAATACTCACCCACTTGCATTCTCTAGATTTGGCCACTTGCACATGAAATTGCATTTAATTGATTTATCAAAATTACTTATTTTCAACTTGGCATAAAGGAAGAATATTCTCCAAGTTTGAATCTCCCCCCAAGTGGACATGTACACCCAACAGAGCATTTATGAGGCCTTACATGTCTCTTACATGTCCCCTTCCAAAAGTCAAACTCAGTATTTATTGGAAAATTTGAATTCAAATTATCCCTCTCATGGGCACTCTTCCCAAATCTTGCACATGCATCAACCACTCACATGATGACAAGTGTCCTTCTTTCATTGATCCAATCTTTAGTCCCACATTGGTCCCTCTTCAACACTCAGCATTTGAAAATCTTTAAATACAAGCTTCATCTTTGAGCAAATCCTCCACAATCTCTTCACAATCTCTCCACAATCTTGCAAGGTCACTCTCTTCATTTGAGATTTGATCTTGTCCATTTCACTTCATCATATCCATCATCTATACAACTTGATGCAAGGTCATTCTCTTTGAGATTTGATCTTGTCCATTTAGCATCTCCATATCCATAGCAATTTCATCACTAGCTTATCAATCAAGGATTGGGAAAGGGTCACTAGCACATGTGACACCAATCCAATATGGGATAGATTGATTTCATGTTTTTAATTGTATGCTTTTATGTGTCTTATTATTGGATAGCATTTTAAAACATGTTAGATATCTATTATGGATGTTGAAGGTTTGCTTTGCTTGAATACTAATCATACTTGTCTATGTTAGTTATTAACCAAAATGCATATTTTGATATCTACATTATGGCGCTAGAAGGAGGGCTATTGCTAAGTAACTATTTTGAATGTCCACTTCATTTAAATCACCATGTTTATGGATGCTAAGTAACTATTTTTTTATCATCCTCTCAGTCCACTTTCAATCCTACTTTTTATTTTGAGTATTGCAATCATGCGTAGTATTGTTTTCCAGATAAAATAAAGAGTTGCACATTCATTTTGAAGTATTCTTGGCGTTAGTCTTACTTCTTCTTTTTGTGTGTATGCAAGGGACACACTGTATTTACGTTATATTGTCTTTATTCTCACTCTGATCATTCTGAAGCTTTTTAGCTAAGACTATTAGTATATATTGCGTGCCTTCATTATCTGCTGACAAAAGGGCATGAGTCAAGTTCTATATCAAAGTAGCATATTCTGCTAAAGGTCCCTGACCTTTTAATAGATTCATTCTGCCCATGTCCTGCAGTTGTTTATCTTGTTAACTTCCCTTGATCAAATGGAAAATAGGCCCTGTCTAGGCGTCCACATTCTAGTTTTCCCCTCTGCATATTTACCAGTGTGCTTGCAAATATGAATACTGGATAAGCATATTCTTTTGATCGAAATCTGCATCCTCCTCCCAACGTGTCAAGCCCATACTTTGTAGAGAGGTCGTTGTAGACTACTGCTGGCTTAAAAACATGCTGAGATTACACGTACGTATTTAAGCTGTCTATGTTGAGCGCTCCAGTCATTACTCCTTTCCTGCGCCATCATTAAGTTTTCTCGCATTGATATCTTCTTATGTATCTAAACTTCACTTGGGTCGGCCTTTGAATCCAGCTCTCGGCCCCGAATATAAATGACAAGAAGTTTGATGTTGGGGATTCCACGTAGGTGAACCGACTCCTTCTCGATGATGTGCAAAAGCATAAATGCGAAGTTAGGCAAGGGTGGTTGGCTCTGATCTTTTGCGTTGGGAAAATAAAATAAAATAAAGTTGGCTTAGTTGCACCTTTGTTGCATTAACGATTGACCTTTGCTGCTTAGTTGCACCTTTGCTGCATTGAAGGCAGTAGTTTTTTTTGTTGTTTATTGGTACCTGTCAAAAAAATAAGAAGATTCAACTTTACACCCGCCCATTCTAGTTATTTTGAAATTGTTTGTTGTCATGAATAGGCGTGGGTTCCGGAGCTGCTAGAGTGCATGGGACGGGAACTTTATGACATGAATGCGCTAATCCCTGAGCATTTATGATTGACTGATACACTTGTTTATTAGCCATATCCTTCATGTGCCGACTAAGTACATTGACTTAAGAAAATCTCAGAACATTCCTATAAGTCTGTCCTGCCCAAAATCCTGCGCAATATCTACCTCGAGCTTTCTGTTTGATGAAAAGTTATTGTGGGTGGCTTTCCAAGAGGGACGTTCAAATGAATTCATTATTCATGCACCTTTTTTTTTACTGTTTCAACTATTTTGTTTGTTAGAAAGCTACAACTGGCTAATGGAATTAAATGAAGATCAAATTTCTTGAGAAGGACGCCCAGTGTAGAGTCTTTCTTTTAGTATCTGCAATGTGGAACAATAACTTTATCTGCATAAAGTACATTCATTGATGTTATGTATTTTGCTGAATGAACACTGAAGCTATGGTCAGAAAATGATTAGTGACAGTTGTCCTTACTATCAATAATATGCCTCAAACGGTTGTCAAAGTGGAAAGTTGTGAGTAAGGTCCCTCTAATATTTAATTCACAAACTCATAGATCTTTTAGAGAATATTTAAACATAATTTCTCTATATGATAAATGAATCTTTAGGATTGAATGTAATCACGGAGGGGGACAAGTGTCTATTAAGATTTTGATGCCAATGAAGATTGTTTCTTTTGGAAGGGGTTTAAACAAATTTGATAGTCTTTATCTTTAAATACACCTTTCATGCAAAATCCTAGTTTGTTGGGATTAAGTTATCAATAAGAAAAAAAATTTCTTTTTGAAAACCCTCTAGTTTTATATTTGTTTAAAGTGTAAGGAAAGCATGATTCATTTATGAAAGCCTCTTTCTATCTTACAAATTTGAATCATAATAAATTTGATGTTCTAATATGATTGTCTTTTCTTTTTATAGGTACAAATGAACAACGAAGGTACAAACAAAGGAAAAGCGAAAGCGAAAAATCAACAAGGAGGAGGCTAGCAAACGAAGATGAAAGGGGGATGATTTTTTTTTGATTGTTTTTTAACACTTTAAGTGTTGATTAACACTACTTCACGAAGTTGTTTATCCTTTTGTTTTAGAACACTAATTTTCATTTGGGTCTAAAACGAACAATTTGATTTTCATTGCAAAGGGCTTAAAATGAATCTTAGGAAAAACTTACTAGAGTTCGTTTTGGGTTAAAAATTGAACAAGCAATCTTCATATTTCATTTGGTGCTTAAAACGAACTCACAATTGCTTTGAAGGCTATAAAACGAACAAGTGCTTGAATTGTGATTTTGTCTTGGGTGCATTTTGAATGTGTATCCTCTCCCCTTGCGCTTCATGCGATCTAGGGTGCAAGAGAAACACTCAAAATGCATTTCATTGCTTTGAAACACTTCGATTTGGGCTTAAAAATTGAACATCTTGTGTGAGTGTGAGTAGGGGCATTTTCGCGTACATTCTCTTTCTTTGTGCCATCAAAGATTGATCGAGTTACGGATTGTGTCTTTGCTTTCTTTTTGTTTATCTTAGAGGGCCCGCCTTGTGGGAAAAAGTAATCACCCAAGGGAACGGCTCAACCGGTAACACTCTGAACCCGAGAGTATTTCCAGCCGGGATATAAATGTGGATATTGGAAGAAACGCCAATATCACGTGGTTGACTCCGACAAGATGGATCCAAAAGGGGACTCTTGCCATGTTGGGTCAACTCCTACGAATGAAAAGTCTGAACTAGAACCCTTGTTTTGTAGTGGCCTATTTATCCATTGAGCAAGTTTATCTAGGTGGTGCATTGGAACTTAGATTCTAAGAAGTTACTTGCCATGTCCGATCTTGGTTGAAATATAGAGGTTAGGATTTCATCATACCTCTATATTTTTCCTTGGTTGCATGTAAAATCATCTCTTCTTTGAAGGGCATGAGGCAAGCCCACTAAGAAAAATGTACCCATTAAGCTAGGATGTCATACTGCTTGTTTGAAAACACAGTGTGTTTATTGAAAACATTTGCAAACCAACATTCAACATCATCATCAAGACTTCAAACCCCTTAGTTTGAGCAAATACCTTTGACAAAGCCCAAGAACTATTGCTTACCCTTGGGATTATGTCCTTAGAGGTTCCTAAGTAATTGGGTTTACATCTTAATTTGCTCTTACAAAGGTCAACATTAGGCAACCCTTGTCCTGATTTCTTGGAACTTCCACATAGCACTTTGTGGGATGAAAAGAAGTTGTGACATGGGACATTCAGTTTGAAACCTAATCAAGAGTGTGTTTGTGGTAAAAAGTACTCATTAAGCAAAGATAACAAATTGGACCCCACACATGTGCTTGATATCTTTTGGTCATATTGATCTTTTGATTGCTCTTAGAGAAAAGTGTGTTCTTCAATACCTTGGCCTAGTAAACAAAGTCTCTCTAAGTCTCTTAGGATCATCCAAACTTTCATCTATCTTCCAAACATTCATCAATCCATCTCACCAAAACAACTTTAGATCTTTGCAAACATCATTCTAGACTTAGGCACATCATCAAAAATCAAAATCATTTGTTTAGTTAGATGTATGGGAATGCATCCTTTCTCATACCTCTAGTTAAAATTAGCAATCATTTGAAAAAAGTTCATCCTAAGATCACATCCAACATCTTAGGGTTTACAAGTTCATCATCCAGATCAAACAATCAAAATCAAACCCTAAGTCTAGCATTGATCCAAAGTCCTTAAACGTTCATCACTCTCATCATTTACACCTTTCATCCTTCATCTCGTCATTGATCCTAGGAACCTTAGAGGTCACTTTTGCAACAAGGTCAAAACACAAGAGGAACATGGAATATACACTTGATCCATACATCTTGAGTAATCTAAATCAGTTGAATCTTCAAAGCCTTGCAATGCCTATCAATTATCAAATTCCATACATGGGATCATTACCTTCGACAAATGTCAATGGTACAACAAGTGTGAGTATGCCAAAGTCAAAGTTTGGAACACATTTCCCAATGATAGATCTAAGTCCAAACCTACAAATCCACCAATCGAATAATCAATGCATGAGCCTTGAAACGAACAATGTCATTCCACCAAATCCCTACAAACCAAATGTGGATGTACCAATTGCAACTTTTCGAAACATGAATCCTAACTCAGAAAACTTTGGAAAAATGATTCCCAATACCAACAATGTTCATCCTATCATGCCAAATCTAAACATCATCCCAAATCAGAACATTATCCAAAGTCAATTTTCCCACAATCCCATTCAAAAACTGCAAACATGCATGCCAAAACTACTTGAAAACAAGCCAAATCAACTATCTCAAGTGAGTCAAGATCAAAATCAAGAACAAATTTGGCAAGATCAAATTGCGGAAATAGTTGAGGCATTGCGCCAAGGGAAATCTCCACCACCATTACCTACATCATTCCTTGGTTTAGGGATTCCCCCTTTACCTAACACCAATCACGCCACCCAATTCAATCCAACTAACGTCAATCAAACCATCACGTCAAATCCTTTGAATATACCATCGACATCGCACCAACAGATGGTATCCAATCAAGCAACAATGATGATCCCAACCAATCAAAATACGGTCTCCCAAGGACCTATCACCTTGGTTATTCCAACCATCACTATCCCTTCAATCATTCCAATCACCACTATCATGCCCATCACATCTCAAACCCCCACAATCAATCCAAGCGTATCTCAAACACTTGTCACTACATCCAACATGATTTCGAATCCACCACCACCCCCACCACCACCAATTTCCACCACATCAATCCAATACAACATGACATTACAAGTTGCTTTTCAAAAAGGATACCAACAATATCTAGCCATGCAACAAGCAACACAAGCTCAAAAAGTGCAACAATCCTCTCAAGTTGCCCAAACCTCTCAAGCTACCCAACCAACACGAGCACAAACACAAAAGATAACAACTATTGAGAACAAAGATCAAGATCACTCCATCATTGAACACCTTGAAGTTGTGTCTACTCCATCCAATGATCAAATGAATATATGTCAAGAGTCACTTCTCGATCATGATCAAAATACACCAACAATACCCAACAATGATCCAATTCAACAAATGTCAACATCATTTGACCCTATGGTTGAAGACCTTAGAAATCTCTCTACCGCAATTGTTGAAAACAATGTTCAAAATCTATCCATCAATAAAGATATTTTTGCTTCATCCAACGAGGCATCGACCAGTGATCATGTTGAAAATGTATCTACATCACCTAATGAGGTAGAGGACATATCTCAATAATTTATTCCAAAGTATTATCAAAATCTTTCACCAAGGTCTAGCAATGGTCCCTTCCAAGACATGTTGACATCCTTCGACCTCATGGCTATAGATACTAAAGGAACCCTAAACTTGACACTTGAGGATATTGAGCCACTTACCATGTATAATGAAGATATCCAAGTACCATTTGTAAGCGATCCATCCTTTGAAACCGACCCATGTCAAGAGCTTGATCCAAAGCATATCGAAAGCAACTCTGAAATTAATCAAGATCAAGAATTTGTATCTTCAAGATACTACAATAATCTAATGAACACTCTCTTATCTATGCAAGATGATCATATCGATATAGCACATAGTCCTCCATCTACCCATGAGATGCTTTCTATAGATGGACACGTAGATGATCTTCAGCTAGAACAAGATTGCGTTACACAAAAAGAGAAAATTCTTAACTCCTACAATCAAACGGAGTTGTCAACATCATGATCAAATATGTCCCAAACTCAGATTGAGGACATCATGAATAAAGATATCCAACATTATCCGCTCAAGGAAACAAGTCAGATAGAACAGGATATTCCAGAGTTAGCAGAGCAGCAAATGGAAATAGCATTACCTATGGTGATCATTGATCAGAGAATGCATTCTGAACAAGAGCTCTTCGAACAAGCAGAATCAAAGCATAAAGTTGCTACTACCACCATACTGGGGGCAACTTCATCTCAAGCAAACGTCAACATAGGGAGCACGAAGAATCCTTATGATGAAACTAGTGTCAATACTACAACCAGCCACACCATGAATCTTCATCCACCCATCACCCCATCCACAAATTGGGACCAACGTCAAAAGAAATATTTGAATCAAAGTACGAAGAATGTTATCAAATCAAAAGAAACTGAGAAGCATAATGGACAAATAAAATACAAATGGATACCAAAAAATACAAAGAAAGATCATCCCTATCAAACTCCATCAGTCAAAGAAACTATGGGGAAAAATAAAAAAGGGAAAAGTATCCATCAAAGATGTCCACAAAAAAAAGCAGGCTTTTCAAGCATTACAAAGTATATCAAGCAGTTGGTCCTAATTCCATGCACACTTCGTATCCACCCATCATTGCTCATCTTCCCAAGTTTGGAGAGTCAAAGGTTCCAAACTGTCAACCAATCCATCTCTTATCCCTAAGCACACTCCATCCACACCTCCACGCATGATATCCAATTCTCATATTGACCATGTATTGGCAACGACCCTTCATCATAAGGATTAAAGGCACTTTATGTGATGTGTGCACCAAGACAAAGTTAACCGGTATCAATGAAGCGGATCAAGAATCCCAAAAGTTGCATTCAAGTGCACGTATCTTAGCAAAGCAGCTTCTTCAAGCAGGATATCGATGGCACATTATGAAAAAAGCATCTACGTCAACACCACCAGGTGGTTCAACATGAATCTTTTAGAAAAAAATACAAAAAAATATGAAAATCCAAAAAAATTAGAAAAAGGATTGAAAATAGTAAAGAGAAAAAAATCGTCCTCTAGTGAAAACCGCATGGGCGGCGCTTTGGGCAAGACCATGATGAAAACCTAGCAAACAGGCGTCATGTGTAGAATCAATCATTTGTGTGCGCCACTTCAGGTGAAAGCATCTCATCCCATCCGTAATAAATCCAATATTCCATCCATCTCATCCATAATAAATCCATCCATCCATAAACCATTGATCCAATCCATTTGCATATATTTGCATCCATCATCTCGGTTATCTTGATCTTGATGACATTTTGGGGCACACTTTACGCTTGCTTACGGTAAACATCTTGACATGGGTCGTTTTCATTGATCCTATCCTACCCAGCTTTATCTGAGCCATGAAGCATTATCCAATGAGCTTTCTTTATCTGAACATCTCGTCTTATCACAAGATAATCCGTCGCATCCTTCATATGCTTACCATATCCATCCAGCCATACACTTATCCGAACATCCATCCATCGCATTCCATACATTACTAGACATTGGGGGCAGATATTTACATCTTGCTTATGGAATAAATCTTGGTCTATGCCCTCCAGCTTATGTGGCAATCCAAACATTAGAAAACATGAAATAAATTGGTCCACCACTTGTGAGCAAAAATCCAAATCACTAGCCCATGGCATATTTTGACGAACAAACATTCCTTATCAAAGCTTTATCTTTCATCGAACATCAATCCAAGCAATCAATATCAGTCACATCTAACGCATCCTTCAACATCATGTCAAATCATTCAAACATCTTTTGTTCTAAACCAAGCTTCATCAATCCTGATCAATCAAATCCAATCAACTCATCATCATCTTGGGGATATCTTTCCTAGTCCTTGTGTTGCTTAACACTATCCTTGCATTGTCATGTATTCTCGACAATGTTATCATCATCAATCATCATCAATCCAATCCTTGCATTCTTGTGTATCCTCAACAATGTTATCATCATCATCAATCCATTGATCCGATCAATCAACCTTAGCTTGGTCTTCAACAAAAATCATAAATAGAGCACTGATACTGTCACACATGTCCATATCCAAATCGTCAAAATCATGCGAAAATCCAAAACATCAGAAAATCAGAAAATCCAAAAACACTCAAAACATATCAAAATCCAAAAACAAGTCAAAAAATAGAAAAAAATCAAAAACATTGAATTCCGAACTACGTCGTCTCTGAGCTTAAACGTAGGCAAGGCTAATCTTTGATCAGCCCCCGAGACATCAAAATCCAAAAACATTCAAAAACATCAAAATCAAAACATCATCAAAATCCAAAACATTAAAAACATCAAAATCCAAAAACATAAGAAAATCGAAAAATCAAAACATTTGAAAATCAAAACACCAAAAACAGCCTCAAAACATTTCAAAATGTCAAAACATCCAAATATTTGAAAAATCCACCCATCCCATTTGCTTGCACCCACAATAAACACCATTCATAATAAACGATCGTCATCCTCAACCTTTGGTGAAACAGTTAGAAACAAGTCTAGCAGGTTAAAAGCAAAACTCAAAAGCGTCAAGTCTCAAGTCTAAGTCAGTACGTAAACAAGTTGGTCAAGTCTTTGTGTCGATAGTCCATCATCCAAACAGTCTCATATCAATCATCTGATAACATCATGTTGTAGGATGAATCCTTCCTACAAGGGGCATTATTTATCAGAAAGAACATTTTGGATAAACGAAATGACGTGCCGCCATCCACTAACATGTCCTAGGATGTATCCTTCCTACAATGGGCATTATCTTTTGGCAATAAGTTTCGGTTCTTATCCTTAAAACACATTCCCTTTTGGTTAGCGGTATTGAAGAACATCAACTTGTTTTGTGTACTTGGTCTTTTTCTTTTGACTTATCTTATTGCGCTCATTCCAAGGACCTCTCGATGATATCCGAATGAAGGATTTAGAGAGATAGGAATGGGGCAACGATCATTATTGTTTGCTGTGCTTGTTGTTCTTGTAAAATAACTTGGCGAATACTTGCTTTGTTAGATATGTATGGAGGATGTTTCAGATACCTTGTTGACTATTGCATTGATTGGTTATACCTTTCCGTGTTTTGGTCCGAGATGTTTGAGATTTCTAAAGTGCATCCTAGCAGAGTTTCCGTATGTCAGGTGTGAACAAGAATACTCCTATCTATTTGTTGAGTCAAAGTCCATCACACTAAGTACAACGTCATCCTGGTCCTTTATACCTTGATGCATCATACTTAGGCATGTTATCAAAAATAAAGTAAGTGACCCTTTGAAAATCCCAATCCTTGATAAGCAAATCATCATCATTTATCATCATCATCTTCTATCATCATCATCTCTAATAAAGTCTCGACCAATCATGGACTTGTTGGATCCTCTTGTCATCATCTCATTTCCTAACATCATCATCACCAATATCCATCATGCATCATCATGCATCCATCATGCATCCATCCATCCTGCACCCATCATGCATCCATCCTGCATCCAAAAACTATCACATACCACATATCATCCATATCATACATCATAGGAAACATCGATCATTTCACATGCATTGCATAATCATCATCATAATATAGATCTGTTAGTCTAAACATCTACATAAATCATCCATTGCATAATCATGGCATATCACATCATCAATCTCATCCATCTCATATCATATCATCATTTAAGTTGTTTAGAATAATATAGATTTGTTATTCTAAGCATCTTGAAATCTCATTTGCATCATCATCCATAACCATCCATTTTGAACCTCTTTATCGCGAGATCGACCCTCAAATCGAATCTTTTCGCTCGATCTCTCGAGGGGGCAATGTACCAGTGTACTTCTTTCCGCTGGGGCATCCGAAAAATTATAAATTTTTTGATTTTGATCGCGGCAAGTTTATTCTTTGAACCAACGCAACAAGTACATTGCTTCAAAGAGGGGCAAAATGTAGACACGTCAAATTAGCATTATGCATATTCATCCGCTCAATAAATAAATCAAATGCATCACATCCATTCACCTAGTAAATCAGGTTCTTATCATCAAAAGCTCAATCATAGTTTAATTAAATAAATCAAGCTTTATTTAATTAAAATCTCAAACATGCATCTTCCATCCTTTTCTGATTTAAATAAAACAAATATTTAAGTCTTAAAAGTCAAAATCATCTAATCAGCATTAAATCAGCATAATCATCATCTATTTAATCTAACCCTGATTAAATACTCACCCACTTGCATTCTCTAGATTTGGCCACTTGCACATGAAATTGCATTTATTGATTTATCAAAATTACTTATTTTCAACTTGGCATAAAGGAAGAATATTCTCCAAGTTTGAATCTCCCCCCAAGTGGACATGTACACCCAACAGAGCATTTATGAGGCCTTACATGTCTCTTACATGTCCCCTTCCAAAGTCAAACTCAGCATTTATTGGAAAATTTGAATTCAAATTCTCCCTCTCATGGGCACTCTTCCCAAATCTTGCACATGCATCAACCACTCACATGATGACAAGTGTCCTTCTTTCATTGATCCAATCTTTAGTCCCACATTGGTCCCTCTTCAACACTCAGCATTTGAAAATCTTTAAATACAAGCTTCATCTTTGAGCAAATCCTCCACAATCTCTTCACAATCTCTCCACAATCTTGCAGGGTCACTCTCTTCATTTGAGATTTGATCTTGTCCATTTCACTTCATCATATCCATCATCTATACAACTTGATGCAAGGTCATTCTCTTTGAGATTTGATCTTGTCCATTTAGCATCTCCATATCCATAGCAATTTCATCACTAGCTTATCAATCAAGGATTGGGAAAGGGTCACTAGCACATGTGACACCAATCCAATATGGGATAGATTGATTTCATGTTTTTAATTGTATGCTTTTATGTGTCTTATTATTGGATAGCATTTTAAAACATGTTAGATATCTAATATGGATGTTGAAGGTTTGCTTTGCTTGAATACTAATCATACTTGTCTATGTTAGTTATTAACCAAAATGCAAATTTTGACATCTACACATAGTATTGAGACAACCTCCTACATTGAGGTCTCTTTCACTTTTTTGACTCAAAAGTTTTAGTTTATTTGTTATGCACATTTGTGTATGTGTTATCCATGTTTTTTATTTCTAAATATCTATATGTTCTAACCCCATGGTTTGGTAGCTTTTTATTCTCTAACCTTGTTGTCTTGTGTAGATATTTCCTATCTAATGTGTTTGTTTTGTAGGTATTCACTCTAGGGGAATGCTTCCTTGGTTCAAAGGGCTATCTACTTCCTCTACAACATCCTTTTGGTATCGTGATGTTATTTATTTTTAGTAGCTTTGCTTTAGTATGCATATTCATGTCGATTCATAAGCCCACTAAAGTGGGGGGAAAATGTAATGTCAAAAATTGCATACACTTGCAATTTTATCTACACTTTTATATCCACTTTAGTTTCCACTCCCTTAGTATTTGTGTAGGCCCATCTTAGCCCTTGCATCAACCTTTTTTCCCTTCAAGATGTTCAAAACCCCTTTTCAGCAACTACCTTCTTACATCAGTTTTGCATTAACTTATGATTTTCTTATCTCTCACCATTTTTTAGCATGATTTGTTTGGACACAAGTGCATTGTGCGAGCATTTGTGTGTTGCACTAACATCTCACGATATTTTAGCATTTAAATGGTTGTTTCTAAGTGTCTTCCACTTGTCACCTACCTTGGTCGATTAAAATGACTCAGGATGGTTTGTAATGGTTTGATAACCTCTTTTTTCCTTCTCTTCTCCCTTTAAAATCTATCTTTTCACTTTATTTTCCTTCTCTGGTTCTCTCTCTCTTGGGAAACCTCTCTCTCTTTCTCTCAATCTTGCACAAATCTCTACAACTTGCTACAACAACTTCAGAATTCTCACAACGTTCTCTATAGCTCTCTTGGCTCTCACAACTCTCTTTTTTCTCTCTTTGGCTTCATCAAGCCTTGCAGGTATATCTATTTGTCTTATGTCTTTGAGCATCTTGGGATTTATCACATCCCTTGTCTATGCATTTATCATCTTGTTTATTTCTATTTTGATATATCTATCTATTTAGCTATTCACAGAGGTGAAAACACCAAAACAAGAGTTTGACTGAGGCAAGCCCCTAAACAACCCCAACATCTTCTCTCAATCTTATGTGTGTAGGTGTTGAAGACATTTATTTGTTTGAGACTTCATCTCTTGGTATGTTGTGAGCATTTTCTTTCCTTCTTCTCTCATTTTATCATTTACATTCCTTATAGTTTTCTTTACTTTAATTTTATTATTTTTTGTTATTTTCTCGCATTCCAAGAGTACCTAGTAATCAGGATTAGAAGTACTCACTTTGTTGTTTTTTGTGACATCCTCAATTTTGGGTTTGTATGAGATGTCAATACACCATGGGGACATCTGTGTGTTGTGTTATCTTCCTTGGTTGAGAGCTTGCCAATCTATTCAAAAGACCTTTATGACCTACTCTTTTTGTTTTTGGAACTCTTGTCATTTTATCTCATCACCTGAGCATTGATCCCTAATGTAGTTGAGGACCATTTTCCCCTTTAGACCTCATCGTCTTGAGGGTGTCTAATTTCCTCCTCTACATACTTGAATTCTTAGAAATCAATAAAGACCACTTTAAGGAAACTATGTAATAGATTTGATGACTTTTTTTTGACACACACATCAAGAATATAACTTGAGGTATGATTTTAACTTGTAGAATGTTATAGGAAGTCCATTATAAGTATAGTGCCGATACTTTTTGAATAAATTTTTATATTCATTGTTCATTTAAATTAGAGCCTAATTCATCCTTGTTTGAGTACTATTATTTGAATTGTCCTTTACATTTTGATAAAATTTCATATAGCCTTTAAATATTTAGATTCCAACCTAAGATTTTCTTTGCCTTCCTACTATTATTTAAATTATCAAAACCATAGTCCTTTATTTTAGTGAAAATATTCAATTATCTCACATGAATAAAAAGTAAATGTCTCAATTAACTATTCAAAATTTACTTGTTGCATGCAAATAATTATACTTGATTAATAGATCATGATCTAAAAGGGAATTATCAACAAACTATAAATTTAAATTTAATGAATTCTTATCAATTATTTAAATAGGGATCCATAAAATAAGTACAATTAAGTAATATGAAAATGAAAACTCGATCTCCATCATAACTTACTAAATGTATGTCAATTCCTGCATTTTAATCTTTTTTATCATTAAATCACACTATTTCATTAGTTTTTTACAGGAAAATTCTCTACTCAAAATACTATTAATGATTTCTTAAAATTTTATTTTTACAACTATAGAAATAAATTTTAACTAATTAAATCACAGCCCATAATATTCAATAGTGGTAGAATGCAGAGCTAATCATCATGACAGTGCTTGACTAAGTGCATAACCTATTTTTGAGCAACCAACCTTAGAAAAATGCCACAAATACTTCTTGATCACCTCCAACAACTTGAATAGATACGAGATGATATTACAATCATATGCAACTAATCTCATGTGTCATTATACTTCTAGAACTCAAATGCTTAGACAAGTTATGTTAGAAGCAATTACATCTAATTCTCACTAATATGTTGATCCTTTAAACATCACACCTCTATTACACCTTTGGCATCACACTTTTGACATCAATGACAATATATGTTCAACATAGGGTAGAGGGTGTTGCTTGTGCATAGGGTAGTTCCAAGCGAGACAACCCTCCCTATGGTAATAAAACAAGCCTTCAACTTCTTAAGGTAGTTGATTCATTGATTAAGTTTGAAGTCATGACCCATAAGTTTAATGGATTCTAGGAGTGCTCAAGTTAAATCCATCTCTATGCAAACGTTGGGTTAAACTCTTAGATTTTGATTGCTTATTAATTTTATTTACCCCAAATTATCCTACCTAGTTGTGGTGCTATATTATGCAAAAATGGGTAAAATACGAGGCTGAGGGAAGGTAACAATGAATATTTAGATTGAGAGGTTCCTTTAGGGTGAAAGTCAAGATCTAAGTTCTACACATAACATGTTTGCACAAATATAATGCATGATCCATAGTGACAAGCCACCCATACATGATTTGGGTCCACAAAGCAACATGAAATGTAGTCATTGCCCAACCCCTAGATGACTCATTAGTCCATTCATTTTGTTCCTAGTTTGTACAGGTCCATTAAAAATCTTGTTAAGAGGGAATGACTCTTAGGAATACTCATATGATACTCTAATATTACTTCAACAATATCATTTGGAAGCTCAAATGAAATCACCTTACCTCTTATAGGGTCATCCAGATGGGAATGTTTGTTGGTGGTTGTTTCTTGACATTTAGGATTTGAGTTGTTCTCATATTGTTTATCATTCATCTTAATGAATGAGCTAAATGTTTGATAGATTAATTTGTGTGTTTTTTAAACACATAGAGGCAAGGGGTTGAGACAAACTCAAAAGAAAGTTTGTTGTGTAGGGGGTATGCTATCAAGGTTTTTGATGAATAAATGTTTACAATAGAGAGGAGCATGTTATTATTAGTAAAAAGGGAATATGAAATGGAATATCCGATCTTTAGACAACATGCTATGTGGAAGATTACAAAGAATTGTGTTGATTATTATAAAGAATAGCATTCATGAGACTAGTAAGATTATTACAAAGAGTAAGAATAACATCCATGAGACTAGTAAGATTATTATAAAGAAGATTACAAAGAATTGTTATTGTGTTGATTATTACAAATAGTCTAGGAAGATTACAAAGAATTGTGTTGATTATTATAAAGAATAGCATCCATGAGACTGGTAATATCAAGTTCTTCAATCATAGACTTTTTCTTTGTTATAACTACATATAGATTCAAAATTAGTTGAAACCCAACTAATACAAAACTAGAAGTTAGAGTTTATCATCTTCATTCTAACATTTATCATCTTGTTCACTATTCATAATCAAAACTCCTTTCTACTCAATGAAACTTGAGTTATAATACTAACACATAGTTAACTTATAATATTACGTTGTAACCTAGTGCCTATCCAAAAAGCTCGCATGACACTAGCCCCATAAACTCATAATTATTCTAATTAACTCCCTTAGATGAGAGTTTGTCCCTAATAATGAAGTGGTGGAACATGGAATAGTTGGATGCAACTAAGCTAGTCTAAAAAGAGAGCTAGTTTAGGGCTCAATTATAACGAGCATATGGATCACGAGGAACGAAAAACATTGACGGATCACAGGGAACATATATTTTTATTTACTTTAATTGACCTTTGGGTCGGTACACAGTAGCCACGTAGCAGCACTTCTCATTGAATTGTTCCCTCGATAAGAACATCTACATTACCAAATTAGTTTGACTTGATAAAAAAAAGAGCTTATACAAGACAAAGTCTGCTACAGAACATAAATATAATCTATCTGCCTTAAATAACTTTTATTTATAAGGTTTGGTTTTACGAGTCGATAAACCTTTATAACATATAATTAAAATAAAATATCCATTGAAATAAAATATGTATTGGTTGTAAATAGGACTGTTTCTTAGACTTTCCAGATTTGGAAATATCTCGTGTTGGAAAGAGAGTGTGAGTCAAGGGTACCATGATTTTTATGAATTAATGTAAATCACTGGAATGGAGATGTATAGATATAAAAAAATTAAAACCGGGGGAGATGTATAGATATAGGCCTAGAGTAGGTATATGGACTTTATTGTTTAATTATATTTTTTATTATTATTTTTTTTTATGGATTTGTGTTGTTGATGATGGGTAATACCTATGTTTGTTGTTGCATGTCAATGTGAGTTAATTTCATGATTATATGATCATATTTGTTCTCTTTAAAATCGTAAAAAATGTTGTTTAAATTTTTATGGATAATTTTTAAACATACACTTAAATATTCAAAAATGTTGTATTAAATATATTTTTAATTTTTCATCTAATTATTTGTAGTATAATGTAGGAACAAATATAAGTGTAATCAATTAGGTCGACTATCAAATTGAGATGCATTAAAAAGAATAAATTGTTTTTAATCTCATCACTAAGTTAATAAAATTTGTTTTATCAAGAAAATGATATTTTGTTCAATGGGCCCTTGGTCTACTAGTGAAGTTGAATGGTTTTGAATGAGCCCACCAAGGACAATTCTTGTTGAGTGTGAGGTCTCGACATCAATAGGGATGAGATCGATATTGTGCCCCAAGTGACTTTCGTGGAATGGATACCTCTCAGTCCTTGGCTCTTAGCCGAAGAGCTTTCAACCTAAGACTCGTGCCCTTGTATTGGGTAGCTAAACGATTCTATGGATTTAAGAAAATCCCTCCGACAAGATTTCTACACACAAGTCCACCGAAACAAAAGATTTGCATATAAAAATTTCTATAAATGGAATTACATACTCATGGTGAAGAGATTAAGAGTTCTTGGAAACTATTATGGGGTTTTAAGACATGCAAAGATAAACATACTCTACAATAAAATATATAGGGTAATAAACAAAATAATGAACTAAGATAAGTATTAAAATAATAGCTAAGAAAAATAAGCATTAAAATAAATGTTAAATTAATAAAAAAGGATAGATGTGTTTAGCTTTGAGTGAGATAATGAAATAATTTGTTGTAACAAGAATTCTATGATTTGTTAAGTTAGTCTACTCATGAGAAGAGAACTAAGATTTTGATTTGGACCACTAGGTAATGGGGATCCAAATTGAAGTTCAAGATGAATATCAACTTTTGCATAGAAATGCACTGCTTGATCACTAGATTGTTGAATTAGGGATAAAGGCCCAAAGAAAATCCAAACAAGTGGATAAAAGAGTTAGGGATGCACTTTCAACCTCTACATTTTTCCCCCACTTGACTTGCATGTGAACTACCATGAATTATGCATATCAAACTAAACATGCAACCAACTTGAAAGTAAATGAGATACACATTTGTAAAGGATATGTATATGGATGTTCCATTCATGCTCCATGTGATGATAGCTCCATTTGTAGATTTCTATCTTTATTCCTTATGTACCCAATAATGTTGAAATGAGATAGCAAGATCTAACCAAGGGAGTTGGTTGTCATATGTGGCCAAGGATGCCATATGTCATGGTAGAAATGTTCACTACTAAAAAGTTGACCACTTGGGAGACCCCACTCATAGATAGGTTATACCCAACTAGGGAGTGACAACACTATGGGTTGTTGTGAGGGCCTTGGAGTCTCCTAACTAACTTAACAATACAAAGGGAATCTTGTTGCTAGTTAATCAAAATTTATCTCCATGGTCTGTATATCTAAAAATAAATAATAAAATACTAGATACTATTACTCCATTGCGCTTTTACATGGTATAAAATATATGCACAAATGCTTCTAGATCTAGATTGAATTATAGTGTATTTATGTTACCATTGTTGCACATGTAGTTGTTGTTGCACCAAAAGATCAACTTGTTAATGCTCCATACAACCACCTGAGTTAATGAACCCACGAGAGGCGGTTAAGCCATTTTCGAGAACCCAAACGTTGTGCTGAACAACATAAGGAGACCAAGGGCACACACCTTACAACAACCCCCCCAATGCAAGTGACGAGTTTGAATCCATGACCTAGGCTTTAATACCAATTGTTGCACAGATGGTTGTTGTTGCACCAAAAGATTGACCTGTTAATACCCGATACAACCGCCAGAGTTAATGAATCCACGGGAGGCAGTTAAGCCATGTCACAAACCCAAGCGTTGTGTTGCACAACACAAGGAGACCAAGGGTGCACACCTTGCAACAACCATTTGTGAAGTTACTTTAATATTTTTTTTTTGAGAATGGATTAAAGATAAGATTTAAATTTATATTAGTCATAAATTATTAGAGACTTCAAGATTTAAGATAGAGAGGAGGAGAGCTCTAGTTTGGAAGTTGAAAACCCATCCACTATTATTCTTCTTCCTTCCTCCTCTTTTTCAATCTTGTGTTCTTTGTTTTATTGGTCTCCTTTTTTTTTGTTATGGTTTATACTTTGTTTTTTTTTTAAGTCTTATTTAATTTCCTTGTGTCTTTTTATTTCTCTCTCTTTTTTATATTGGAAATTTCTTGCTATCTCATTTAAATTTGATATGTCATCCCCAATTTGTGAAGGTACTATAGTTGGTGTATCCAAACTAATTGATGTGGCCTCTATTGTGTTTGAATTCAATGGATATTGATAAAGATGGAGTTCATATTTATCAAGGAAACGATATGAAACCTTTAAAATGTTTTAGTTTCTAGTGAGCATATAGTTGTTGACGAAGTAGCTACATTCATTGTCCAAAATGGAGTACCTCTATAGACTTAAGAGAAAGAAAATGGCCTGAAAGGTATACTTTCATTTACCTTAACCTTGCTTCCTAATGAACATATGGTTGGTGTTTTGAAAAGGGAAAATAATAGGTTGAAATATGTACAAATAAATTTTTTGGTATGTCTTTTCTCTAATGCTATTCCTACTAGAAATTTATTTTTTATGATTGGTTAGATTTGGCCTAAGATAAAAATATTAGGTTATATGTTACATTTTATAAATGATATAAAAATGCCTTTTCTTTATATTTAAAAATAATAATATGAAACATTAAATTGTTATCAAAGATTATCTTTATGTCCAGTGGTTCATTGTGCTATCCATCTCCCCTATTGAGGTGGGGTTGTTGGATTTACTGATGTTTTTGCTTAGGGGTTTGATGGTTTCTTACACCATTAAGCAATATCTTTCTTGGCTCAGTGGTGTCATCCATGAGCGGCTGGTTTGTTGATGCTTGGTAGATACAGGCAAGTTCTTTGTGTATCTAAGGGTTTCTAGTCCTGGTCAAAACCAAGTTGTAAAAGGGTTTTGAGCCCTTGCTTGTGTGTTTGTTGTAGCATGTGTAGTCATGTCTTTCTTTTAGAGGCTGTTGTTGGGCTGTTGTTGGTTTGTGTATTATCTTTTTTGCAGCCTGCTTTTCTTTGATAGGTTGACGGTTCCCTTTAAAACTGTTTTGTACTAAGTTTGGGTCACATCAAAACCTATTTAACCCCTAATCAAAAACATTAAATTCTTGCCAAAGATTTTTGTTATGTTGGAAAATCTCTTTTTAAGACTTTTGTTTAGGATTCTATTACCAATCCCAATGAGGTGGTTATTAATTCATCCCTAAAGTGGATTGGAATCTATATTGTGCCACTTGATTTGTGGTTTGTGGTTCCACAAGTTTTGAAACCTCTTGGTGATGTTATACAAAATGGAAGACACTAGTTTTCCTTGCCACACATGAATGCAAGGATTTTGATGTATTTAAAGAATAATATTCATTTGCCTAAATTCATTAATGTTACCTTACATGAAGTTGTTTATATTTGTGAGGTGATTGGCTTGGGAGGGATAAATTATTATTTTTATTGCAATAAATATGGGCATTTGCGTA
The DNA here is from genome assembly GCA_007258455.2 of Sequoia sempervirens. Lineage (NCBI taxonomy): Eukaryota > Viridiplantae > Streptophyta > Pinopsida > Cupressales > Cupressaceae > Sequoia > Sequoia sempervirens. The sequence goes on from VDFB02252320.1 coordinate 243,492, forward strand.
AATGAGTTAAAGGATAAAGTTTTTTTGATGAATTGCCTGTGAATAATGTTTTTGAAAGTCAAGAAGATTATATTTTTATCTTGTAGTTGTTTGAGTCACAACTCAACATTGAAGTTTATCCCATTGCTTAAAATCGCCCTTCTCTATCTATTAGTTCTAATGATAGCAACAAAAGGTTGGTAGATTCTCAAGAAAGGTTGCAATATCTTTTAACAAAATTTGGAAAAAAGAAGCCTTCCCAATTGGGCCTTGGCAAGCCTTCTAAGGGGAAAAAGGTTGATTCTAACCTTAAAATTAGCAAGAATGCTTCAAAAAGAAATGTTTTTCTTTAAAATTGAAAAAAATCATAAAGAATTACAAGAAGAGACCAATTATAGAACAACAAATGCCCCATTCAAAGAACAGTGAATATTTCAAAAAGAAATGTTGATTCTCTTGAATGAGGGATTTTAATTCTAGTCTTAAAAGTAGTAGGAATGTTTCAAAATGGAAAAAAATTGATCATCTTCAAGAAGGGATTGATTTTGGTTCTCTTGGGATAAAATGGGAAAATTATTTCATGACTATTTATGATATCAAAATAGGGACTATAATATGAGGGTAAAAGAACAATGATCTTCACTACTTTGAAAGATTAAGAAAAATGGGTGTAGAGAAGGGGGATTTGTTGCTCACGAAGTCTCTTGATTACCAAGAGAATCCTAAGGAATGAACTACCCTAAACTACCTCATACCACCTCAACAAACAAAGCTAAAGTGATAGGGTAAAAAGGTGAGATTCCAAAATAAAAAAGAGAAAATAACAGAGGTCTTTTGGATAGATTGACGAGTTCTTGACCAAAGGACAAAAGTGTGACACATGGACGGTAGCATGGTGCAGTAGCGTCCTAGAGGCATGCTAGCGTCTCGTATGGGCTGAAAACTGAGAATGCCATTGAAAACAACAAAGTGTCTACTTCTATCCTAATTTTTAAGGAATCTTAAGAATGTAAGAAAAGAACATAGAATAACATAACTAAGAATAGTGTAAACTAAATGAGATAAATTAAAGAATGTAAATGATAAAAAAAAGGGAGAGAAAGAAAGTGTTCACCATGGACCAAGCAATGAAGCCTCCAAAAAATAAATATCTTTAATACCTACACAAGTAAGATCAAGGAAAATTATTGGGGTTGTTTAGGGGCTTGCCTCAGTTAAACCCTTGTTTTGGTGTTCCCACCTCTACGGATAACCAAATAGATAGATAGAGAAAACAATAGATACTGAAATAGATAAATAGATGAGAAAGAAAAATGCATAGGAAAGGGATGTGAGAAATCCCAAGATGCTTAAAGACATAAGATAAGAGATAGATATCACCTGCAAAGCTTGAGGAAGCCAAAGAGAGAAGGCTGTGAGAGCCAAGAGAGATTAGTAGAGAGCTTTGTGAGAATGTGAGAGTGTTATTGTAGCATGCAAGAGAGTTGTGCAAGCTTAAGAGAGTGAGAGAAAGAGAAGAGAGAGATCAAGAGAAAGTAAGAGAGTTCAAGAGAGAGACCAAGAAGACCAAATGAATTGAAAAGATAACTTTTAAAGAGAGAATAGGAGGGAAAAGAAGGTTCTCAAGCCGTTACAAGGCATCTTGGGTTGTTACCATTGAAAAAAGGGCGTGACAAGTGGAAACACGCTCAGAAACAACCATTTGAATGTTGAAATGTTGTGGGACGTCTGTGCAACACGCTAATGTCCAGAAAAATCATGCTACAAAATGCTGGGAACAAGAAAACACAAGGTTTGACACAAAGCTAACGTGCAAAGGTAGTTGCTGAAAAGTGGTCCCGAGCATCCTGAGAGGGGAAAAGGCTCATGCAAGGGCTGAAATGAGCCTACACAAATGCTAAGGGAGTGGACACTAAAGTGGATGTGAAAATGTAAGTGAAATTGCAAGGGGTGAAATTTTACGACATTACAAGGGGAAACCAATCCCCCCTCCTCTAATTAGATTTTCGTCTTTTTATTTTTATTTCTTTGATGAAAGTTTAAAGTTGGAATGTGAGAGGCCTTGGGTCTCGTGATAAATCTATGTAAAGTTAGAAAACTTGGTTATATTTTGTTACAAGAATTTAAATTATTTGGCTTGGCTTTGGAAGGAGCATGCAAGGCTATATGACTTGAGGCTATTGTTTTTCTTCAAAGCATGAAAAAGGGAAATGAGGGTTTCTATTTTTTCAAGCTCCCTATTGGGTCTTAATGTGATTAGTCATGGGTTTTCTACTTGCAATAGAGTTGTTTGGATTGAGTTGAATATTGATATATAAAATTTTAGCATATATTCTATTTATGCTCCAAATAATTATAAGACTATATTTTATTTGTGGAATTGAATTCCCAATAATTTAAAGGGCATTCCTCTTGTTTGTGGAAGTGACTATAATATGGTTAAGTCTAGTGCTGATAACATTGGTGGATGTAACCTTTTTTGTAATGGGAATGCAAATTTTTAGGCCAAATTCAAAAGGAAAAGGAATCTTATTGATCATTTTCTTGGCTATAAACATGATGACAAGGGCATCTAGTTCACTTGGTCTAATTTCTAGAAGGGTAATAAGATTTTTTTTTAGGTTTAATATATTTTTGCTTGATAGATATTTTTTATTATGTTCCTCATGATAATATTATTGTCAACATCATTCCTTCCCCTCTTTTTGGTCACCATCCAAATGAGTTGGAATTTCTCTCTTTTTAATCCTCTTGTTACCCCTAGTATTTTCAAAGGGATTTGTAAGATTAATGTTTTCCATTTAAATATCTTCCTATTGTAACACATTGTTCAATTTGTGGGTTCTTAATTTGATAATGTTTTATAAGGTGCTAATATTGAAAGGTGGAATAATTATATGGGGGCCTCTATCAAATTTATGGGATATTTGGTAAAAATAAAGCCACAAAAAGGGATCTTAGGTTCAATACACTTCAAAATTATTTTTTCATGGTTGAGTTGGATCTACAAGATAATCCTTCTAGTGTTTTGTTGTAGAAGTAGGTGTTGGGTACCAAACTCATTACTCACACTTCTAGAGGGATCAATCCACTTCAAGCTTAGGTATATGTCAATCCTAAAGGTGGATAAATCATCTCATTGATAAAATGTGAGTGATGATAGGCCAATTATTGAGAGTGGATAATATTTTCTTCACTTTGGGATTAGCTAGACCTATGAGGGTGTTCCTAGATGTAATATTTAACAAGGTTTAATCATAACTAAAGGTATATAAATAAGAAAACATGTAGTAGTATCCAATGTGTGTCTGGATAAAAAAATCTATCATTGGGCCAAGGAAAAACCTATTGCTATAACATATTAATTTGATCAAGACATAATTGAAAGATTCCAAGTCATGGGTGTGTAGGATATGATCCTCTTAAGGTGAAATCCTTCAAGCCTTTTGGAAATGTTTCTTTAGTTAAGATATTGAATCATGAAATACATATAAATATTTTTTATAGTCCTAAATTGATTGTTTAATATATTATACATTTTTTTAGTGTACATGGAGGGTCAAACACTTCCAAGGTTGATGCCTTATATTGGATTATAGAGTCATAGTGGCCAAAAGACACAACAAACATAAATGACAAAAGAGATATGACATTACAAATAACATCTACAATGTATTTAAATATTTTGATACTTATCAAATCAATATTACATTCACATTAGAAAATGTGGTGAGAGAAAACACTAAGCTAATAAGAACCTATCACACATTGTCACTTGGAAGCCTGAACTTGAAGATCCAAAACTTGACAAGGAGACATTCAATTACAAATGTTTTCTATATGATACCTACCTCTTCATGATTTGTAAATGAGCTACTCTAATGGTGACTAAACATGTAGGGATTGAAAACCTAGATCTTGCTTGGAGCTATAGTCACATGAAAATGGAAAAATGATCAACCATTGGAATTATAAGTAAACTTATATTTATAAAACTTGATTCAATTGCCCAATTCCTTCTAGGAATTTGACTGAGTAAAGGATAAGGCATGCTAAATGAGTGTGATCATATGAAATTCATATGTTAGATGATCTAGATTGGGCATGAGGAACTATTGTCACTTTGTGCCTCCCCTTTGTTTTCCCACTAATGATAATTGATCTGAGATATTCAGTGTGGGTCATCATGTTGAAATGTGTGACTTTAGGTTGAGGGTTTCATTCCCTTGCTTTAGTCAATTTCCATTTCTTCTACGAAACAATGAGCAACTAAGGAAAAGTCAAAAGGGATGAAGGAAAAGGAGATGGTTCTAGTTTCTAGTGCCTATCTACCACCCAACAAAGGAAAGCACATAAGGAGGAAGTTAATGGTTAGAGGTTCAATGGTAACTAGGAGCCATTGGTTCCTACTTCCCATAAAACCCCCAACAAAGTAAAAGGAGCCTACCTGTGGGGAAATCATTAGCGAGTGACTAAGGTAAGGAAAATAGGAACGAGCGACAAAGAAAGGAGCGCCGATGATTTTGAAGGTGCTTGGAACCACTAGAACCTTCAACAAGTTCCTAATCCCCTCATAATCCTTGACAAGAGAGGATATGAAGGCTAATATACATGGTGGAGGAGGCAGTAAAAGGTTTAATTCAAAGATGACTATTGTAAAGAGTGGGAGAATAAAATTATGTTGTTTTCTACACTTACCTTCTTTTGTAGAGCCATTAATTTTGTGCAACCATCCCAACTACCCGATCTCAAGCCATGAAGTTACAAAGATAATTTTAAATGTATTCCATATATTTTAAAAATAAGAATGTGCACCTGCATCTCCTTTACGACGGTCTACAACCCTCTTATTGTCAAATTATCAATTTTCAGCATTTTTCATAGGGGATTTTTCTTCACTTCACCCTCATTTTCATCAATGTAGGTAAGGTGGGTGCTTTGGGAATGTTCCCCATGTCTTCATATGAAACTTATTCTACATACAAATCAGGGAATGGTAGACAACAACTAGGATTATCTCCTTATCACATCCTCCTATATCTCTATCTCTCTTGTATGCCTTTCTAGGAAATAAATAAATTGTAACACTCATTGTAAGGAGATCTCCCTTAGTTTTTGGAGTAGATACATGTATTTTTTTTCTAGTTTTTACAACTATAAATAGGATCATGCTTCTGTGTCACTGAAAATCACTATTTCCACCTCTTTTTAGTTCATGCATTCTATGTAAAATCTTTTTACCTCTATGTATGAATAATTGTTTATCATTTCCTATGTTTTTGTGCACTATATTAATTTGGTTTATAGAGTTTTCTATGGATGAATCTTACTTCTTGTTGTTTATCAAGCCATAACCTCCTCACTTACCTCTAAGAATTGGTACAATAGACAATAGTGTGGGTTCTTTTGGTGATTCTTGATGCTTCTTTGTGCTATTTTGAGCAAGTAGACACCATTAATCTAGGTGCATCACCACCCTTTCATTTATTACACTCATATCTCCCCTTTTACCTTTGTAAGCTATTAGATTAGGATTAGTGTAGAGTTATATAGTAGTGGTTTGGACAAAAAATTTGCATCTAGGCTAGAAAGGGAACCAACCATTTATCTGGAGGTTTGATCTCATTTGCAAGGTCTCACACCTTGAGATCAATCCTAGATGTTTTCACTGAGAAGTTGAATTCATCATTCAAAAAATGGTGCATGTTAAGATTGACAACAATTTTTGGCATGCTTGGTGGGACCAATTTTATGAGCTCTACATCATACACTAAGGGATTTTTGTGTGTTTTTCACTGCACCTTTCCTTTCAGGATAGTTTCTTTAACACCATGGTGAATATGTTGGTTAAACCTACTAGTTCAAGTAGTCCTAGTGCTTGAATATTTTGACTGATGACTCTACAAATAAAATTTGGTGGCTCTACTAGTATGTACCTAATTCTCTGGTTGAGCAAACCTATTTCTTTTATTTTGAACATTGTTCAATATCTTCCTAGCTTCCTTTATGCTAAAACATGTCAAGATATTATGGATAAAACATCTTCTCCCCTCCTTTCCATGAAAGTGTAAGATTTACACCTCCATACCAATAATATCAAGATGAAAATGTTAGTGTCTAAATATTTCACATAGCCTTGCTATAGTAGGTTATCAACATTTTCTTAATGCTTACTTCACACCCACCCCTACAAATTCCTATAGCAGCTTGCACATTCCTGCAATCAGCCTCAAGAGGCCTACTTTATTCCCAATGAACATGTTTTCCCTCCTACTCAATCCAAAAACATCAACAACTTGGAAAACATTAAAGCATTAAATACATATCAATAAAACTCCAAGAACAATTAAGGGATATTAACAGAGAGTAGGAATACAACCCATAGTAGGAAGAACTTTCCCATCAAACCTATCTTCATCAGCAAGAGATGGAAGCATAGTGGAGGTATTAGCAAGAAATAAAGATACAAAGAAAATAAAAAGAACTTATTGCAAGATAGATTATTTCTATGAAAGAATATATTAGACAATTGGGAGCCAAGGAGACAAAAATCATATAAGAAATTCAACCCGTCTCTCCTAAGCATCATTTTAAGGTTCCAAGTTTCAAGGGTCCCCATACCTTCTAGGAACACTTACCTATACACACTCAGTCTATTGTCCCACAAAGAGCAGCCCCCTCAAAAATACATTCTTCCTTAAGGGAACCAATTAGTCCTTCAACCTACCTTATTAAATCAATTTTCTTGTCTTGATGTACTATTTCACTCTTTAAAGGTGGACTTGCTATTTGGTGAGCTAGTTGGTCTTCTGAGCAAGGGAGGGAGGAATTTAAGGAAAAATTAGGGCATCCTATTGTTGGTGAGCCCCTATGTGTCCTACAAACTAAAGAAGCAGACTTGCTGTAAGAAGAAAATGAACATGATAATTTGGAACAACATGATGATGACCAAACAAGTGATGATAATAACAAGGATCTAGTGCTCTTGTTTAATGATATTCCTTATTTTTTTGAAAAATAGGAAGAGTGAATACCAATTTCAATAACACAAGGTTTGGAGTAGTAGGAAGATACCAATGACCTTGATGATAGGCTAGTCTATGGAGAAAAAAAAAGGACAACCTTATTTTGGAGAATGAAGAGATTGACACACACAAGGTTTCTAGTCTAGTTGAGCAAGATATAAAACCATAATCTATGCTTCAAGAAGAAGAACTTTATTTTTATTCAAACCTTCAAGAATATTTTCATCAATAAAAGATGAGTCCAATCATGTAAAATAATAGGTAGGAGTTTGATGAAGACCTTTTTTGGGATGAGTTAGAAGACTTCTACTCAAAAAATTGATGTCAAACCAGCATCTTTTAGATTGAAAAGTCGTGATTAGCATAAACAAGAGGATAAATCATCCATGTTTCTAGATGAGATACAAGAATAAAACTATTCCAACCAACAAGATGATAGAGGAAAGAAGTATAAGCATGAATTCATCTTTGATTCAAAATTTTATTTTTCACGAGGATGTTCAATTAGACATCAAGTCCTATTTGAGGCCAACCAGACACCACACGTCATGCTTTCTACTAAGCATGAAGACAAGCATCAAGAGGAGAAAATTAGACTTACTTGTCCTCTTTGAGATAGTTGCATGTACAACCAACTCAAATATATAAGTGAGTTTGTTTTCAGTCTGCAAGAGGTGTTTCAAAAACCTATTAGATACATATATTTAATTCATATCTTATTGGATAACCATAAGAATGTGAGGAATTTTGAGTTGATTAGGAAAGGAAGTTATTTTTCCAAACTAGTTCATGGATTTTTTTGAGCAATTCTCATGTTGGTTAGTTTAGCTTAGGCTAGGTTTATTTTTTCTTCTTTCCTCTAAGTACAATATGCACATGTTTCCCCTTGTTTTGTGTTATTTTAAGTCCAACTTGTTTTAGTTATTTTTAGCCTTGTGAATCCTATTCCCAATGGATGCTTAAGGCTACTAGTTCTCTATGTTTAGTATGAAAATATTTGGCAAAAGTTGATAAAATGTTGTCACTTTGTACCCCTTGTTTTCCCACTGATGATAATCGATCCGAGATATTTAGTGTGGGCCATCATGTCAACACGTGCCTTTAGGTTGAGGGTTTTATTCCCTTGATTCAGCCAGTTTACCTTTCCTTCCACAAAGTAGTGGATGACTAAGGAAAAGTTAAAAGGGATGGAGGAATAGGAAATGGTTTTGGATCTTAGTGCCATCTATCACTTGACAAAGGAATGCACCCAAGGAGGAAGTTAATGGTTGGAGGTTCCATGAAAACCTAGAACCATTGATTCCTAGCTCCCATGAAACCCTTGATGAAGTAAAAGGAGCATACCTATGAGGAAAGATTCGGTGAATGACTAAGGTAGGGAAAACGAGAGTGAGCGACAAAGCAAGGAGGGTTGGTGATTTTAGAGGTTCCTGGAACCATTGAAACCTTTGAAAGGTTCATACTCTTCTCATAAGCCTTGATGGAAAAGGACATGAAGAATAAGGTGTGGCTAAGGAGGTGGGAAAAGGTTAAGGTCAAATTCGATTGTTGTAAAGAGTGGGAGAATAAACTTTCATCATTTTTTGCACTTACTTCTTTTGTAGAGCCATAAATGTTGTACAACCCTCCCAAATGCTTGATCTCATGTTGTGGAGAGCTACAAGGATAATTTTAAATGTATTTCCATGGATTCCATAAATAAGAACATTGTGCCCAATCTCCTTTATGACATGTAATCTACTCGTTATATGATCAATGTATGGGACGTGTTTTCAATCACTGGAGAGTTTTTTCACTTTTCCCTTATTTTAATCTTGTGTAGGTATGATAGGTGCTTTGGGAATGTTCCCTATGCCTTCAAATCATATTTATTTTGTAGACATGTCAAGGAATGAAAAATGGTGGCTAGGGTTCTCTCCCTACAACATCCTCCCCTCTCTCTCTCTCTTGTATGCCTTTTTGGGAAATACAAGAAATTTTAGCACTCATTGTAATGGGTTCTCCCTTAATTTCTAGAGTAGATAAATGTATTTTTTTTTTTTTTTTTACAACTGTAAACAAGCTCATGGCTTTGTGTCAATGAAAATCACTATTTTCACCTCTGTTCAATTCATACATTCTCTATAAAGTCTTTCACCTCTATGTATGAATAATTGTTTATCATTTCCTATGTTTGTGTGCTATGTTAATTTGGTTTACAAGTTTGAATATGGATGAATCCTCCCTCTTGGTCTTTTTCAAACCATAACTTGCTCACTTACCTCTAAGAATTGGTATAATAGGCAACTTTATGGGTTTTGCTGGTGATTCTTGGAAATTCTATGCACTTTTTAGCAGATTGACACCATTAATCTAGGCGCATCACTACCATTTCATTTCCTACACTTATCTATTCCATTTTCCCTCTACAACATGTTAGATTAGGGTTATCTAGTGTTTGGTTGAATCAAATATTTTTATCTAGGTTAGAGAGGAAATCAATCTTGTATCTGGAGGTTTGATCTCATATGTAAGGTTCCACACCTTGAGATCAATTCCATGTTTTCACTAAGTAGTTGAATCCATCATTCAAAAAATGGTGCATGCTCAAATTGAGAAAAAAACCATCGATGTCTAGAGCTCAATGCCTATATTAATGGTGGCATGAACACCCATGTGAAATATTCATCATTCACTATTTATTCTAAAAATAGATTTATTCCCATAGGATAAATAATGGATTTCAGGTGGGAAATTCCTAATTAGTAGTTATAAGGGTCAAGTTTTACATTAATGACATTTTAGGAGGCTCTAGGGAGTTAAGAAGTGACTTGGAAGAAATCCATAATTTAGAAGTAGAATGTAATGGGAGAAATGGACATGTGAGGTTTTTTGTTAGGACTAGAGGTTAGAATTAGATAAAGGAATGGAATTCCTAAATCACAAGGAAACTTCACTAATGGGGTGAAATGAGTGAATGAATCATAAGGAAGGAATTTAAGAAAAGGATGTGGGACATGACATCAAGATGTGAGGTCTAGGTGGAAGGAACAATATCTAGAAGTTACTTTGAATACTACATAAGAAGAAATAAAATGCAAAAGAATATTGGAGCTTTTGCAAGATTTGAACTTGGAAGTAGATGATGTAAATGGACAAGATGAGTGAGATCTAAATATCCAAATGTGCTAGGGAATCTTATAAAATTGAAGAAATAGGAGACTTGCAGTTCAAATGTAGGAATATACTGATGGAAGGAAGGTCAAAAGGTAGAAGGGACTGGGAGATGTATGGAGTGATGCTAGGGGTCTATAAGGTAGGGAGAGAGGGAGATGCAGGGAAAATTTGTAGAGCTAGATTTAGGAATTGGATGAAGTGGTCCAAGGAAAATATTAAGTTCCACATTGAGATCCCATAAAGGGAGGATGTGAAGGAAAACAAAAGAATAATATGATCCATTGGGAGCTAAGGATCGAGGGTACCAATGAAATCATACTACAAGGAATGTAAGTAAGAGTATGAGTGAAACTTTGGCTCTAAAAGATAACACAATGTAAAGTTTTGGAGCGTGGAGTTTAAAAGAAAGACATGCTAGCATTATAATGTTTGATATCTTAATAAGGAAAAAGGAAGAGGTGTGGTTTGGAGGAAAGACATGTTAGGAAAGGAAACTTTGAAACTCTACATAAGTATATGAAAATGAACAAAACATATCCAAATTTAGAATACTTGTGGGTTTGCAACTTGTAGTAATTGATAGGGATATGGAGGATGAAAAAGAGAAACACTTGTACAAAATTGACCTTGAATGAGACTCATTAATAATTATCTCATATTAGTTATAAATGATGGGTAAAATGAGGCCAAAAGAACAAATGGGTTGGGGACCAAAAAAATAGGACAATAAAATTATGTGCTAGTAGTAGGCTCAAGATATTAAGCTTTTTAAAGATGTGATTAATTCAACAATGCTAGGGGTTTTAAGTTTACATCAAGGATAATGTGGCTACACTTTAGTGAAATGGGTTTTTAATTTATTATTATATTAAGCATAAAAAAGGAGAAGATTAATGTTATTGAGGTTGGTAATGTTCTTATGGAAGAGGAATATGAGACAAGTAGGTCATTTTAGAATTTCTATTGTGAGTTTTTTAGTTGGAGATAAGAAAGTTTCTCTTTATTAGATAAAAGGGAAAAACAAGGTTTCCACCCTTACAATAGTTGAACAAAAAAATCAAGATAGGTCCCAACATTTAGGCCACCAAAATATCCATTACAAAGATGAGAAACAAAATAATACCAACACAAAAATTCATAGCCATAGAAAAAATCATGTTGGTGTAAATAGGTGTTGTACCTATCTAGGTCCTATTTACATGTTAAGTCCACTTAGGCCCTAGGAGGGAATATTTCTATTTAAACATTAGTTGATCACTAGATATTATCTTATATTTTTGTATTTAATGCTTGTGTCCTAAGTAATTTAATATTTTTTGAGGTAGTTATCTCACTATATAAGATTAAGACACATTTCAAGATCTTGTCTAATTCTATCTCACATTTTGCCTTTATAAGCAAGGCATCATTTGTACATCCTAGACAATTTTAGTTTAGTTGAGTCAATCCAATACATCACTAAAATCTTGAGTATTTCATATTGGCCATATCTTGCATATATTATTGCAAATATGTGTTCTTTATTTTCCCTCTTGTAGAAGGTTGTTTTTGGCTTTTGCAGGTGATCTTGGAGGCTTGAGTCCTTGAGTGACTCTAACAAATCAAACCCCAACCCAAAATACTAGCGCCGACAACATAAAATACCTAGAAGGAGAGTGATCCAACCCCTAAAGGTTGAGAGTTGCTTCCCTTTATTTAGAGAGTTAGTATAGAGAATCCTTGAGAAAACCAATGTCACTACTAGAATCTTGAGCTATGATATTCTTACCCTTATTCACTTTATCTTTGTTAATCTCCTCCTCAAGGATTATTATGCTAGAACTAATGTTCTCTAGGAATTATTTGTTTAACTTAAGGATATTCACAACCAAATCCTCCATATCCTTTTGAATGAGTCCATCTTGTTTTGTATAACATTGATCATTTTTCAATTGAAGTAGCAAGTAGTGCTAGCATAATATTTGTTTTTAATTTTCTTGTAAATATTTCTAACATTGTCTTTATCAATATTATTTAATTAATTTTTATTCCTTTTCTCCAACTCCTTACTCTCCGTTTTTTTATAGTTTAGGGGGGGTCTTAGTATTCTCTTTATATATTTTTTGAGATACTTTTCCCTTCACTTCAACAGTAGTGGCCTAGTTCTTCTTCTCCTTCCCGTTGTGGGCAAGGGAAATTTTGGTACTACACAAAATAAATTCAACATCTAATAAGGTATTCTTAGTTTGAGAAGGCACATACAACCCATCCTCATATTCACTTGAATAAAAAATATTAATTTCTTTGGTAAGGGGCAACAAGAGTAGAAAGTTGGTGGGAAACAATATGAGAGGAATTTCTAGTAGCAATAGAACTCTCTCTAGATATTTGCAGTTTCCTAGGTTTTAAGGTTTCAAATAGCCACATTAATCTTATTTTTATATTTACTACCGAATCCACTCTTCCCAACAAGACTAGGATGAGAACCAAGGTTAGGGGTCTAGGTAGGTTTGATTTTCTTCGCATTCCCCTACAACAACTTAGGATTTTTTTACAAGAGGGATTTTTAGTGGTTGACAAAGGGGTAGAAACATGGTTATCATTTTTATTCCTTTTCTAATAGTTCTAGGTTAGCACTAGTGATAAGGGATTCATCAAGGAAATAATGATAGAGGGAGAAAATTAAACCTTGGTGCAACAACAAGCTCACTTTATTACACCCAACTTCATGTTAATAAAATTCTTGACAAAGGAAAAGAGATAAAAATAAAAACTTACCTATAAACTATGGTAGAGGTAGGAAAATAGAAGAAAGTGGTAAGTGTAGATACATTGGAATTCTCCTTCAAGGGTGAAATTCTTGAGTCAAAATAGGTTCACTTCATTCCAAGGGGCAACACCCTCATTTTTGAAGCCATTTTGGTGTTTAGTGAGTTAATCTTCACCAACTAGAAAGGAGTTGATGCAACTTTAACGTTACTTTTTCCCATTCTTTTCACTTTCAAACTATATATATTAAGACCCATGACATCACCTGATAACTTTTTAGTGACATTGAACTTGACACTACCAAATTTTAATTTCCTAGTGATCCAAGTTGGAGCAAATTGGTTTAAGAGAGTTAGGTCAAAGTGTAGCATAGACTCAAAATAAGTAGCCACCCTTACTTTTAGTGTCCACTTCAAGTTTACCAAAATGTAGAGGATGAAATTTGCTACCCTCAAGATGACAAGGTCTCAAGGAGAAAATGGTTTTCAACTACCTTAGGGATCAACTTGTGAGAGTATTTTAGCACATTGAGTGAAGTATATTATCAACTTGTGAGATAGAGGGTTATTGTGGCATGTTACATGTGGTATCAGAGCTATTGGGTTTAACTTTGGAACCTATGAGCTCAACATACTTTTTGTCCAACGTTATCTAATGTTTGGAAATTCTTGTGCCGGGATGGTGCGTCTTAGGTTAACAACTAGAAAGTTTGTAATCAGAAATGAGCGCTACCTCAAGGACAAGAAGGAAAGAGAAGCCATCATTACAACAATTGAGGGTACTAACTATGACAATGCCATCTAGTTAAGCGACATTGAAACCTTCAGTCACATAGTTTCTCAAATCAGTGATGTGAAGAGAGAGATGAAGATGGAGGCCATGTACAACTGCTTACCTTCCATCTCACTAGAGAAGTATGAGTCATTATCACTTTCCAGGGATATGCCCTCGGAAGGAAGTGTTGGTCCAAAATTTATCTTTAGGGACCCTAGAGTTCTTCCAATGGTGGAAGTAATTGTAATTTCCTTGAGTAACGAGTCTGAGGGCTAAGTACCTCACAACTATGTATCAGATGATAAATATGAAGGCTACTATCCATTTTGGGATAGGTATGAACAAATGAGAGATGTTAAACAATCTCAATCTGTAGGATATACTCCATTAAGTTATGTGTCAAAGAGTGAATCTAAGGGATACTCTCCACTCGATTATCTGAATAGTCACTCCATGTAATCAAAAGGATATTGAGATCCTTAAGAAATGAATAAAATCATGTGTTTATCGAAAGCGTGTGCTTAATCTTATGTGGAATTCTTTATGTGTGTTTGAATGCCATTCTAATGTTTTCCATAAGATAGTTGATAACATGATTAAATATAACATGGATAAAAATTCAGGTAAAATACATTCTTGTGAAGATGGTGAGGACATGAACCAATCCTAGTGGAAGCTAAGAAGTTGGGCAAGGACCCGTAGGATTTGAAGCTAGACTTGACCAAATCTTAGCAAGGTTGGAAAACCTTGAACAAGAAAGGGTAAAAACTAGGGTTGAGAAGGAAGTCCCAAATAATGAGAATGAGGGAGAAAAATATTCTCACAGACATGATGAAACTCATGATAATGAGAGGGAGAAATCACCTTCTCTATCCGAGGAAACAAATAAGAAGCGTATGGCTTCCAAACTTTCCAGAGATATGAAGAAAACTACCCAACCCAAGTTTGAGGGAAGTGCTAGTGGAGATGAAGCTGAGGCTTGGCTAGTCCAAATGGAAAAGTATTTCAAGATTTGAAATTACACTGAGGTCACTAAAGCCGCATGGGGCACATACTAGTTAGCAGGAGAAGCCTCTAACTGTTGGATGAATAAAAAGATGGAACTCAATATTAACTCATGGAAACTGACATGGGGTGAATTTGTTGAGATTTTCCATAAAAGGTGGTTTCCCCAACTCTACTTTGACCAAAAACTCATGGATTTCTAGAATTTGAGAAAAGGTAATATGTCGGTAAATGAGTATTGGGAGAAGTTTACCCGACTTCTGTGTTATGCTCCTATGTGCCAAAAAGATGAACACATCCACATGAGAAAGTTTATCATGGGAATTAAAAGTAAAATCAGAGGAGAGGTGGATGTGCATGGTCCAAAAACTATGGATCTTGTCTATGAGAAAGTGGTTAAACAAGAGTAGAAGCTTAAAGCTATCACCCATTAGGAAAATAGAGACTGTAAGAAGGTTGTGGAAGTTCAAGACAAGCCAAATCCAAAGAAGGTGGAAGTTGTGCAAAATGTACCTAAGCAAGGGGAAAAAGGATCCCGTAATATTGGAAAAGAGTCAAAAAGGGAACATAAGAGGAATGGTTCTAATGGGAGGAATACCAACAATGCTAGTGGAAACACTAGTAAATCTGGAGAACCCGCAAGGAAGAGAGGACCGTATACTGGATCTATACATGTGGTGGAGACCACTTTGCTAGAGAATGTCCCAATAGGTCTTCCAATAATCCACTACCTACCCAACATGTAATGTTCCTACAAAAGATACATGCAGTTGTGAATGATCGCTAGGCGGAGTACCAAGTGACTCCAATTGAAGCTCCAAGTATTTTGTTTGGCTTACTCATTTTTGTACTTATTAATACTGGTGCAATTGAGAATTTCATTTCACCTAGAGTAGCTAAGCAATTACCTAGAAAGGTTGGATACATGGCAACGTCTTGGGATGTAGAGTATGCAAACCAGGCAAGAGCGAAGGTGGAACAATGTTTGTTCGAGGCTAGGATAGAGCTACCTTGTTTTTCTGTAGAAGTGAACCTATATGTCACACCTTTAGGATCTTATGATGTTATCTTTTGTATGAATTGGCTATGGATACCTAGTGCTAAGGTATATTTCCATACGAAAACTATAGAATGCCTAGATGATCTTGGTAAGCAAGTGAAGTTTCAAGGGATGCCTAGAGAGGTCAAGATTCACCAAATCTCTATAATGCAACTATTAAGGGCTAAGAAGAAAGGGTGCAAACTCTTTGTAGTTAAGATTGAAGAACTTGAAGAGAACCTTGATAAATTTGGGTCACAAAACTTCCAAGAGCTAGAAGAGGGTGAAATGGATGAAACAAGAATGTCGAATATAGAGAAATATCCAATATTGAGAATTTTTTTGGATGTGTTTCTAGATGAGTTACCTGGATTGCCACCAAAAAGGATATTTGACTTCTCCATAGAAATAGTTCTAGGGTTTGAACCTATTTCCAAGGTGCCATATAGGATGACAAAAACTAAGCTAATGGAGCTTAAGGCACAATTGGATGAATTGTTGTCTAAGGGGTTGATAATACCAAGCGTATCACCTTGGGGAGCACTAATCATCTTTATGAAAAAGAAGGATGGTACTTTGCATTTATGCATCGATTATTGCATGCTTAAAAAAGAAATGGTAAAAAACAAGTATCAGTCGCCATGCATTAATGATATTTTTTATCAAATGAGGGGAGTTTCCATATTCTCTAAGATAGATCTGAGATCTGGATAATACCAAGTGAGAATTAAGGATGAAGTTATCTTTAAGATTGCGTTCAGAACCAGATATGGACATTATGAGTTCATAGTTTCACCCTTTGGTTTAACAAATGCACCTACAAAATTTATGAATCTGATGAACAGTGTATTTAGGGATTGCCTAGATAAGTTTGTCTTGGTTTTTGTAGATGACATCCTGATTTATTCTAAGGATGCGAAAGATCATTGCAGACATTTAGAGATAGTCCTACAAAGTTTAAGAGAACATAAGTTGTATGGTAAACTCTCTAAGTGTACTTTATTTCAAAGGAGAGTGCATTACCTTGGGCATGTGATCTCAACAGATCGAATTTCTATAGATCCAACTAAGATCAAGGTGGTGTTAGAGTGGCCGATACCCAAGAATGTGTCTAAGGTAAGAAGTTTCATGGGTCTAGCGGGGTATTATAGAAATTTTGTTGGAAACTTCTCTAAGATTGCCTTTTCGATTATTTCTTTGTAGAAGAAAGGGAAGAAATTTGAGTGGAATGATAAGTGTCAAGAAGCCTTTGACCCACTCAAAGAGAAATTGACTACTACATCGATCTTGAAAGTACCAGATCCTGAAGGTAACTTTACTATTATAATAGATACATTCAGGGAAGGCTTAAGGGGTGTGTTAATGCAATATGGGCAAGTAATTTCTTACGAATCTAGAAAGTTGAAACCTTACGAGCAAAATTATGTGTCGCATGATTTGGAGTTAGCAATTGTGGTTCACACATTGCAAATGTGGAGGCACTACTTGTCAGGGAAACCCTTTGAGATGAAAACTAATCATCATGGGTTGAAGTATCTATTCACTCAACCTACTCTGAATGGTAGACAAAGAAGATGGTTGGAGTTAACAGAAGATTATGACTTCAACATCAGTTATATCAAGGAAAAGGAGAATTGGGTTGCCGACACCTTGAGTTGAAGACGCCATATTGTTTCAATAGTGATGATTCAAATCGACTTTAAAGGAAAAGTGTTGCAGAAATGCAAAGAGGATGAGTACTACTTGCAAGTGAAGCAAGCACTCACTAGCAATCCACAAGATTCTAGGTATGAAGGTTTTAATTTTGAACCTAATGGATCACTTAGATATAAAGGGAGAATATATGTCCCTGACATAGATGAGTCAAGAAATATGGTATGGAAAGAAGTACATGAAGCATCGTACTTTGGACACCTTGGAGTGACAAGAATGATGACAGATGTGAAGTTATATTTTTGGAAATGGATGAAAGGAGATGTTGCTAGATTTGTGGCTAGGTGTCTTGAATTTCAAAGGGTGAAAGCAGAGAATCATCATCTTGTAGGCTTGTTATACCCACATGATATACCAAAGAGAAAGTGACAAGTCATAAGTATGGACTTTGTGCAAGGATTGCCTATGTCAAGGAATAAGCACAATGCCACTCTTGTGGTTGTAGATAAGCTTACCAAAATAGAAAATTTCATATTCAGGAATCTAACTGATGGAGCAATTGTCATAGCAAGGAAATTTGTGCAGGAAGTGTTTAGGTTGCATGCGATTCCTGAGAAAATTATCTCGGATAGGGATGCATGAGTCACTTCTAGGTTTTGGAAAACCTTATTTTCTGCACTAGGGACTCAATTGAATATTAGCTCAACATATCATTTGGAAATAGATGGAAAAACTAAAAGGGTGAATCAAGTATTGGAAGACCTACTTAGAATTTATTGCATGGATCAATAGTAAAAGTGGGAAGACTACTTGCCTTTAGTAGAGTTTTCTTACAACAATTCTTACCATTTCATGATAAAGATGACTCCTTTCTAAGCGTTATATAGTCGAAAGTGTTGAACTCCTATAAGTTGGGCTAAAATTGAGGATAAAGTGAGTCTTGGGCTAGAGATGTTGGTTGAAATGGAAGCGAAAGTTAAGATTTTTAAGCAAAGGTTAGCTGAAGCTAATGATCGACAAAAAAGCTATGTTGATGCTAGTAGAGTTCCTCAAAGTTTTGTCGTAGGTGACAAGGTGTTGTTGAGAGTGAAACCTCACAAGAGCTCCATTAAATTTGGGAAATCTTCCAAGTTAGCTCGCGTTATGTAGGACCTTTTGAGATTCTAGAGGAAGTGAATCCGATAGCTTATCAAATTGCGTTGCTACCTGCTCTTGCTAGAATGCATAATGTATTCCATGTGTCCTACCTAAAGAAGTATATACTAGGTGATAATCATGTGATTGATTGGACTGCTTTATAGGTACAAGACCCTAGAGTGGTAACACTCGAGCCTGTAAAGGTGCTCGAAACATGTAAGCTTCACTTGTGTAATAGGGAGGTTATGTAGTGCAAAGTCCAATGGGACTAGTATGCGGAAGACTCTGCCACTTGGGAGGACTATGTTGAGATTCAAAAAAAATTTCCTCATGTTTTAGATGCATTTGAGAATACTTGAAAAACAATATGTTTTTTATTTTCTTTGTTTTATGTTGCTACATAAAATCATCGGGGATGGTGATTCACAAGTGGTGGAGTATGTTACACCCCAATTGTGTAATTACTATTTACTATTACTATGTAGGGTAAATGTGAATGCAATTTGTATTTGGATGGTGAATAAATTATGCTTGCACTTTTTTATCAATGTATTATGAATGAATGTTGTTTCATTTAATGTTATGTGAAGAAATGCATATATGTGAAATGGATGAATAATGAATTAATATTCTAACTATGGAGGTGTATTATGTGTAATGCATGTTTTTTTGAACATCTAACTACCATGTGCATGTGTTAGTTGGATGCAGGTATATGTTTAATTCTTCCAAGCAAAGGGGAAGTATCACTCAGGAGAAGGTCTTGGTCAGGTAACCAATAACGTAATCTATTTGAGCTTACACACACACAATAGTATGGTTGAGTCAAGTTATTATGGGGGAATTGGTAGGTCATCCGTAGTTTGATGTTGATGCAATACAAGGTGGAGAAACTCACTATTCAACACCAAATAACCTGACTCAAACAATGGAATTTGCCCTTGAACATAAGACACATAATTTGACTCAAACCCTCACCAATAGACTCCTAGCCTTCAAAAAATCATCAAATGGAGATATCTTTTAGAGAAGGTCGTACAATGGGAAACCAAACATCAATTAAGAATTGTCATAGACCCAAACACATTATCCCAACAGATCTCCAAGGGTTTCTTTACAACAACATAGAGATTCAATAGACTGACCTGCCCAAAAGGCTACTAAATTAGCCTAAATTAACAAAGGAGGTACCTAATTTTCAACTTTCCTTCACAAAACCACATCAAAAAGTCAACAAGCATGTGACAAAACATCAAATTTCATAATTTATTTCCAGATTTAAGGCTTCTTCAATACTGTTCCAACAAACCCTCCATTTACAAGCAAATACTTAGGGTTTTATCAAAAGCCCTATCTCCAGAGCTTGCTCAACCAAACCAATGCTTCAAACACCTCACATATAGCTTTAACACACACAATAATCCCACACAAGATCCATACACTCAACATTCCTTCAAAACCATGTTTTCGTAACCCATTTTCATATAGAATTCATACAAATTTACCCCAAAGCAACACTCCCAATCACACAACTGGTCTCCACAACCTACAAAAAGAAGAAAACATCTAACTCTATCATCAGAAGTGTCATCCCACCAAAGCACAGGTCTATACAGTAGGTGGGATTACTTATTTTATCATTTTTTTGTCTACAAAACAGAGCCTTCACTGTTTTAACAGGCAGTTACAGAAATTAGACCAAATCTTTCACATATTTGAATGTTGGGCTCTCAATATAGATTTAAATGAAAGATAATTCAATAAAATACACCATACAATAGAATTCAAATCATTTGTGAGCCTGTATAGTCCGTACAGAAGAAGAACAGAAAAAACCAGTGAATTAGCAGCAAAATGCGTTGTTCATTGATGAAAACCATCAAGTACAAAATTCACCAACCAAGTCTGAGCCTTCAAGAGGCTTTAAATACATTTTCAAACAAAAAACTAACCACAAAATTCCTCTAACTTCTTTTTAAATTTCTAAGACTCTAATATTCCCAAAAATGCATTTGACACTTTTTGATTAACAACATTTGCATTTTTATGTAATTGTTTTGCAAATTGACACCTAAGACCTTAAACTTCCCAAATACAATGAAAATGGTCTTTTTAGACCTTATTTAATATAATTAAAATCAAAACACCCCTAAACTCACCTATGAATCTTCATCAAATGATCAATTTTTGAAGATAAGGTGTAGGTGTTCTTGCACCAGATGTGTCAACATTAGTAAGAGTCTTGTTTACTTTTGAGTGCACTATTGGGTGATGTTTATCTATTTGAGATCATGAGTTCTTCCTATATTTATATGCTTGTATTGATGAATAGAACATACATGGAATATGTATATGTACACATATGCATGTTGATAATAGACCATATGCATGAAGGAACACATACATGAGGGTAAATAGGTAGACGTACCTATGCACACTTATGGATGGGTTGCTTATGCGCATGGAACTGTCAGATGGACCCTATGACATGTATATGTATAGATATATCACATGTAGGTGCTTATCAATACAATAGTAATTGTGTATGAATTTGGTGTGTAATCAAATGTGTATATATATAATATACATATATCCATATGTATATATGTATCAATACATGCGTATGATGGAAAACGAGCATGCCCATACGAATGTATCGATATATGTATACATACGTATACATGTACATAGAAGAATATATATGAATATATATATGTCACAATCGATATAATTGTTATTACTATGTGAATTTCATCTTGTTTGTATTCATTAGTATGTCGAGTTAATACATACTTTATTGACAGGATATATATATATATATATACATACATATATTAGCATATATAAACATATACATATATATATGTATACACGTGTGAGATTATACACACACACATATATAGTATATGCTTAGAGATCAATATATAAAAGAATATATAATGTTTGAAGGCCAACTTAAATAATCAACTTGGAGGCCGAATTACATATTTAACTTGGGCTGAATGTATATTACATATACAAAGCTTTTAAAAGGTTGTATATTTGTATATATTTAGGTAATGAGTAAAGACCAATTAAAATTCCATGGATACACAATAGTTAAAGTCGATAAGGAGGATTTGAATTAGTCGATGCTATATCTTTGACTTAGTAAAACTACAAATATCTGAGATGCCTTATCATGAAATAAATATCAACAATGAATAAATGCAAATGCATAAAGAGGGGATAAATTATAGCAAGTGGATGAATCAGTCAAAGATAATTATGAGACAAAGCGACTCACCATGGACTAAGTCGATTGTGTGCAAGTGTTGTAAATTGAGAATAGACTGATTCAAAGGGAAAAAGTTGTGCCAACTTATAAGGTGAATAGGCTGCCTATTTGGCACCATATTAAGAAGTTCTCATTGCTATAGAAGTACATTTGGAGAAAAAATTGAATGTCACCTTTTGAGAATGTGTTGTTTGAAATAGTCTTATATTGTTGTCAACTTAAGAAATAAATTTGTGGCATTCCTTGTTGAGTACACTCTTTGTTTGTGTGCCACCTTTTAGCTGAGTTGAGTGAGTTGATATGCATGTATCCTGTTGTTAATTCTCATGCCTTTTTTGTAGGATGAGAAGTCTCTTTTTTTTGTATAAATGGTGGAGTTGAGCTCTCATTTGGAATGTATTCCACAAGCTTTTTTGTGCATTCTATTTTCAAATCTATTTGCAATTCTTATCTGCATTATTCTGCTATATTTTGAGAGGGGACTTTGAGTATTTATGAGAGTATTTTAGCACATTGAGTGAAGTATATTATCAACTTGTGAGATAGAGGGTTATTGTGGCATGTTACAATAAATAATTGCATTATAACATTACATAAGGTGGACAACACACCTTTTCCTAACATTCTCCCACTTGTATACATTGCATAAGGGGTAAAAAAGTAAAATCAAACATGAACAAGAGAACAATCCCTCTAGCCACATATATCATCAAGGAATCAAAGTTCTTCATGTGCTCCATCAAGATACTTGTAACAAGAATCAAAGCAACCACCACCTCAAGCATGAATACTCTCATCCTCCATCATGCCAATACACGAATATAAGAAACCATCCAAAGAGATGACACACTAACTATCACAAAGAAGCATAAGTCCTTCCTCCAACCAATATCCCAATACATAAATACTCAATCCAAAGGTAACAAGTATGTATCAATAGTTGTCAAGATATAATCACCATAGCTGAAAATACCCACAAAAAATGCTAACACATCTAACTATCCATACCTCAAAGGTATACAAATCATAACAAGTGAATTTCATGACATCAATATATACAACCCATAACATGCAATCACAAGCTCCAAGTGCCAAACCTGCCATATAATGAACATACACATCTAAGAACTCCCATTGCATAGGTAATGTCAAATCTAAAAATGATCAAGACAACCAAAGATCCACCAATAGAAACACATATAAGTGCAACCAACATCATGTAGTACCAAGGAATATCCACAATGATACACAAATCCTACAAACCAATATGCTACAATACATCTCTCACCGCAAGTCTCCATAGATCTCTCAAGTTCTTGACACCCAACAAAGGAAAGAGATAAAGGAACCTCCATGTCATCATCAAATAACAATGAAAAAAACATGACCATAAACGTAGTGATCACCATAGCTACACACACAATCTCAAATCCAATGTACTGTGAATACAAACATCCAAGAAGAAGAACAAGACCAAAGAGAGAACGTGGAAATCAAAACTTGTAACATGTCCTTCTACACACACCTCTAAATGCTAAGATATGACAAGTATGATACCATGCTAAGTTATGGAAATTATGATATCCTCCATAAAACCCCAAAGAGAATACCACTATCTACATCTAATCATAACTAAGATGTATGCATCTCAAACCAAACAAAGATCAAACCAAATCCATTCCCAAACCAAGGGAATGAGCCTAATAACATCTCCTAAACTTAACATCAATGAATACTCACAATGCATAAGGAGATAAACATGCCAACATCCCTAAAATGAACCATCCAAAACTAACAAACCATAGCTCAAGATCCACATGCATGAGAAGATAAAGCATAAAACATAAATGCACCTAAAAGTAACAATGGGAAATACCTCTTAGATGATAAACCACCGAGTAGACCAAGAGTAGGGAATTTGAATGCTCCTCTAAGATATCCAAGCCATCATGACTCATCTAAGAACAATATCCTCAAAGGTTCATTTGAACTCACGTCTAACCAAGGTGTAGGCTCCTCAGACTTCCAGTTGAAACCTCATCGATGAGTATTCCTCTCAACACATGTCTCTAATCACAAGAGATCTCCTAGCCTCACCTATGTCTCCAAGTATCCATGAGTACCTATAGCCCCAAACTCCAAATGCAACATAGAACCATCATGAAGCTCTAAAGCAAATGATTAATTTTCCCAATACCAAGAGAACCAACCAAGAACAATGTCAAAACTTCAATCTTGAGAATCAGGAACACACCATGACATCATGATCTCACATCTCCTCAAAGGATGATCATATGATCCAATGAATATATCATGTGCAACCGTATCATGCCAAAAATATCATGTGCAATCAAGAGTACATCATGACATAATAAAAAAACCATCCTACCAAACAAGTATCATATGTCAAAAGACAAATCATGACACCTTAACCAAAGACTAAATATTTCTTCATGGCTAACCAAGATGTCAACATCTCCAAATCACAAGAAGATAACCATCTCCTAATAATGGAACCCAAGATTCCAAAGAACCATCACAATATTTCTTCATGGCTAACCAAGATGTTGACATCTCCAAATCACACAAAGATAACCTTCTCCTAACAATGAAACCCAAGATTCCAAAGAACCCTCATTGCATGGAAACATGATCCAAGAGTCCATCCATGATATCAATAAACACTATAGAAGATCATCCAACACCAAGTGATGAATCCACATCATTTCCATAAGATCCCACTGAAACATGATACTGAGCTCTCCATGGAAACATGATACCATCCTCTAAATGAAGATCCTCCATGGCCCCAATGCAATCAAAGAAATCAACATCATGAGATCCCAAAGGGAAGAGTACAAACCGTGATATCAAAAGCAATAAGATACAACACCACCAAACTATCAGTGTCACAAGCTCCCATTGAATCATGTAACTAAGCTATCCATGACATTATGATAACAACCTCCTTAATAAAGATCAACTAAAACCATTATCCTTAAGCCAAGAAGGTACACCACTCCAAACCAAACAAGAATCAATCTAACACCAGTGCCAACAAAGCACTTGCATAAATAATTATGTCGTGCCAAATTCCCTAAAGCACAAGGAACATCCATGACACCATGATCACCACCAAATGTACTAGAAACACAATCCAATCATGTCCCACATGTTTGCATCACATAATCAACTAAATAGGTACCTCATCATGATTGCACCTGGTATACCATCTCTCCTCCTTAACATGAGTACTAAACCAACAAAACAAGTGACTAAACCAAGCCACAAATATGAATATGTTACAACACTGAAGCATCTATGGGAATACAACCCATATCCAAGTCATATATGCAACCTGTAAGTATAGACTACCTACAACACTGCACAACTTGTAGATACAATAATGCAACATACAAATCCAATAATATACTAATAACCATATCAAATGAGAGTAATCAAAGATGTATATGTGATTATGCAATGAAGGCAACATCAAATCACCAAGATCCGATAATCCATAAGCTCACAAAATCACCATAGTCAAAGGAACCAACAAATAACTCAGATGAAAATAAAAATAAATAAATCATGCCAAAATATCTACAAACCTAAACAACTATGTAGTTCTTTGAACAAACTTTCCGTCGACTATAAGAAGTCAAAAATTTGACTTTGTATGCACAAGTTATGACCTCTCCAAGCTCAAAAAGAACATTCAACTTCCAACAAGAAAATCACTATCAAAAAAGAAAAATATGGAAAAACCATTGATACCACAATGAAGTACATAGAACCACATTCTGAACGAGTATAAGAAGTCGTAAAATGGACACTTAGAGAAAAATTTATGCCCCCTAGAAATAACTTGCATGATTTGGCTTATATATGAAAACTTGGGTGGCCCTTGCACAACCTGCAGGTGGAGGTAGCGCCACATGGGTGATGCCACTCATAGGTGTTTGTGGAACTGACAGAATTATACATTCTATTTTTAAGTTTTGCATTTTAAAAACTTTTGGTAGACTATTAAAATTTTGAAAGGACAAATTAAATATTTTAAGGCACACATGGGGTTGGTGGTGGTCATCTAGTAGACCATTGGTTCAGGAGCCGAGGGCCTTACCTTGTTGGCCCCTGTAGTGGCTGGGGAACCTACCACTGGTGAGAAAGGAATGGTTGGGCCATAGCCCATATGTCAACCTCTTCCATCGATAGACCTACCAAGCAGGGTATGGTGGGGTCTATAGACCCCCACCCAATTTTTTAATTATTTATTTTTATGATAGGGTTTTATAATATTTTTTAAATGCAAGCTTTTTTTTAACGTGCAAAAATATATTATAATTTTTTTCTACACATTACAAATTTGGATAGTCATACAACTAGGTAACAATTTTTTTTTGCATTTTGTCACAATGGCCAAAATAGGTCAAATTTTATGCCAATATTCATCTCTCGAGTCTCCTGGATCAAATGGTAAAGTCTGTTTTGTCCCAAGGGGTCATCTACAAAATTTACCCTACAAAAACCTCATGATGAACATCCATAAAAACCTTTTTCAAATATTCATAAGCCCATGTCTGTAAAAAAAATAGCCACAAATTTGTAACCCCAAAACCCTAAATCTACAAAAAACACTTGTATAAAACTCTCATATCTTGTAATATCTTCATTCTTCCCATGCAAGCCCTGGATTCAACTATGCACTAGATCTACTCTAATAAGGGTTTACAAACCACAACCATGCTCTAATACCGAATGAAAGGAAATATGCATCCACCCAAGATAATTTTCACATAACCCAAATAGAGAAATCTATGCAAACAAGTATTCAGAATCCATATGCAAAAAATAGACAATATACCATCAAAGATGACACAAAATATACCCTAGAAAAACTCTCAAGAGGGAAAAATCCAACCTCTGAAAGCATCCATCACTCATGTATTATTTAGCAATAAACATCACAATACATCTTCAGAGTCCTCCATGAAAACCTTTGAAACACCAAGCCCTCTATAAGCACTCCATGTGAACAAGCATGTAACCATGCATCCCATGCCATACTTCAACCCTCACGAATGCTAACAAGAGATGTTATGAACCCCTTAGCCAAAATAGTCAATGAACCAACCTTAGACAACTACCCATGTGTTTACTTTTATAAAAACAAGCTCACATAAAACCATTGAGTGGTATTACATAAAACCATGTGACTAATACCATGAGCTTACAAAACCATTAACCCCTCATTTAATATTGGTACTAAGTTTTCCCAATATTAAATATTTTTCTCCATGTGTAACCCCAAATTAAATATTTAATCCAATGTTACATACAACACATAAAATAGCCCCAAGAATTTTAGACCCATGTGATGCACGTGTTCCTAGATTCCCTAGGTGCACCACATAATAAATAAATAATTACATTATAAAATTATGCAAGGTGGACAATACACTTTTTTGCTAACAAAAATTGTTGGGGTTGTTTAGGGTCTTGCCTTAATCAAACCCCTGTTTCGGTGTTTCCACCTCCATAGACAACCAGATAGATAGATAGATAAAAAGATAAATAGGCGAAATAGAAAATGTTGAACACTCAAAATACTGAGAGGGGGGTGAATCAATATTCCCTAAAATTCAATAACTTAAAAGTGCATTGCAAAGAATCTCATTAAACTTGCAAAAATGAAAAGAAGAAAATAAAGCATGCACCACGACAATCAACAAAAGAACACTAGATTTTATATGGAAAACCCTTGAAAGGGAAAAACCACAGTGAGGATTAACTCACTATATATCATAATCGATTACAATAGATCACAGCTTAAAGGACTCACTATCCAGAAAATGGGAGGGATCACTACCCAATGAATATCACTTCTTGAATTAGAAAATGGACATACAAAAAAATGGCTCACTACCATAGTTTGAATTGTAAATAATGCATTTGCTCTATGTTGAAAATATAGTTCCTTGTTTTTCTCAAAAAATTGACTTTACACATTTCATCCGTCATTGTCACTCTTATGCAAATGCACACGATTACCCCTATCATATTATGATCTTCGCTCTACATCATAAAAGTAATGAATTGTCCTTCTCTAAATATATCTCTTCCGCAAATAGTCATACCATCATCTAGATCAGTCTAAATGTATGAAATGTGTGACCCTAAAACCTATCGGCTCAAAACTCCAACATACATGCCTTGTGAAAGTAATCAAAGAATTTTCTTCACCAAAATAGGTTTTTCATGACCTATAAATACTCCTATAAATTCGCTCCATACACAATTTAGTCCCACACGACCCCAAAACCCTTAGGTCGGCACCACACAACAAAATTGTTAAAACAACTGAATGAACCAACTATTCATCCAAAGCTTGACACATAGATCACCAAACCACTTGAAACTTGGAATGCACACATATCTGGCATCTCCAAGAACTTCATAAAATATACAACACACAATGGTCATCTGTGGTGGAATGCGAAGCATTCCAATATGAACTCTGCTACTGTAACTCTGTCATTAATATCTTCTGCTATAGAAGACATAAAATCATGAAAGTTTGGATATGGAATCCTTCAATATGTACCATTATTACCTCAAAACCACATGACAAGATAATGCAATGTGGAACAATACAGACCAAAAATTTGTTCCCCTATTAAATTGAAAACACACTAACTCAGTCTATAACTTAGCCAATTTCCAAAAAAACACTTGGTTTTCTCTGAACTATATTCATACTGATATACCATCAATTCTATAATGGGTTGAAATCAATGGAAACACCATACACCATCATGCTCATGTTGCCACCAATCTCCCCCTTTGTCATGATGGCAACACACTTCTTTGCTTCACTCCTCCTTTGACATCAAGGGCAAAGGGTAGTAAATATGCATTACGCCCCCTTACTAATATATCTACATGAGAATAGCTCCCCTTGTCTATGTTATCCATCACCAAAAAGACAATTATACTGCAATACTATCTACTAACTCCACAAATAAAAAATTGTCTATACAATTCAAAAAGAAATATACACCTTAATTGGATGTTGCCTTAAATTTTGCAAGGTGTGAAGCCCAATCCTTCTTGGCAAAAGCAAGATGTAGCTCTGGTTTTCCAACTATACATAAAGGTCTTCTCCTTTCAAAGAGCTAGGCACTGTTGTCTTTTGCACAACCTTTTTCTGCAATGGACAAAGCTTTAGTTAAAGATGTAAGTCTTAGACTTACCATATCTCAAAGCTAATAGCACTTCTTTATAATTTTCTCTTTTTGTTCCTGAAGTAAAAATAATTGGGTGTGTAGATTTTCAATGATCACTCTAGTTGATCCATCCCCATCATTCACTAGATCATATACACTTGAGGCCTAAGCAATTTGGGACTCAATTGAGTCCATTTGATCCTTAATACTTTTTGTAGACAATGGCCATTTCAAAAAAAATGGAACAATAGTTTGGCTTCCTCCAAACTTTATTGAACATCCTTCAAGTTGCCTTCCAACTTGGTATGTGTAGTAGCACACTTATTTGAGGCATCGGTTAGCCTCTTATCATCTAATCTCTTTGCTACTTCCTTAGCTTTCCTCTCTTCCAGATTTGCAAAGTACTACTTAAAAGAATCTAGTAGAAACTTTAACTGTTGTGCACCTATCAAAGAAGTATTAATTGATACTCTGGGAAGGATTTCTTGCAAAACCTTGACAACCTCATCAACTAACTCTATGCCCTTTTTGTGAGTTTGTAGTATATGTTTTCTTGTGGAGGCATGAAAAACATCACCAAGTTGAAACTTATGAAGAGGGGAAATCTTGTCCATGTCCACTTGACCTTGTTGCATAGGAATTTGCAGCAGTTGTGCAGACACCACTGGTTGGAACTGTATTTTCATTTTCAAAAGATCTTTGAATGAATCTCTAGAGGGTGCAGAGGTTTGATGTCCTTTTTTATCATTCTTCTCTTTCTCTCCACTATCAGAGCACTTTTCTGCAATCTTCTCAACTTCTGGAGGAGATATAGTTTGTTCCTTTTGAGCTTGTCTTCTCTGAGACTCCTTCTCCCTGCTTATCTTCTTTTCTCTACTTGGCAGTTGTCTACCCATATGGAGGGGTGCTATCTGTCATCATTTATTCTTGCTCATGCTCATGTTGCTCTATGTCTAGCTCATTACTTTCTAGGAGGGATTTGTTGTTGTATTTCATCTTCATCACTTAGAGAGGCTCCTAATTCTTTAAGAAGTCTTTTAGTTGGTTTCATAGTTTGTTCCCTTAAATTCTCTATATCATTCTTATCTTTTCCCATAAGAGTATTTACTCTCTAATTTATCCTAAATTCTTGAACTTGCAATTGAGACAATTTAACTTTTTCCTCATGAGATAATGCGGAACCAGTCTTCTCCAAGGAAAAATATTTCATCTTTGCATCTTCTACAACTACCTCCTATCTTCTTACACTCAATACTTCTTTTAGCTCATACGACAATTGATCCATTATCTCACCTAAACCATGTATTTGACAATGACCTCTTCAATTTTTTTCTTATTTGCATTATTGACATTTGGATACAATTCAACTATATCCTTAAGGAATTCAAACTCTGCTATAGCACTAAACAGTGCATCATGCTTCATAGGACTATGCTCATAGACCAGAGGGGTGTTCTCTTTCTCCTTTCCCCTTTTTGCACTGATCTCTTCCTAAGTGACTTTTTTATTTCTTCTTGTGGACCAATTTTACTTCTTCCTCTTCCTCTTCTTCTTCTTTTGAACTAATATACTTATCTCTTTTTGATTTTTCTTTCTTTCTTCTTTTTGGAGCCTTTTGTTGGTCAGTGAGTCTAGACATGTCTATCTTCTTAGAGCCACCTATTGGTATTATTTTGAAGGACTTTAAAAGGAGATTGACATCCTTTTTAACCTTCTTCATCTTAGTATAGTTTGCGGAGGAGCAGATGTTCCTTTAAACTCTACCGTAGGGTCCATAGGGGTACTAATATCCCTTTCCAACTCATCTTTCATCTGTCCAAACTTTTCTTCAATATCCTTCTTTTTCTTTTCCAGGTTCTCTTTCTTTGTTATCTCCTCATATGTATCAAACCTTCTTGTTGTTGGATCTCTAGTTTTCTCAATACAACCTCTCCAAGGCCATTCCAATTAGATTCAACTACCTCATAAGGTAGCTCTGGAAACCAAACAATTTTGGGTTCAACTGCTTCCATGTAGTAGTTATCTCTACTAACCATAAATGTTATTTCATTCTTATACCTTTTCAAAACTTTATCCAGAATTATTTCTCTCTCTCTCCCTCTTGCATTTGTGCTTTAAAACGTTTGAAGAATCCCCACAACATTGATTCACAAGACTTACTATTTGGAAATCTCCTCAAATGATCTCTAATTTGAACAACTATAGGGATATTATCTTGAAATACTACATTCTTTACTCCAAGAAACTCATTGAGAAAGTAAGCATTAAGAAAATGATGAGAGTACCATATCAGAAAGGGAACCTTTTCTCCTTTGTCCTCTACAAATTTTCTAACAATTGTAATTGCAGGAGCTCACATAGATCAAAGTCTTTAACTTCTTTCACCATTTGATATGTTGTGTGAATCATGGTGACAGTGACAAATACTTCTTTGTTTGTGTAGAATATCTTGTAAGCAATCATCATTGAGGCATATTTTATTGTCAGATCTTTGAAATCGTTCATTGTTAGAGCATGCTTGTCAAAATTGGCTCCGATAAGCTTCATCACCACTTCATTCTTTACAATCTTCATTGGCAGGATAGGTCCTATGGAGCGCAAGCCAGTAACATCCCTTATTGCTTCTTTGTTAATCATATGTGACATATCCAACCACATAAATTCATTATGTTTTCTACTCAGAACAAACTTCACCCATTCATCTTTAAAATAGAAAGGAAAAATTTATCCATGCATCCGACTTCTTCTCCGACAAGTTGGCATACTCTAGTTTCAATTGGAAATAATTTCCAGTTGGCTCTTTGTCCCTAAACTTTGATAGCTTTAGATGATTATATTCTTCTATCTTCGAATGAATGTAAATTCACAAATCTTCTGTGTGCAGTGATGAGACCAAATATTAGCTAGTTTTCTATTCATACTTTTAGGCATTTCTAGATACTCATTTCATATACATTCCTAAACATTATCTATCTTTTTATATTTTTCATGCAACTTGAACCTAGTTTTGATGTATGGAAATATGATCATGATATGTTGTTAATTACATGATTAATTATGTGAATGTGTATGAAATGCAATATGGCTCTATGTTTAATTTGTGGTTATTAGAATTGTGTATATGTTGGCTGAACTAACTCCTTGTAGCTGAAAATCTAGAGCAAGCAAACTATAGCCCGCAACAACTAGGGAGCACAACCCACAACCAAAGTGCTTTAGACAATGATGTAGGGGAGATTCCAAAATAAGAACACAATAATTACATAAATAGAGGCGTTCATTGATGAGGATGATTGTGAATCACCATGTCATTTAATAAGACCACAAAAGGAAGGAGTTTTCTTTGATTGGGAAGCTAACATGACTATTTCCATAGTCCATGGTTCTGTTATGCCATTAAAATAGAGTTCTAGTCCTAATCATCTTCTTCCACCTTTTCAATTATGTTTTTAGTTATGCAAACTTTGTCACTCTCTATTTCATAGGGGAGTGGTGATTTGTATTTAGTATATTGAGGAGTAGATATAGCGTGTGGATATGTTTAGATAGTTATAGTTTTTTATTACACAAACAATACTTGTTTTCCAGTTATGCTTTCATGAATAAGATATCTTTGAAGATTCTTGTCAGATTGTGAAATATTGTTATATGCAATGAGATGTTTTTAGTTTATCGTAATGTTCAAGAGGAGTTTATATTTGAGTTTACTTCATGGATAAAATAGCTTGAGTAAGGGCCACTCAAGGTAACTATTCTCCACCATTAATTTCTATTGTTATAGTAGATGCCTTTATTTATTGCATTCATCTTAACTAGATTCTTCATTTCCGGTATGAGAATGAGATCATGAATGGATCTTGTCTTGCGCTTTATGTTTTATTTTGTCTCAATATGTCAACCTCCGGAGTGAGTCAAGTCATTAGAAGTCATAGTTAGCAGTTTTAGTAGTTACAGAGTTCAGGTTTTAACAATTAACTAGTCACAATCTTTAGCTGTAGGCACCCGTAGCAATAGTTTCAAAATTAATCTTTTTCTTGTTTCACAGTTTTATGTTTATTCCACATGTGTAAACACCTATACTAGATGATATAGGTAGTATAAAATATATGGATGCACATATAGTGCCAACTCATCACAAGCTTACGTTAGCCCTAGTTGATAATTGAATGGAGTCTTTACAAGGGTTTAGTGGACTATTCAGCTAGGAACCACCTCTAAATTATGTGTTTATCACCAAGTTTACTGAGCATTCATTGGGCATTACATGCAACACATTTATATGAAACCCTAGAGAATAAGCCTTCCTTATTTGTTTCTATTGATTTGTGCGGGTGCTTCTTAAATTTAATCCTTGGCCTCTCTGAAACCACATCAACAACGTGAGTAAAAATTATGAACTACTTTGAACTAGGGTTTGCAAGAGATTGTAAATACCTTGTGGAATTTTATCGGTAGGGTTTTGTTCAACACTCTAAAATTGCTTCAGATTGTATTTTCTCCACTCTCCTCTTTTAATAACTCAAACACAAATGCCTTTAGAATATGCAAAATGAAATATAAACACTTTACTCGTGACCTAAAATGTACATTAAATGCAACAACAAAAAGTTAGGTAAAAAGATGTCAAGGTTTCTTTGTATCATCATGGGAGCTTCTAAACACTTTGCCAATCTTTGAATAAAGAGATTTCTCACCAGACATTTCACGAAGCATATCAACCAATTCATGCATTGGTATGTTGAAGACATCAACATCTAATCTTTGGCAGGGGTTTGAAAAGTTTTTTGTTAAAACTCCCCTTGAGCCAATGCTTTCTATTTAGTTTTTGGAGGAAACATCTGCACCAGAGTTTGACATAGATTCATTCTTCACATCATTCTCTTCTTTTTTCTTTAAGATTTTGTTCATCTTCCTCTTTTCTTCAACTGGATCAATCTTCTTTGGTGAAACATATGGTTTCACATTATTTCCTCTGCAAAACTTAGCTATGTGTGTTGGTTTATTATATTTATAGCATATGACACCTTGTGGAGAAAATTTACTTCTTGCCATTTTAGATTTGCATTCATAAGCTTTATGCCCAAACCCATTGCATGAGTAACAATAACCATGGAATGATCAAAACATCATGCCATTATTGTAACTATTCAACATTTGTCTTCTACATTCACTAGCCTTATGACCAAATCTATTGCATGCATATCATTGACCAAAAAATGATTGAAAATTTTGATTTATCATGCTTTTACATTCTATAGCTCTATGCCCAAATTTATTGCAAGAATAATAGTGACCTTTAAAAGATAAATACCTTTGTGCAGCTGGTTGTCTGAGAGGAGGTCTCTTGAGATTTTTCTTCTGGTTCTAGACATGTTTGATATTGCTCTTGTTATCTCTAGTTTCCCTTTGTTAATTATTCTTCTTATCAACATTGTCTGGAGTTCAATTTTCCTTTGAGCTTTCTCCTTTTTCAAACCCTAATCCTTCTTTGTCCTTATGAGATATTTAACTAGCAAGCATATCATCAAGCAAGGTGGAGCTCTTCTTGAATTTGTCATCTTGACTCTTTGATTTCTCCAAATCTTTCCTCAAAGACACAATCTCTTCTTCAAGATTTGAGCATTCTGCAGACTTGTCTTTCAATTTGGCATTCAAGCAGTCTTTAACTCTTTTTCCTTCTTCAACCCACACTTTCAGATTAGTAATTGTCTCATTTCATTGTTTGAGTTGCTCATTCATTTCTATGAGTTGATCTTTAACTTTCTTGAATTGATTTCTCAACTTCTTGATACAATCATCCACATCCTTGATATTTTCTTTCAAATCTCTATTCGCACATTCTGCTTTATCTAGGTCCTCAAGAGAAAATCTGAGTTCTTCCATATCAACTTCACAGTATACTTCACTAAACCCTTCCATTATAAGTTCTTCCAAAGGGATATGATACTTCCTAGTTGCTCTGTGTTCAATCTCCAAGATCTACCTCAACTATTAGGAAAATTGAAGGAACCTTGCTCTGATATCAATTATTGAACACCCAGAATACTGAGGGTGAGGGGTGAATCAATATTCATTAAAATTCAATAACTTAAAAATACATTACAAAGCATCTCATTAAACTTGCAAAAATGGAAAGAAATAAATAAAACATGCACCACAATAATCAACAGAAGAACACCAAATTTTACGTGGAAAACCCTTGAAAGGGAAAAACCACGTTGAGGATTAACTCATTACATATCATAACCAGTTACAATAGATCACAACTTAAAGGACTCATTGTCCAAAAAATGGGAGGGCTCACTACCCAAGGAAGATCACTTCTTGAATTACAAAATGAACATACAAAAAAATGGCTCACTGCCACAATTTGAACTGTAAACAATGCATCTACTCTGTTGAAAATATAGTTCCTTGTTCTGCTAAAAAAATTGACTTTACACACTTCATCCTTCACTGTCACTCTTATGTGGATGCACAAGATTAACACTATCACATTATGCTCTTCTCTCTACATCATAAAAGTAATGAATTGTCCTTTTCTCTCTCTCTATATATCTTTTCCGCAAACAGTCATACCATCAACTAGGTTGGCCTAAATGTATGAAATGTGTGACCCCAAAACCTGTTGGCTCAAAACTCCAACATACATGCCTTGGGAAAGTAACCAAAGTGTGTTCTTCACCAAAATAGGTTGGCATGACCTATAAATATTCCTATAAATCCACTCCATACACAATTCAGTCCCACACGAC
The DNA here is from genome assembly GCA_007258455.2 of Sequoia sempervirens. Lineage (NCBI taxonomy): Eukaryota > Viridiplantae > Streptophyta > Pinopsida > Cupressales > Cupressaceae > Sequoia > Sequoia sempervirens. The sequence continues at coordinate 279,269 of VDFB02252320.1, forward strand.
CCCAAAACCCTTAGGTCAGCACCACACAATAAAATGGGTAAAACAACAATTGAATGAACCAATTATTCATCCAAAACTTGACATGCGGATCACCAAACCACTTGAAATTCAAAATACATACACACATCTGACATCTCCCAACACTTCCTGAAATCCACAACACACAATGATCATTTGCAGTGGAAGGCGATGCATTCCAACATGAAATTTGCTACTATAACTCTGTCACTACTTAGTCCAATACTCTGTCAATAATATCTTCTATTATGGAAGACATACAACCCTAAATTTTTGGATATGGACTCCTTCAATATGTACTATTATTACTTCAAAACCGCATATGACAAGATAATGCAAATGTGGAACAATGCAGACCACAAATCTGTTCCCCTATTACATTGAAAACACACTACCTTAGTTTGGGACTTAGCCAATTTCCAAAAAAACTTGGTTTTCTTTGAACTATATTCATATTGATATACCATCAATTCTACAATGGGTTGACATCAATGATAACACCATACACCATCATGCTCATATGTCAACAAAAAATGCATAGACAAGGGATGATAAATCCCAAGATGCTCAAAGATGTAAGACAAGTAGATATTATTTGTAAGGCTTGAGGAAGCCAAAGAGAGAGAGAGATCTATGAGAGACAAGAGAGTTGTAGAGAATGTTGTGAGAGCTTTGAAATTGCAATAGTAAGCTGTAGAGAGTTGTGCTAGCTTGAGAGAAAGAAAGACTTCTTGAGAGAAAGAGAAGTGAGGAAGAGCAAGAGAGAAAGATCAAGATAAATCAAGAGAGAGAAAGAGAGATGAAAAGGTAGATTTTAAAGAGAGAAAAGGAGGCTTCTGAGCTGTTACAAACTATCTCGAGCCATTTCCACTGACCAAGGTCAGGTGACAAGTGGCAAGATGCTCGTGAATGACCTTTTGAATGTTAAAATGTCACAAGATGCTAGCACGGTGCGTGAAAATCTCTGTGACATGCTAGTGTCTAGAAAAATCATGCTAAAAATGATAGGAAATGAGGGAAACACAAGATTAATACAAAACTGACACACAAAGGTAGCTACTGAAAAGGGGTTTTGAGCATCCTGAGGGAAAAAAAGGATGATGCAAGGGCTAAGATGAGCCTACAAAAATGCTAAGGGACTGCATACTAAAGTGGATACAAAAGTGTAGGTGAAATTGCAAGGGTATGCAATTTTTGACACTACACTTCAAATTTTTTTTTTTGCAATATATGCATTTTGTCAACATCAAAAAAGGAAAACATAAGTAAAATATGCTTCTCGTACAAAGCACCATGTGTAAGTGAGAAGCTGGCTCAAGATGATGAAAATCATCCAACCTCCAATTGTGAAGGTTTAAAATAAGTATTAATCCATAATATCTTCAAAATAATAATCTTCAACAAAAGCGCCATCTAGGGGTCCTCATCCTCAACATATCCTCAACACAAGCTAAGTTAACATCATTTCATTTTTTTTTGAGTTTCCCCTTAAGAACATTATTGGCTTGAGTTCTACAAGTCCAAGCTGCATGACCCTGAACTTACAATATTAACATTCAATTTCATTTTTTTTAATTATTGTTTTGTGAGTTTAATGCATTCTCTTGTTGAGAAACAAATTTTGAATCTTCTACATTTTTTTTTCTTCTATTAAAAGGGCTGAAATCATATATTCTAGTGTTTGAGAAGTTATTTGACTAAATGTTGAAATAACATTATTGTATTTTGAAGATAAACTATTTAATAAAATAGCCTTAGCATCTTCATCATCTATTGAAGCCTTGACTTCTACCAATTGTCTAATGAGAGACCTCATATTACTTATGTTATTTGACATAGTAATTCTATCTTCTATTTTGAATCTAAATAATTGAAGTTTTAGGGAAAACTTTGCATTAGAAGCTTTTGCTCCAAACATTTTATTCAAATTATTCCAAATTTTTGATGATGATTTGTCTAAATCTACACAATGATCTAATTCAATGTTATAAGAAAGCAAAGACCAATAATAGCTTTGACTTTATCATCTCTTTTCTGCCATTTCAATAGTTTATTTACATTTGCAAAAGGTGTTCTATTCCCATTCACTATTCCCTATAAATTTTTATTTATTAATTGCATTTGAAATTTTGTTTTCCAAATATAAAAATTGAAACCAAAATACTTATTTAATAGAATCTCTATTTAAAAAAATAGAAACGAATACCAACCTTATCACTCCAAAAACATCAATTAAAATCCACTTCTAAAAATCTTTAAAAAATGTACCATGCTTGTTAATTGTTGAGGGCTGGCCAAATAGGTGAAGCATTACATTGGAGGTTGCCGCAGAGAAAAATCATTTGACCGAGCTCAACATCTAATATATTAAGTAGAAACTATATCAAATGAATATCTTGATTGGAAGAGAGTCGTTAAATCTATGGTACAATTGTACCATAACGGATGTAACCATTCATGTCCAAAAAGATCTTGTCAAATAGCTATATTTTATAGACAAAATACTGATACTAAAATTACCCTATTCCAAGATATAATCAGTAATTTTTTTCTTGTCAAATGCATTGATCTCAAATGGTAAATCATTGGGCTTCTCATAATAGAAAGGAACTTCAAATCCCTAGAAGATAGGTTACATGTCTAAATATATAAATGTTAACGTTAAATAAGGTAAATTACCACATCCAATAATAGATGTGGCATACCCCAACAGACAAGGCTAGCTGTAAGTCTTAGGTGAATTTGACAGAAGAGATACTCTTTGATCATGGCATCTAAGCTAGTGTCACAATGCAAGGGAATTTCAAACCTATAAAAAAAATATAGTAATTTCATTCTATGAAAACTAGAAAAGTCTAAAAAACATTATTGACAACAAATTACATTAGTCTACGTCCCTGATAAGAATCTTGTGAAAGGGAAGCGTGTCAGTAAGGCGGGTATCCTACTCCTCTTTAAAGTTGGCAGAAAATAAAATTTAATGGGGTTTCCAGGGACAACCAAGGAAGAGGTGGAGAAGGTAGTCTGCTCTGGGATGACAAAGGGCACTGGTTTGGAGCTCTCTGTAAATATAATACTAGGTATCAATAGTTTTGCAGGATCTAGACAGTTAGTTTGAATGTCTAAAAACAAATATACAGTATGGGATATAACAACTAGCGGTCAAATGAGACTATCATAATTATTCAAAGGATGTTGAAGGATGGAGTCCCAAACGGGCATCTAGACAGCATCCTTCCAGAGGTAAAATATCTATCCACACTTCTCATTGATATCTACTACAACCGTTGTTATGGGTAAGCATCATAAGCTTTAATTGGATACTAATTGTACAAGTTGTGACGCTGGTATGGAGTTTGTAATCCAAGTTCTAAATAACAACAGTAGAGTTCAATTCAGATATTAAAAAAGAGGTTTGATTTATATAAGTAATTATGGTAAACATAATTTTTTTTACAGTTCATGAAATTAGTGTGAGATGTTTCTGGATTTGACTGTTAGTTTTTTCTATCAATGTTTTAGATCAAATTCCATGATTCATTATTTCTCTTCTCTTGAATTTTATTTCCTAATAATAAATCATGAAGTTTTATTTGAAACATCCTGAAAAAAAATCAGAATCAAATCCAAAAATATCACATGTTAAAGTAATTATCATTAAGCTAATATTTCTAGAGACTACAAATGTAAAAAACAAAAGATAATTCTAATCTCTAGACTGAAAATTTCACTTGAAAAATACAAACAAATGAGACAAGCCCAAAAAATACATTTACCTACACCTAACTTGTTCTCATTATGCTACAAATTTCTTCCCTGAAGTTGAGATTACCTCTAACCTAAAAATACATTCAATTGCCTCCTTTGCATAATACTGAGTATTCTCTAGAGCAGCAACCTTGCTATGCAAATCACTCAACTCCATAACCTCTACACACAAAAAATCATGATCAACACTCAAATCTAAAAAGCAAAAAAGAAAAACATAAATTAACTCAATTTAAATATAAATCAAAAGATCAATTAGAAATTAAAAAAAAACTCTCTAAGGTGACAAGATAGAAGAAAAAATTACCTAAATTCTTTTCTTTAGAAGAGGACAAAATATTGGAACTCGACACTCGAGGGGTAAGTCCCCCACTTGGACCTGCTCCCTCACTCATACCCTTTGCCCATATCGCATCCACTTCATAGGGGGATTTTGTGCCACAATCAATTTTTTTTCAATCGCTCTTCGCTTTTTGTCAATAGAGGCAATGCTATGAAAACGTCTATCCAGTCCTGAGAACCTTTGACGGTATTTATTAATTAATTGAAAATTAAAAAATTGTTGTATTATGATTTTCAATTAATTAATAAATGCAATCAAAGGTGCATTCTTGAGACTGGATAGACAATAGTGTTTTTTTGAGGGGGGCAAGAGAGAGGAAAGACTCCTGATTCTCATACCAGATCTGATTCTGCTTCATACTCCATATTTTAAATAAAAATACCAAATAAATTTAAGGTTAATATGTATATCAAACATAATCCTCTTTTATATGGTTACTATGTATTAGGAAATGATTTAGTTCCTTTAAAACGTTGGATTTATCTGTTATCTTAGTCTATGAAAATATGACTATGCCAGGCCATAAAATTGGGGGTTGGATACAGTTTTTGGAGACATGTCTGTATATCAGAGATAGGTAGACCTAGACAAGACATGTGTGTGCATTGTTTTTGCATAATAGATACACACAAGTTGTTACTTTATGCTGTTTTTGTTATGTTTGACCTTCAACTACATTTGTCATCTTTGACAGGTCCCTTAGAAGAGCCAAGAAACAAATGATCCATTTGAAGGTCAATGGCTTCCTTCAAAGAGCAAAAATTTATCTTCATATAATCTTAGTTACTAGCGCAACATTTTTGTTGATGCAAGGATTAGGCGTACAAGAATTTCAAAGGTCTGTTAAACCATTTCAGGAATTGACAATTTTCAGATTTATTTAAAGTTAAGAACAACCATCTAGCTTAAATACCTTATTGCAGTGGGTTAAATAAGTTATGCACTTACACCATATAATAACAATTCTAAATCATAAAGAAAATATACAATTTCCTGCATAATTTCTTAGCTCTTATAAACAAAGAGGGAGCTTCACATGCCAGGAAACTTTAATTTCTTAATGCAATGGACTAATTTCTGCACATATATATTGGTATTTTCTACCCAACATTCTAAAGATTTTTATTATCTCATTAAACCAAATATTGTACAAAATAAAAAATTACCAAACAAAAAGTTAGTGTTTATTTTTACATAGTTCAGACCATAATTAAATCACTTTTAATATAAATGCACAATGCCAAATCAAACTAAGTATTCTAAAATCTTCCACCTTTTAAATTATTAAGCCATGTAGGTTTTAGTTCAACACATTTTTCTTCATTGTGAGAATAGTAACCAACTATTTATGATTTTAAAGGTTTTGTTTCCATCAAGTTATTCCCATCTCAAAATTTACTACTTCGTCTCTACTTTAGACAACTCTGCACATCAAATCAAATTCAATTCAGCCAGAAAATAAGAAACACATAGGCCAATCAGCTACACTTCAATTCCAAACCAATAGGTGCCTGTGATTGATTACTTTTGTGAACCATCAAATAATATGGCAATCTCTAGCATGAAGACACCAAACTGTTTAAACCTCAGAGAAATGTTTCCATTGACATTTCAGGACAAAAACAAACATATAAACAATCTTTAGATGTTTTAAATAAAAGAACTCCAAAAATGGAAATATTTACTCTCTTTAAATCATGGACTTGTCTAAAAGCTTGTTAACTACAGACGTATAATTCAGCCCGGCGTATTTTTTAGTTGTACTATTTGTACAATAAATAAAGTTTAAAGATACTCTTTCATTAAAGTCCAGAAGAAAGTTTTTCAGTGCAAAGATCAATTCCTTCCAAAATTACAAGTAATTTGCAATTCAAGACACAGATTAGTCAGCAAAGTCTTGTCTTTTCTGAAAGAAACTCAGGCATGAAAAGGCTGAGAAATACAATGACATGCTGATAACTCCAGCTTGTGTAAGATTATATTGTGCTCACTTGATGAGCCAATATATTATTTCTTTATTCTTTCCATGGATGCGAAGATGTTTGGTAGCTGTATTTGATGCTTCATCTTGGAATGCTGGGAGAAAATCAACATATTGAGAGGAAAAACCTCTGCATACCTAGAAAGAGAGTTTGCTCCACTTAGTGGGCATTGGCTAAAAAGAAAACAAAATAAACTAATTGTAGATTTCAAAAAAAGCTAAAAGGGTTAAGAAATATATCTTACCTGCAAGGACAAGCAGTTTGACCTAGACCAATTTCCAATGGAGAAAAGGTCTATCACAAGTCAGCTATGAGGTTAAGACAGGAATCCCATATCTAAACCTCATAGCTGACTTGATAAGAATACAAACACCTTGGCCTAGACGATTTACCATTATGTCATTTCTATCTGGACCTCATAGCTGACTTGTGGTAAACCTTTTCTCCATACTCTGGGAAATGCAGAGTAATATCCATCAGGAAAAAGCTCCAATTTGCTTTCCAATTTTTGAAGTTGATCTTAGGAGGGCGTGGCCCTCCAAGGGCTCCTCCATATCATTCTCAAATTTCTCATGTCGACCCTTATGAATACTTCCTCCCTCCAAGGACACCACTGTCCCTTCAAACCTTGCGCCTCTATAACATTCCTCATTGTAGCATACTTCAACTTTCATGTCATTGTCGAATTGCATCTCCGCCGCCCACTAAATATTATCTCCCTGTCAGAAAGGAGAAACTACCGCCAGCATTTAAGGGATAAGATCCAAAAATAGGCGAATGAAGGAATGAAATGCCTGACAGGAAGATCAAAACTGCAACGAATGAAATGTCTATCAACAGTCGCTGATTATGAAGAGTAGGTAATAAATCCCGATGCCCTTACTAAATAAGACGCCCAGCATAAGTGCTCTCAGAATCAGCTGATATTCAGGCGATCTCTCCTCAATCATAAGGTCCAGCATAAATGAATCAGCAGTAGTCAATTATAGGCTCTACCATCCTATTATTAGTACTTGCCATTAATAAGTTTTGTTTTTGGTAGTTAATTAGTTATTAATAATTCAATAAGTTGATTTCAACTAATCAAAAATAATAATTTTTTTTGAAAAAAAATAAAATTCAATTTTATAAAGTGAACTTGCAAAATATTTAATTTTATAAATTATAAAAATTACTTCTCTTTTTTAGGAAATGTAAAAATGAACTATTAATTTGACTATTTTTTTGAACTAAGAACTATTATTTTGCTTTTTTTTACAAACTGAACTATTATTTTGCCTATATTTAAGAAACTAAATTTACTATATTTAAGACCCTCATTTCTTTAATGTACGTTTATAAATATAAACAAAATTGTCATGATTTTGAATTTTATAAACAATCGGATAAAAATTGCTGGTTATTGGATAAAAATAGCTGGCTATCGGATAAAAATTGCTGGCTTCCCCTATCTACGAAAATAATATAGATTTAGTTACAATAGAAGAAAACACATAATATATAAAACACTCCATATAAACTATGTATTATGCGCAACACTCACATTTAGTGAATAGCGCAGAAAAAGGAGGAATGACACAGTAGTATAAGGCAACACATATGCAAATGACATTGCATAAAAAATTTAAAGTGTAGAGTTTTTTATTTAGATTAACAAAACTTACATTTATTTTTATTCAATTTAAAATACTATAATTAAAATACTATAAAGGCAAGTACTAGCCACTACATGGCACTTGTTTAAACACTGTCCAACAGTAAGAGAGAAAGACCAATAAATAGTGCCCTACGCTTGTTAGGGTTAAAATACCACAACCTTTTGTACTTATCATTTATCACTAGTTCATTTCGGATCATGCTGTCCCAAGGTTGTAATGTGTGTGCATGAATTAATTAATATTTGTATTTGGAAAACTTTTAGGGTAGATAGGTATTATGGGTTCGAAGAAAGAAAAAAATAAAATTATAAGATTAAATATAATTTTTTCTTCAACAATCGTATTTTTATTTTTAGTTCTAAAAATTCAGCAAGTACAATTTGGGTGGAGTTAGAAATTGCTCCATTAGTTTAGGCTTTTTTCAACTATGAAATTTTTATATTTTCACCAATTAATTTTTTTTATCATTTAATATTTATTTATTATGTTGAATTGAATATGCAAAATAATAAATTCTTGAGACCACAAGCATTCATAAATTTAAGAGCTTAAACTTTTAAGCTTAAATTACACGACCACCCACTTTAAAATAATCATAAAAAATACCAACACCCACTTAAATTTTTTAAGAAGCTCCCCTTTATGGGATCACAACCTTGGACCTTGAAAATGAAAAGCTCCCCTAAGACATTGGGCACCACATAAGCACAAATTGATCATGTATACAAAAAATTGGTAACATATAGGCATAGCAAATTAGTTTTTTTAAGTTATAAATAATATTCTTGAAAATTTTATTGGGATAATGATTTTTTGATAGGTGAATTTTAAAATAATAGTCATTGTTTAAGCTTTTGAAGCTATCAAGTATTGTTTGTAAGGCACCTCCCAATATAGGTGAATTAATTTTACACATTCTTTTGTTCTTATTAGTAATTTTATTGTCTAACTTTCTTTCCTCCTTTTGTTTTTCAATTTTATTTATTTATTTATTATGATTTTTAATTGTATTTTTATTTTTTTAGTTTTTCTAAGTGGTATTATTATTATATGTTGTAGATATAGTCTATGCATGTCTTAATTCTTATTTATTTTGTCTTTTTGGTTCTTTTTCTTTTCTCCTTTTCCTTTTTAATTTCAATTCTTTTATGTTAATTTTTTTTTTTATCGATTTATTTTATTGGTCTTTATTTTTTCTCATTTTTAGTCTTTTTTACTTTCTTATTTCACTAATTTTTCTTTCTTCTTTGATGTCCTTTTTAACCTATTTGATTTTTATTACTAGCACTTGCACTAAGGAGGTTCAATAGAAAGCTATATGTATGTTAATATGTTAGAGAGTATGTGTGTGTCCACGGATGTGTTGCAAATTCTAGTTGCATGTGATTAGATTAAACAATTAATAATAAGTACTAAATAATGGAATGGAATAAACTTAGACAAATATAGATTTTTCCTTAAAGAAATTAAGTATTATTTGAGCATAAAATATTTGCATACAATTTAAAACATAAAGCAATGCAAATGAAAAAAGAAAGTTGTCATTAAATTGACTAAAAGCATTGCAAATGAAAATAGAATGTTCCCATCTAGTTGTCAAATCAATATTTATCTAGATTTTCTGTGATAAGTGAGAATTTGGAGGCTTTCACCTATATTTTGGAGGCTTTTACCATTAAACAACAAGGCTTTTACCTGGCATTTTGGAGGCTTTTATCATTAAATGACAACTAAAACTTGTTTTTGGAGGACTCAACTGTGGTTAGGCATGAGACTTGTTTAGACTCAAATCTCACACTATATGTAGCCTTGTAGCTAATTATTTATTTTTTTAAGGATAGTCTCTGAATTATTGAATGTCTTTCGTAATATTAATATTTTATAGTTGTATTATTTACTAGCATACATATATTAAATATTAATATATATAAAATACGTTGAGAGTTATCATTCTCTAATTTTCTTTTTTGATTGATTTAAGATCAAATCTTTAATTTTATTTGTTCTTTTAATTTATGCAAATATTTGAATTATTTTATTATTTATTTATTTGTTCTTTTTGTTTCATCAAATCTATTTGATTAGATTTTTTTTTGTTTCATCAAATCTATTTGATTTGATTTTTTTGTTTCATCAAATTTCTTTTATTTGATTTTTTTGTTTCATCAAATCTACTATAGTTGCACATGACTTCTACTATAGTTGCATGTGACTTCCACTGCCTATCATTTTAAATGCAACTTCAAAAACTTCACATGGATTTTTGGATGCCTTATCATTTAGGGGTCCTTATTAATAGGCTTGGTTTTCTATATTGCTTTTATATATAATTTAAAACTATGTTAATATACTTTCATCCTTAATAATTGTGTAATCTTGTTGATCCTTGGATCACCTCTAATAATATTATTCTTTAATATTTTTGTTTTTTGCATATTTATATTATTTTAGTATAATTTAATAATCTTAATATCTGTTAGAATTGTGAAATAAGCACAAAACCACGAGCCATAGGATCAAACAACAAACAAAGAAACCTTCCACGCAAGATATCTGCAAACAAGAATTGCTATATTTATCAAGTTTTCAAGAATATATGAAAGCTACAAATATTCTCCATTGAATCATTACAATGAGGGTTGAATGCTTATAAGAGCAAAGCCCTAAATAAGAAAGAGATCAAATCATGACAAGTGTCAACATCACATGAAATGTGACATAATGATCTAATATTAACTCAACTAATAAAGCATTCCTAAGTTTAGGTAAATTGTGTGAGAATAAATTAGACTAATAATCAATTAAAGATTAATTAATTATTAGCTAATGTATGATAAATCTAACACCCCCCCTTAAGATGAACTTAGGGAGTAGCTAAAAACCCTAAAAAAAATGCATGATGGGTCTTGACAAACAAGGCCAAATAAGGTACCCATGTACAAACAAAAGATCTCTATAATGTGGAGAAATAGAGAAAACCTCATGGGAAAAATTCTACTCCAAAAAGAGATGAAAGCCAAGTGAAGGACTAAAGAAGCCTCCAAACAAGACAAGGTTATTCCAAAAGATAGGAACAAAGGAACATCTAGAAGCATGAAGAAGCTGCAAACACTATCGAAGAAAGATTGTTGAATTGCTGAAAGAAGAACCTCCACTGAAACATTTGATGATCAAGATCAAGAAGACAAGAATCTATATGAGTGCCCCCAATAACACTACTCGAATCCAATGGAAAACCATGACATACATCAAGAACTCAAAGATACAAATGGCACAAGTACCAATAGTTTGAAGAACTGATCAAGTGAAAATGGAAGGTCGCCTCTAGAAATAGGAATGCAAAAGTGTGCATATGGTAAGTGCTCCATCTCATTGAAATGCATGGGTAACTAGCCACTGCATCCGCCTAGTACATAGGAACAAATACTGTATACATAGCTCACTCCAACGTGAAACCAAAGAAGTAGTAGCACCAACAGTAGAAACCCCCCATAATGCTGAAAAGGAAGAGGCGTGACAAGTACACTGAAACTAAATGTCTGAAAGTAGTGCATGAAGAGGAACCAAGAACATTTGAAGGTGCAATCATGAAATTACAAGTAGATAGAAAAGATGTGAAAACAAAAGTCACATATGCATGAGAAAGGTATGAAGGAAAAGAAAGGAAAACATCAACCCCCATGACACTTTATATCATAGTGCTAGTACAATAAGGCACAAAGTGATGTGCAAGATCCCATAATATAGGTGCAATACAAAGGCACTTTATCTTAGTGCATTTACAAATTGAGTACATGCATGAAAAAGATGTCTACAATGCTCAAATAGGAAAATAAACTAGAAATACATATAGAATAGCCAAAAATGAGTCATCCCACACAAACAAAAAGTTTCTAGGAGCTAAAATGTCCAAGTAATTCACTAGAGTGCGTAAACACAAAAATATGAATAAAATATACCTAGAGAACAATCTAGAAAAATTACATTGATGGAACTGAAGAGCTTTGAAAGATGGTTCCAATGCCACTGAGATTGCAAAAAATGGAGAAATTGGTCAAAAATTACGAGCTCGAGATTGAAAACAACTCCTTTGACTTCAATAGGTTGTAGAATGCACCAACAAAAAAGTAAAGTGATGAGAACCACACCATTGGAAATTTGGCAGAACCAACTTTCTAATGATATCTCGTTTTCCAAAAAATGATATTGTATGCCCCAGTTATGGCCAAAAGAAAAAAATAGCTCCCTAGAGGCCAAAGTGGGGTCAGATGGGCTAGGTATAGGCATCTGTACCACTGATGTTAGCAGGATGTCATGCTGATGTCAACCGAATATTCCCCCTTGACGAAAAAAATTCAGTTCCCCTGCAAAAAACAACGAACGAAATATGCTCTGTACTGGCCGGAATATTCCCAAGAAACCATCGGTTGACTACACAGGTCAGAAAAAGTGGAGGGTGTTAGTTTTTTTTTGAAAGTCATCGGTAAAGTGTGAGTCCATTGGAAAAGGTCAACTGCCGGTCAAATGGTACTAATGTACCCTATGTGTAGGTACAAATTAAATGCGCCTCCTTTTGAAAAATCCGCCCACCAAAAAAATTCGGCCCTTCTTTAAATTTTTTTGATTTTTATTTAAAAATTTGAAATAAGAAATTTAAAAATAAAAAAACGCCAACCTTAAAAAAAAAATTCGCTTCTTTTTCTCGATTTGCATGCAAAGAGTCTGTATTGTGGCTGTACGTGCCTCTGTGTAATTTTTTTTGCCTCATATGTCGACTTCACCAAATTTGATGATTTGATAGATGATATTAAGGTTTTTGGGCCTTTTGAACGTGATGGTGACGTCCGTTTCGTGCCAGAATGCACCAAAAATACAACTACCCTTTGGATCTGGAGACAAAGTAACTACTTCAAAACCTTGTAGATCTGGAGTCCAGAGTCAAAATTAGGCGAAACAAAAGCCAAATTTGACTTTCTTGACAGCTCTGGATCCAACAGCGAGGTCCTTTTCACACAAGAATGCTTTGAAAAATGCCCATCTCCAAAATTTGCAAAAAAGAGCAAAGGGGATTCAGATTTGAAGCCTACAACCCTCGTTGAAGAAATAAAATCTCATAAATCAAGAAGGGGTTCGCTGAATCCACACTCTGATACCATGTTAGAATTGTGAAACAAGAAAAAAACCATGAGCCACAGGATCAAACAACAAACAAAGACACCTTCCACGCAAGAGATTTGCAAACAAGAATTGTTATATTCATGAACAAGGAAAAGTTACAGAAGAAGCTTTCAAGAAGATATGAAAGCTACATATATTCTCTGTTGAATCATTGCAACGAGGGTTGAATGCTTATAAGAGAAAAGCCCTAAATGAGAAAGAGATTAGATCATGATAAGTGTCAATATCACATGAGATGTGACATAATGATGTAATATTAACTCAACTAATACAACATTCCTAAGTTTAGCTAAAGTGTGAGAATATATTAGACTAATAATCAATTAAATATTAATTAATTATTAGCTAATGTATGATAACTCTAACAATATCCTTTATTATAACCTTCTTTATCTTTGTTCTTAGCATTTAATAGTCTATAATATTATCTTTCATTTTATGTCTTTAACTTTATTATTCCCTTTTGTCCTTTATTTGCTGGATTTTATAATCTTTTGCATATTTCACATACTATAAGTTATTTGATTTATGTATTTTTAGTCTTTTAATTGTCTTACACTCTTTTGTTTCGTTTATTTTAATAACCTATTATTTATAATTATGTCCAATTTTATAAGTCTAAGGTATATATTTTTATAGACTATAATTCTATTAGTAGTATCTTAGGAATTTTAATATAAATTATTGCATAATAAATTTATAATTTAATTTAATAGTGGTTTCTATTACATTAATAAAGATTCAATATTATAGTCTTAATTTAATAATTTTTATTTTATTTATTGATTTAATTTTTTATGTGTTCTTAATTATCTTTGTTATCGTTCCCTTCTTCCATTTTTCTTGGGTTGTGTTTCCCAACCTTCCCATGTCCTCGTCTATTTATTTTTCTAATTCTCCTACTCCACTTTATTTTCTTCTCTATCTGTACAAAATCTTGACGATAGATGAAGCATGATCCAAAATATTGGTGTAAAAATTCGCACATAGTTTCAATCCAAAAAAAATGTTCTATTATATCATGGTCCGTGGAAACTTTTGGATTTTAATAGAAAGGAGGGCATATATCTATACTTGATCTAAGTTTTTTATTCATTACTAATACTAAGTAAAAAATTATAATATTATCTTATATTGTATGTTTTAAATCTTAATCAATATGAATGTAGTACTTAAATTATTATTTTTGTAATATTATAGTTGATTTGATTATCTATTATTTTTAAAACTTTATATAATATATATTCAATTTTACATAGTACCATGATAGTCTTTTCTCTCTCTCTCTATATATATGCTAGATTTATATTTTGTGAGTAGTTTATACCAACCACCAACAAATCATATTTTACGTTAAACATTCATATATATTTTAATTTTACATTTTATTTATATATAACATAATGAAGCCTTTGTAATTTAAAAAATGGTTTAGAGGTTAAATGTATTGCATCTAAATGAGTTTGGGAAAGAACATAGCAAAACCTTATAAGTGTTGATCAAATTTATCTTGCAAATTTTCTTTGATGTATATAGCACTAAACAAGTTACTCTCTAAAGAATATTACTCTATTTAATGTTACTAGTAAGTTCAAGCCCCATGAGGTAAGGGATTTTATGTGATCTATGTTTAAAATAGTAAAAATTGAATTAGAAACCTTTGAATGTCCAATTTAGTATGATCAAAGTTTGTATCTTAGAAGGATAGAGATTTGATGCAGAGGGACCTCTCCTCTACCTCACTACCATTCACAAAACATAAAATCACAGACATACCTCTTTCTTACACAACAATTTATTTGCCAACAAACTTAATTTTCATTAAATCAATTAAATACTTAAAACAACAACACTACAAAAATGCTTTCTTTACATTCAATGGCCTCATATGCCATACCAATCTGCCAAGGTGCGTCCTTTCCTCTCCAAAAGCTATCCTCCTATATGCCATACCAATCTGCCAACTTCTTGCTCTTCTCCTTTCACTGCAACATCAAGCTTTGACATCCACTCTTTCTCAATAATCAGCAAATGTGCCAACAAATCCTCTTCGCCATCCATTGTGACTTCTTTTCTTCTCACTGCATACTTTTCTTCTTCTCTCTTCATGCCTTCTTCATGGCATGTCTCAGTTGCTACTTCTTCAGTAGGGGCTACATCTTCTTCTTTTCGTCTCGGGCTGCTATCCTTATTCTTCTTCTCACTCCTCTTTACCACTTTCCTCTCACTTTTCCCAACACTCTTTTTTTCTTTTCCACAAACCATCTTTTCCAATGCTTCACACAATTCATCCTCCACATCATCCCAATACTGCTCCCAAAATTGTATCCTCATGAGTGTCTTCACAACCCAACCCATTTTGTCTGTTGCAATCTCACCTCTCACAATCTGTCATCACTTCTCAAGTTTCCTTTGTGGCTTCAAGCTCTCACTCTTGCTATCAAGATTCCTCACACACCTACAACAACTCTCATGAGCTTCTTTACTAATGCTTCACACACTTTCTTCTCCTGCAAATTGCCTCCTAGTCGACGATCTGTTCACACAAAACTCATAGGTGCTAGTGGATTCTCTCCACTCTCAAGACTACCTGCTTTGATACCAATTCATGCAAAGAGACCACTCCCCTCTCCTAAACCAACCAACCAATTCACAAAACACAAGACAAAAACTCACAACATAAAATTAACAACTCAATCAATTGCAAATACAAACTACCTTGGTTTTATTCATTCAATTTTGAATTACAATCCATTGGCCTTTCTTGGCCTCACATTCTTAGACATCCAATCTGCCTCTCCTTCATTCTCACATATCAACCTCCACTGTTTGGTCCTTTGCACAAGCACTCTTTAACTCATGCCTCTCTGCCAATTATTTCCTCATTGGTTACGCTAAGATAGCAACTTATGACCTTTTACCACTTTTTCAGATTGCCTAACAACTCCCCCCTTCTATTTGTCATCCGCGACCTTCTCTCTTGTCCTCAAGCTTGTTCAAAGCCTCATATATTACCTTCGCGTGCACTATGATGCACCAATTCTTTTTAGTTTTGTTTTAAAATCTTCCAACATATAGATTGAATCCATCCTCCAGAAAGCATCGACACTACATGCCTTCTTCTCTTCTCTTCTCTTCACGTGCTCTTTCAAATTACAATGTATTAATTAGGAAAATCCTCAACCTTCCTAATGCACTCCTCTTCACCGAACCCATCGCTTCGTCCCTTGACATGACTTGGAAATTTGAGATTTTTTTGTTTCTCCTGGCAATCTCTTCAACTCTTCTCATTCCCTTCTCTTTCCTCATATGTCGATGTTTTGTTTTGTTTTGTTTTATAAAATGTTTACTATTTTTCTTTCAAAACTATTCATTGGTCTTTGGAAGCTGAAAAGGCACTAAATGAGTTTCAAAATTGAATCATCGCCTAGTCAAATAGATTTATGAATTGGTCTATCTCCCCATTTCACATACATATCTACCAAGGAAAATGTAGCTATAACATCTAACAAAATTCTTGTTCTCAGCTAGCCATGAGGATACTGAAAGCATTGTGAGATTTTAACTTTATGCCTGCCAATTTATTTCTAAAAAACTCTTATAATAAATCCATTTTGTTCATATTCAACAGTGAATAACTCATTGAGACATTCGATCAAACAATTCCATGCCTCCCCTATGCATCTCAACTTTGCATATGCATACTAAAATTCCCAATCCATGATCTTAGAGAGATTAGTTTCACACCAACTTAAACTCTCCCTTTCACGGTCACCCAATTTAAACAAGGAGAGATTGAACCTTAAAAGAAAGAGGCAAACAAAGCCAAGTCAAACCAAAACAAATAAGAAATATATATATATATATATATATATATATTGGCAGTATTGATTGCTCATTCACCCATGTGCTCCTGCACCAAGATTAGAATTATATATATATTTTGGCAGTGTTGATTGCTCATTCACCTGTGTGCTCCTGCACCAAGATTAGAATTATATTTTTAATAAGTTTTAAAATAAAATACTTTCAAAAAATAAAAATATAACTTTAAATTTAGTATATGTTGGTGATCATGCTCTATTTTGTAGGAGCATGTATTTCCATGTTATAATTGTTTGTCATACATGTGAGAGGTAAAATGGGAGCATGTGTGCAATAAACATATCCTTTTACCTTTCAATGAAACAAATAAAAGATACCTAGTCATGCCTTGTAGGAAAAAGGAAACACCAAAAAAAAAGGGGAAAACAACACAACAATAGACTATATGTTTTATGTTTTATTTTAGAAAGTAAAGATGGGCTACAAAAAATTTTATTAAAAAATTTCTACACCCTACAAGAGGATAAAAAGCCTTAGATAGTTCAAAAAACATAAAACAACAAACACATAGATAGAACTATGACTAGTTCACTATAGCTAGAGTAGCATCAAGCCTAGATAGAGAACTTATTAATGATATTTTTTTGATCCATTGAAATGCACCTTGACTAATAAAATCACAATTATTTCTTGTTCACTACTATTTTTGGGAAGATACATTTGTAAGAAATAACAATATGTATTCCTTAGGAAACTCTAAATGACAACCATATACATAGGTAGTTCACTATAGCTAGAGTAGCAACAAGCCAGGATAGAGAAAACTTATGGAAGATAAATTTTTGATCCATTGAAATTCACAGGGTTAATAAAATCACCACTATTTCTTGAAAGATACAACTTGTAAGAAACAACTATATGTATTCCTTAGCAAGCCTTAAATAACAACCATATGCATTGATATATGACCTGCAAGCAACATTAGATGACTTTGAAAGCTTAGATAAATAAATTTACTTTAAAATTTATTTTTTCTTTGAAAAAATCACCCACCAAAAATACCTACACCCATAGTTGGAATACTCGGCATTTGCAAGTACTCGGCAAGCCCGAAAAACTTGGCTCAGAAAAAACTTGGCAAAAAACTCGGGAACTTAAAAAATTGCTTAAACTTCACTAAAAATGCATTTTTTTTTGCAAAATTCAAAGATAAGATGCATTCAATGAGTCAATAAATGAGTACATAAAAGAAAAAAGTTGAGTCTAGTTGTATTTGATTGATTTGAAAGAAAATTGGGTACAAAATGGCATCCTCATGTGGAATGCGTTGATGTTGATATTCTGAAACAAAATGAAAATAGCAAATTGTTTTTGTAAAAATGAAATTAAATACTACATTAATATATTTTATAAATTTACATCTTCCTCTTTCCCATGTCTAGTGAAAACCAGGGGAGAGGTAGAACTAGACGATATTATAGATAAAGACTTGTAGGAAAACTTGGAAACTTGGACTTAGAGAGTACCTAGAAAATCAAATGAATTCAATCAGAGTTTGAGGGCAATGCCCCCAATGGAGTCAAGGGGCAATGCCCCTTGTGGGGGTCTAGGGGCAATGCCCCCAGTAGGGTCGAGGGGCAGCGCTCCTCATGGGGGTCTGGGGGCAACGCCCCCAGCAGGGTCGAGGGGCAGCACCCCTTGTGGGGGTCTGGGGGCAGCGCCCCTTGCGGGGTCGGGGGCAGCGCCCCTGGCTTTCGAAACCATACAAAACTCCATGGCGCACCTCATTTTCATGATTTTTTGAGTGGCAAAAAATAATGCTGAAAAAGCCCAAATTAAGACCTTGAAAACCACACAAACCGCAAAAAATGAATTGAAATTGCCTTTATTCCACTTGCAAGTTTTTTTTTGCTAAGAGGCCGAGTTTTTTTAAAAAACTCTTCGTGTTTTTATGAAAAACTTGCCAAAAACTCAGTGAGTTTTTCAGAAAAAACTGCGTGTTTTTCCAGGTGAGTACTTGCAATAAAAACTCATTTAAAAAAAAAACTCGTGAGTTTTTGGCGAGTCTTCTATCTATGCCTACACCAATGAGTTTATTCTAAACAATTATGTATTCATTTTATAAAATCAACTCAAAAATACAAGTTTGAAAAATACTTTAATTTTTAAAGTGCATCAATATCACTATGAACTAGTATTGAACTAGCAATCACACCTTGGTATGCAATGGGTACATAGAAGAAGTGTGGAAGGTCAATTCAAAAAAAATTTGGTCTATTTTTTGCATACATTTGTGTAGCATATATATGAGGTCAATTGGTAGGCCATTTAGAAAATGATATTTTCTGTACAACAAAGGTCTCAATGGAGAAGTGATAGCTTCAAATAAGATATGCATCAGCTTACAACAATCCAAACATAACTAAAACAAAACCTCTGAATCAAGAAAATAATAAGGCTAATTACTAATAGGCTCATGTTATGTTTGCAATATGGAGAAAGGGAGAGGGAGATATGGGGATAGAAAGAGGGAGAGATATAGGGGGAAGAGAGAGAGAGGTGTAGACACTAAAAAATGTCCTAAGCAATATCATACACTCGAAATAGGTTTACTAACATTATTTCCTATTTAAACCCATCTTCTTTTCACTTAATTAATTGAATTAGCCTAGCTAATTAATTAATTACATCATTTTTGTCCATTAACCTCATTAATTCAACCAGGTCAATTAGATTTTAGTATCGAAAACAATAAACTACCAAAACCCTATCAAGCACAATAGAGTACGAGATAATATGAAAATCAAAATAAGAAGCAAAACGCAAACCAATCTTCACGCTAAACTTGATTTATCTCCATTGCTCTTCTCCACTTGCACAAGGATGCAAGATTTCAAAGGTTGATAATAGAGGAGTGTTGAGTGCTCATTCTTGCAGCATAATGACTTGAAGACAAAAATGACCAATGAAGAAAATGATGGATAGAGATGGAAGACTGATTTTGGCAGAGTTTGGATGCTAGATGAATCTCCCCTAAATGCATTATGAGAGGCCATATTTATAGAGCTGTGATGTTGACGAAGATAAGATTCGACAAGATTCGACAAGGATTTTATTTTTGACAAAAGAGGAAATACAACAAGATGAGATAAGATGTCAAAAAAGATAGAAAGATTTCATTTCCTGTTTTAAAGGAAATAAATCTTGAAAAAGACAAGAGGGATAATTGATGAATTATCTAATTAAATAAATTAATTAGATACACATGAGTTCAGTTTTGGAAAGAAAGCGAGAAGATCTTTTTAGGATTTTATTAATTAAATAAATTTTGGATTTATTTAATTAACGTTGAATTTATGATTTCATTAATTAAATAATATAAATTATTTAATTAAAATTAAGAGGAATGGATAGATTATGAATTAATTAATTAAATAATATAAATTATTTAATTAACATTAGAGAAATGGATGGATTATGAATTAATTAATTAAATAATATAAACTATTTAATTGACATTAGAGAAATGGATGGATTATGAATTAATTAATTAAATAATATAAATTATTTAATTAACATTAGAGAAATGGATGGATTATGAATATGAATTTAATTAAATAAATAAAATTTATTTAATTAAATGGATGATGACATGGGTACCTAGGGCAAAGCATGCTACAAGATGCCTAAATGATGCAATGTCGAGACAGGTGTTGTAAGAGGACAATTTTTTGATGTCTACATTTTGCCCCTCTTTGAAGTGATGTTCGAGATGATATTTGTGTCGAGTAACATCATTTCAAAGAAGTTAAGGTATGAATAGAGGAAAATGGATAATGATATAAAGATAGGATGATGGAATGATGATGCCCCCTCGAGAGGATAGGCGGGTTGAACAAACACGGGTAGGCTCTCGAAATGAAATGAAATGATAAAGAGAGGAATAAGATGAATGATGCAAGATAGGAAGTGGATGAAGGAGATGAATGATATGTTATGCTGCAATGAAGGTGAGCAACCATGATGTTTGATATAGCACTAGACATTATGCACCAAGATATAAGGACCAAGGTGACGATGTGTCTCATGCCCCAGCGTAATACAACCTTGTCTAGACGTATGAGGAAGTAGACTTAGAGCATTAAAGTCCTAATGCACAAAAGGTATTATGTGACCTTAGATGCAAAGGATAATGCAAAAAGATATTCCAACACACACAAGATATGAATATTATCTGGAATGATATGGATTTGATACAAATGCAAGATAAAATGATAACACACACAAACAAGCAAACAAGCATGCACAAATGATACAAAAACAAATAAGGTATTGCTCCTGTCAAGCTGTAAACCGTTGATTGATTGATTGATTGATGATGATGATAGTGTTGTCATTGTGGGGAGCGACATATCCCGAGAGCAACACAAGGATGATGATAATTGATTGATTGATTGGTGGATTTGGTTTACGACAAGATTAGGATTAAGACCAAAGAATGTGATTGTATAATTTGACAAGATTGATTGACTTGATTGGTATGGATTAAGGATTGAATTGCATTTGGATTATGGCTTGGATTGATTTGATTGGATGAAATTTTTGATGAAGATGATTGATTTGGTTGAATGGTCAAATGATTGGATTGAGGTGATGGATTAAGTAGATGAAATTGGAAGAATTAATTGGATGGATTGATTTTAGTGCTTGGATTTTTGTTGTCTATTTGATTTTTTTTTTCTATTTTTGGGGATATTTTGATTTTTTTGGAATTTTGAAATGTTTTGATTTTTGAACTTATGAAATGTTTTGATTTTTGAAATATTTTTTTGTATTTTTGAAATATTTCAAATTTTTTGGATTTTTGAAATATTTTGATGTGTCAAAGAATGAAAATTTGAGTAGCCTTTGTGCTAGAGATCAATGACAAGGGGAAAACCAAATCTAGGTGCAAGGAGATAAGTGAGATTGATGGATGAAGGGGTGGGTGATGGGAGAAAGGCTCATGATATATGGATGGATGGTATAGATGTATGCATCATAAGAGAGCAAGGATGTGATCTCCGAAGACTATGTCACATAAGAATAACATGCCCCATTCTAGGTACAATACTTAGGATTTTTCATGACAAAGCTTATGACACTAGGATAATGATATAATTGGTTTAGAAGGATGAGGTATGTCAAGAGATACCCAAAACATGTTTCAACATTTTTCCCCTATGTCTTCATCAAGATAAAAAAGAAGAAGGGCGGATGAATGGACTCAATATGAGAGGTATGTATGATGGCTAAAGATGGTAGGTAGGATGGAAATGATAAGACATGAATGATAGCTTGGATAGATAAGACATTGTGCCCCCAAGTGTAAGTGGCATAGAATATCAACCTACACATGACACCTATTTGCTAGGTTTTCATCATGGTACTTATCCAGGGTGCCTATTTACCAGGTTTTCACCGTTGGACGAAGGGATTTCTCTTTACTTTTTTTTTTGAATATTTGACTTTTTGACTTTTTGGATAGGAGAAGGGGAATATGGATAGGAGGGACTCAAGTGTCTAGTTGCATGAAAGGTGATAGTCCCACTAGATATGGATGTCATTGCATGTACCATGTCAAATGTCATTATGCTCATAGATGTTGGTAAGGGATGACATGAAAGGGATGGATTAGGTAGATGGTAGATTATGAAAGGCTTATGCAAGAATGGATGGGGAATAGTGGATGATGATGTGGATTGAATAGGACTTGTGCAAAAGGATGGATGAAAGGTTTATGAAAAAGCATGGACCATAGGAAGATGGTGGGGGAGATATGTAGGATAATGTGTGAAGGATGGGGAGATGGAGGTATGTGGAATTGTTGTGAAATGGAAGGGAACCATGACCAATGGTTGCACACACTATGATAAACATTGAAGCTTTTGATGTGGATGGGGTGTATGAAGCAATGGAGATGTTTGGTTAGGAGGTGGAGGGTGTAGTGCTTTTGGTACCCACATAGACTTAGTATTTTTATGATTTTTATTTTGCTTGTGGGTTTTAGGAATTTGAGACTTTTGAATGGAATGAGAATGTGGGATGGAAGTGGCTGGTTGGGATTTTTGTGATGTGAATGCCTCATTTGACTTGATTTCTTCTTTTTTTTTAGGTACCCAAACCATTTTAGTTTTGGCCTTTACTTTTGAAGGTATGTGCTTATATAACTTTTTAGATGGATTTTGCTTTGACTTTTTGTATTGATGTCCTAAGGCATGAGAACCCTTAGGATTTTTTACTTTATAGGTAGAGGCATTGAAAATATTGCTTTTGAATCCCATGGGTATGGTGGAATGGGTGGAAGCTTCATGTTTATTCAAGGTGTGCATTTGTTGGTCATGATTAGGAATGTTAGGGTATTTATGGATGGAGGAATAAGGGGATTGGATAATGGGGATATTAGGTGTTGGGAGAAGTGGAGGTAGATTAGATGGAGGGATATTAGGAGTTGGAAGCAATGGTGGCAGATTTGATGGTGGAAGGTGTATGGTCACATGCTTTTGACATTTGTAGGATGATGGAGGGGGGGTGGCAACATATGTTTTAGGGATACGATAGGCTTTATGATGAAAGGAGGTGGACTTGGGATGCATGGAGGAAGTGCCAACATCTTTAGGTTGTTGTCCTTGGGGTGTAGGTCCAAGGCCATAAGAGCGTGGAGGAACTTTGACATGGATGGGCTCCAAAATATCTTGTTCATGAAGGTCTAGAAATTTACCTTGGTGGTTCATGTTTTGGAGTGTGCAATGGACAATGGGACTAGGTGTAGGTGAAACACTAGACACGAGTTCCTTATTGGATGGGGAAAATGACGCAAGGGAAGATAATGGTTTTTGTTGTTCTAAGGAGGAACATTCATGAATGAGGGTGGCAATACCAATAGGATATGATGGAAGACTTGCAATGGGGTTGATAGTGGGTGATGGGGGATCATTAGGATCTTGATTAGCATTGTGTTCACTTAGATCCAATGTATTTGTTTGATCTTCTATGTGTGCTTGGGAGGCATATGTCTCATCAAGGGAAGTGGATGTTTGTGCATCATGGATGGGTGAGGTGGAAAGCTCTTGACCATGGAATGCATAAAGTTGGCTAAGAGGATCATCATGGTCTTCTTGATCATAAAAGGGGTCTTGATCAAATATGGAAGATTGATCATGAATAGTATTAGGTGTGTTATCAACATAATCATTAGGAGGGTGTTGATCTTTATGTGGATGAGGGGGTAATGTTTCCTCATGTTTAGGGTTGTGTTCTTGACATACCTCATGACTTATTTGAATGGAGGTGGAAGGGGATTTCTCATGGAGAGACTTGACATGTTCTTGATGGTCAACACTATAGGAGCATGACAAAGGGTGACTTGGACTTAAGAGGGGAGACTCTTTAATTGACTCACGGGGTTGTGGATGACATGATTGGGTTGAAGGGCTTGGCATGATGTTTGAGGAATCTTTTGTATGTTCAAGTATATGTGTTAAATGACATGGTGACAATTGATTCCTTGCTTGTAGCCCTTTGGTCACATCCTTTATAGTTGTAGGGGTGGAAGGTGTTGGCTTAGGGTTTTGATTTTGATTGGATGATGGTATGATAAAGTTATAGGGTGCATGTGCTAGATTGGTATTCCCCTTGTCAATGGTTGCATTAGAACATGAGGAAGTTTGGCCTCGTTGCAAGGTAGAACTTAAAGTCACATGTGTTTGTCTTGATGTGGCTTGATAGGTTGATGTGGCATTGATGTGTGAAGAAGTGGATGGATTAGATTGGTATGAGGTGGAAGGGTGATAATGAATGGATAGGGGATGATGTTGTGGTTGTTGAATTTGACAAGTGGCAATGAATCAATTGGCTTGAGCTAGGAGGTGTTGGATTTGAGGTGATTTAATTTGTTGAAAGTTTTGGAAGAGGGTCTGAAGGTTTTGTATGGTTTGGTGGTCTAGGGGTTAGGGTATTTGGTAAAGTGTTTGAAGGAGGTTTTGAAGTTGAGATGCTAGGTCTTGGTTTTCGAATGTGGGCATGGTGTCACACATGTGTGTAAGCTCTTGCATATCGATTTGTTCCTCAAAGTATGCAACATAGTTCATGTCATCATTAGAGGTGGTAGGAGAAGCCCCTCAAAGTATGGTTTTAGGTTTTGGTTTTGTTTCATGATTTGAACTAGAGAAAGAGACTCCTTGAATTATGACTTCAGGCTTAGGTTTTGTCCCATGATTTGGCCTAGAGGGATAGCCCCCTTGGATTATGATTTTGGGCTTATGATTAGGATTGGGCTTGTTTGTGATTATGACCATTTTGACAAGTGGTGATGGTGATGATGTGGAATGATTAGATTGGATGACTTGGATTGATCAGGATGAAATGGATAGGATGTGACTATGTTGGAAGAATGTGTAGAGTGACTTGTCTTTATGTGTTTGGTGTTTAGCTTGATTTGGAAATGTTTAAATGAATGATCACACATGCACACACATGAATCACACATGCAAGACACATAAGCAAGTTTGAATTTGAAATTATGAATGTGATTATTAAGCACACACTTGAAGAAGACACATCAAAAAGTCCTAGAACTAGTCAAGTGGGTATGGCCAATTAGGTATCAAGCTAGTCTGCACAAGGTTGACTAAGGATAATTTGAAAGAAAAATCCTACCAATAAGCCGGGAGAAAGGGGTAACCCACCCTTCACCTTCACTTCCCAAAGGTATAAAGTTCTTTGGGGCTTAGCTCAGAGTGACAAGATTTCAACTCCCAAACTAGTGTGTCTTTTGATTCACACTTCAATTGAGGTCGTCCCCAGGGGTGATGAAATCCCTGTTGGAATTATTGCCTCAATCTCACAGGCTGAAACCTCTGAGAAAGCATGGTCACTGTGACATTCCTATTTTCTGGCCGACTAGTAGTTTAATAACCTCGTGTTTTGCTCATGTCGCTGAGATAGAGCTGATGTCTTGCCGAATGAAGTCTATCGCTGTGACCTAGATGTATTCACTGTGACCTTTTGTCGAGTGGAGACCTCTGGCCGACAAAATGTTCTTATTGGGTGACGGGGAGAGTCTTGGATGTTCGGTATGACTTGAAGGCATCGGTATGATGTCTTGGAGAAGAGTGATTGTCTTGCCGATGGGAATCCTGATGTCGGTATAACGTCTTAGTGAAAGCGATAAGTCTTGCCGACTACTTGGTGTTTGGTATGACTTGAAGGCTCGGTATGATGTCTTGGAAAAAGATGTTAGTCTTGCCGACTACACATTAGAATGACTTTTGAACATTAGTATGAAGTCTCATCGAATGGCGATTGTCTCACCGATGAGAATGCTGAGGTCGATGTGATTTGAAGACTTTGGTGTAATGTCTGGGCAAAGAGTGATAGTCTTGCCGATTGATAAACTCTTCAGAATACCTTGTGATCTTCGGTGTGAGGTTTTGGCGACATGGTGAAGTCTTAGCGATAGCTCTCTAGAATCAATGTAACCTCTTGCCGATAGGGATAACTCTTGGCGATATCGAATGCTGGCTATGTTGGCATTGGTGAGACACAGTTAGTGTCTCACCAACATGCCAACACAAGTTGATCGCCCTTGACCATTTGAAGACTGTCCGACGTGGTGCAATTTGGACCAATAAGAGAAAGCCGGATGTGAACTGTTTGCTGAACCGTTTATGTGTGGAAGTTGGAAAACTAAAACACGAGGAAGTGGAAACATCTAATGATGCTAGGATGGATGATTCGTAAGATCTGATCTGACAGTTGGAAAAGAATGATTTCATAGAGCCCGCAGAGAACGAATGGATATATGTATGCATTGGACGTTATGAAGTAGAGAGCTAATAAGCCAAGGAGCTGAAGAGCCGAGAGCTAGAGAGAGATAGTGAGGGCCGAGTGGTTGGCCGAAAGGCTGAGGCCATGAGGTCGAAGCAGAGGAAGAGAGAGGTAGAGTTGTGCTGGAATCTCTCTTGATCATGAATGCCATGGATGATCTCTCTGGGAGAGTTTGCTACCAGTTGTATCTAGAATGAACAAGATGTAATCTCTGAAAGGCTAAGAGCCTGAAAATATATTGTAACTTTCTGTTGCTGAATAATACAATGGCTCAAACTTTGGAGAGTGGGGTTTTTTACCTGAAAGGGTTTTCCCCACGTAAAATATTTGTGTTATGTTTTCTATAGTATCTTTCATCTGTGTTGTTGCTTGCTATTGAATTTACATGTGTTTCTCTCAGAAGGATTAATGTGGGAAATAAACTGTGTTTGTTTCCGCTTTAGGACATAGTAGTACATGTCTTTGAGGCAACCTAATCAAAATTAAAGTTACTAAAGGCACTACTGTTATTAGAGATTTCTCTGAGATGCACTAAATTTTCCTTACAATCCCCTAGTAGGCCTCCTAGAAAGGGTTTGACAAAAGAAAACCAAGTGATGTGTTTGTGATCACACACACACTTGATTCACACTCACAGTTGTTAATTGACCTTTAGAAAGGAAATGTGTGCAAGAAAGCAATGAAGCACTCATTCTTTTTAGATCCCAAATCAAATGTGTAGGAAGACAGTGGTTAATTTTAGACCCAATTTTTGATATGTGATTGAAGACAAGATTCGTTTTAAACCAATTACAATGATGTGATCAAACAAGATTGATTTTATGCCCCAAATTGAAATGTGTTGAAAAGCAGCGATTAATGAGAAATGAAAGATTAGAATGTGTGCACTTGATTGTTTTCGTCCTTAAATCTGTTGTTGTGATTGATCCAACGATTGATATCACTCCTTAGATCCCCCCCTACAAGCCACAAAGTCAAGAAAGACCAAGTAACTTGCATAAAAGAAAGCTATGTAAAAAAATGAATTTTGATAAAAATCTAATTAAAATCTAATTAAAAAATCTACTTAAAAATCTAATTAAAATCTACTTAAAAATCTAAGAAAAAATCTACTTTAAAAAAAAATCTAATTAAAATCTAATTAAAAAAATCTACTTAAAAATCTAATTAAAATCTACTTAAAAATCTAAAAAAAAATCTACTTAAAAAAAATCTAATTACAATCTAATTAAAATCTACTTAAAAATCTAAAAAAAATTCTAATTTAAAAAAACCTAATTAAAAAAAATCTTAAAAAATCGAATTACCTTCTAATTAAAAATTCTAATTAAAATCTAATTTAAAAATAAAAAATCTATAAAAAACTAAACTAAATATGCTCATTTAAATTAAACTAGATCAAATTCTAATTTAAATGCAATCTCAAATAAATTGAAAGCTAAATTAAATGGAGTCTAATTTAAACCACTCTAATTAAAGAAGATAATGCTGCATGTTGACCATTGTAAAATTTGCTTGATGCTATCATATCATAGAGACGAAGAATGCCGAATCTCAGCGACAAAATATGTGAAGAGACAATTGATGGTGACAGGAACAAACGACGGTGGCCGATATAAATGCAAAAAATAATCGACTGCAGTGAAGAAACACGTGCCAGTAGAAAATAAGGATTGATGGAGAAATATGCCACTTGATGCAGAGATGAGAATTAACTGCCGACAAAGAGTTGATTCACAACGATTTAACAGGCCCGCCAAAGGAGATCCGATGGAAAAGTACCCGATTGCAAATATACAAGATGTCGATCGGACCTCTAATAGACGCTGATGAATGCGTAGAGGGGAGGCACTAGGTTGGATAATGGCGACAGAGTATGGGTGGGGCACAATATTAAGTGCTTTGATTGCCCCCAAACTACGCGAGGCTTTTTCGTTGAGATAGGTTCACTGACACCCAAAGAGAAGGGGATGTAAGGAATATTTTGTGCGCACGCAGATGGAGGATGGACAAAATAGTTGCCACAGGATAAAAATGAAATCTGAAGTAAATGTGCTCAAATCAAGTATGCTGATAGAGATGTGCAAGGACTGGTTGAGGATGAAGAAAGGTACGATGGTGAAAAATGGCCGGAGAAATATAGAACCAGCAGAAATTATTAAAAGTTTCTACGGAAGAAGATTTGTGGAGGCAACAAAAGTAAGGACTATGACAAAACCCTTGAACTATGATGGTTACTGGTGATAATACCCGCAAAGGATTTTGAAGGTCATAGTCTAGGGGCTAGTTTGGAATGAAGGTCGGTGAAAGTCTTAGTGGCTTTCTTCACTGTGAGTGAAGTCTATCCGATGACCAAGGGGAACTTTGAGGGTCGAACGGGGGAGAACAGAGGTGATGGAAATTGAAGGATGACGCAGACTGCTTATGATGAAAGCCAAGACAACAAGAATGAATGTGTGCTAGTGATTCCTAAAGCATCCATACCACCGAATACAACAAACTGATCTGTGGAAATCAAAATCTCCAACCAAGTACGCTGCCAATGATGCCAAAGTTTGCAACAGTTTACTCTCAAAACTTGACAAAACTAGGGATTTCCTTTAATCGCCATGAAACTTGCAAACATAAACTTTGAACAGGTAAAATATAAGTATATGACATGCAAAAATATGGGTCCATACCCCATGGTGGGCGCCAAATGTAGATAGGGAAAATTATCAATCAGATTTTAGTATCGAAAACAATAAACTACCAAAACCCTATCAAGCAGAATAGAGTACGAGATAATATGAAAATCAAAATAAGAAGCAAAATGCAAACTGATCTTCCCGCTAAACTCGATTTATCTCCATTGCTCTTCTCCACCTGCACAAGGATGCAAGATTTCGAAGGTTGATAATAGAGGAGTGTTGAGTGCTCATTCTTGTAGCATAACGACTTGATGACAAAAATGACCAATGAAGAAAATGATGGATAGAGATGGAAGACTGATTTTGACAGAGTCTGGATGCTAGATGAATCTCCCCTAAATGCATTGTGAGAGGCCGTATTTATAGAGCTATGATGTTGACGAAGATAAGATTCGACAAGGATTTAATTTTTGACAAAAGAGGAAATACAACAAGATGAGATAAGATGTCAAAAAAGATAGAAAGATTTCATTTCCTATTTTAAAGGAAATAAATCTTGAAAAAGACGAGAGGGATAATTGTTGAATTATCTAATTAAATAAATTAATTAGATACACATGAAGTCAGTTTTGGAAAGAAAGAGAGATCATCTTTTTAGGATTTTATTAATTAAATAAATTTTGGATTTATTTAATTAATGTTGAATTTATGATTTCATTAATTAAATAATATAAATTATTTAATTAACATTAAGAGGAATGGATAGATTATGAATGAATTAATTAAATAATATAAATTATTTAATTAACATTAGAGAAATGGATGGATTATGAATTAATTAATTAATTAATATAAATTATTTAATTAACATTAGAGAAATGGATGGATTATGAATGAATTAATTAAATAATATAAATTATTTAATTAACATTAGAGAAATGGATGGATTATGAATATGAATTTAATTAAATAAATAAAATTTATTTAATTAAATGGATGATGACATGGGTACCTAGGGCAAAGCATGCTACAAGATGCCTAAATGATGTAATGTCGAGACAGGTGTTGTAAGAGGACAATTTTTTGATGTCTACAATCACAATGGTTTCATCAATTCTCTTCCATAGAATTCACTGAAACAACTCACAAATCATGGGATTGGAAAAGGGTTGTTCCACATCAACATGACACCAATTCCAAAATAGGATAAGTTTCAAATGGGTTAGAGTAGGAATTTAACTATTTTCTTAGTTTGTAACTTTCAGTTTCAATAAATGCTTAGTTTAACTTTTAAATTTGAATGATCTTGTTTGGTAGATTGAGGTTTAATGGCTAAATTATGATTCAATTCATCATGGATTAAGCATAATTGAACCACCCTGATGATCCTCGTCTCACATTTTGGCTCTAGAAGGAGGGACAATTGTTAATTTAATCATTTTTTAGCTCAAATTCCATTTGTTTGTTGTTTTGTAGGATACAATGATGGCCAAATCACAAATAGCGATGCACTTTGAAGAGCGTCACCATATATCGACGCTATCACAATTTGAAACACTAACATCGATTAAATGCACTAGCGCTGATTTAAATCTGGTGACACTGATTTAATATAGAGGTATCAAAAACTGCAAACGACAATGCCCCAAGTTCAAACAACGATGCCCCCAAATTTTCAAATCGCAATGCTACTATGTGTAGTGATGCCAAACCAAATCTCGATGCTATCATGCTCTTTGTTTTTGCTGTAGAGTGACGCCCAGTGTTCAAATTGTTATGTTATTGTGTTCAACGATGCCCAACTAGGGTAAGAAATTTTATGATCATTTTTTTGACATGTGCCTTAATTTTCTTGAATTGTTAGATCATTGATGCACTTTTAACTATGTTCTAGTTGTTAGACTAATAGGGTTTTGTAGGTTGAAAGACATGGATCTAAAGTGAAGAAATCTTTTCTTATCTTGAAATTCTATGATTATAACAAGTGTTTAACACTTTGGAGCAATTATAACCCAACTTTTATGCTTTAGGACAATCACTAGATTTCAATTAGGTTTAAAAAAATGCTCAAATGGAATTAAAATTGAACCCTCATCTCATCATTGTTTTTTGGGTTTAAAATTGAACAAGACAAATTTCACATTTTGTTTGGTGCATAAAATAAAAACATCTTAGCTTAGGGGTTAAAATTTACAACTGTTTGTTATGTTTTGTGATTTACAATGTTGTTAGTGGATGCGTATGAAATTATCTTGTGCTATTTGACGATCTTGAGAAATAGAAACATTCCTTAACACTTTGCAATATCACCTACATCTTTCATTTTGGATTAAAACTAAACTCCTTTGTGAGTGTGAGAAAAAGGCATAGTGTGTGTTCTCTCTTTGTTCATACGAATGGAGATGATCGAACTACGAATGTACTTCCTTGATATTGTTTACCTTTAGAGGGCTGACCTCCCTAATTCAAAAGGAGGGAACGACCCAAGTGGTAATGAACTAAAGCCAAGTTCTTCCAAATTGCTATATAAATGTGTGGTTGTAATGAAAATTGTGATCAACATGATGCGATACATGATAGCTCTCCCCCAATATATTTATGATGCATAAAGCCCTTGTTCTAAGGGTTGGGATACCTCATGAGGGAGTTTATCATTGCACCCCCTAAATTGGAAGCCCTTATTACGAACCTTTGTTTAGAAGCCAAAAATCCATAATTCTTGTTGGTGCAAGAATGGTCATTCTGAAGCCACCCCACATTCTTACTATTCAATTGTAGAAATAGAAAAATCCTTTTGATCTTTGAATTTTAAGGATTTTGAGATTTGGTGGTCCCAAGAAGTGTGTGCCGAGAAAGGGGGAGCTAGTGTCGCCAAATCTCTAACTGTTTGCATTGATTAATGTTTGGAGAAATCCAAGTGGGGACTCAACAAGTATAGCTATTTCAAACCTAGGATTGTAAAGTGATTGTGAGTCAATTTGACACCTTGCTTGGTTCCAAAATGATACAAAAATAAACATTCACTATCTTCCTCAAGATTTCAAACACTTTGGTCTAAATATGGAAATCTCTTGAAATTAGCCTTGATATTACTGCTTGTCCTAAGGATTTTATCCTTAGATATTTCTAAATATCTTGACTTATATCTCAAACCCATATTTTCCAAAGACAACATAGGAAATTGTGGCTTTAACCTCATGATTCTCACAAAATGGAAATTGTGAAAGTTATGATGTTTTTGACATAAACATTTAGTTTCAAAACATAATCAAGGCAAGTGATTGTGGTAAAATAAAATCATTAAGCAAGATAAACTGACAAATGAAGCCCACATGACTATTTGGAGACCTTCATATCTAAAATGAACCAACACCCAACACCAAAAAAAGTTGGGACAAGAAAAGAAGAGACACCTTTGTCCAAAACCATACTAGACCATAACCAGACAATGAAGCCCATCTCTCACCATAGGGAAACCAAATCCAACATCGACGATGACAAACCACCGAAGAAGCTGAGGCACTAGAGAGAAAACAACTCCCATAGGAGCGAAAACAACAACCACCATGGTCACAACAAAATTCAACACCCACGTAGTAGTAGCTTGAGCTAGAAACCTCAGAAGTTGAGATAGCAACAACTACCAATAGCTAGACCACTGCAAACAAACACAACCAACGACCCTTGTAGAAGGAAATGCAACAACCTAGAGCTAGCCAAGGCAGGGAGAAGACACCTAGAGGTACCCAATAGCACCCTGATCCACCACATCTCGTTGACCATCTGCATCTTCCTCAGAATTAGAGTCCTCATTACCATTGCCAATAGTAGATTTCAAACTTGCTCGACCACTCCTTTTCCCACTCAGAAGTGCCCACTCTATTTTTTTTCTAGGTATAGGGAGTTAAAATTGTTGATTACTATATGATTTTACTTGTTGACTATGTTGAATGTATTTTGAATAATTAATTTAATTATTTAGGTTTAGAAAGGGGAAAGTGATTTAATTAAATTATTAAATGATAACAGTTTAATTGAATTAGATGAATAGGGTATATTAGTGACATAATTAAACATTTGATTTTTATTTAATTAATCAGGAGGAATAAAGTTAAATTAATGATGAAATAGTGAATTAATCAAATAATTAAAGATTATTTAATTAATAGAGGAAAATAGGATTAATTAGTGAAAATGATGTGAAATGCAATTTAATTACTGATAATGATGCTGATAATGAAAAAATATCATTCAAGATGTGTGATATGTGTTAAGTTATTTTTACATGTCTATATTTTCCCCCTCTTTGAGACAAAGTACTGGTTTCTTTGTTTCAAAGAATTCAATGTTCAGATCAAGATTTGAATTTTTTTTATATGCCCCATTATGCCCTAATGGTTAGCAAAAAGATATTACAATGTTGGGTTGCCCCCTAGAGAGATTGGCCGAAAAAATTATTTTTCAGGTCAGGCTCGTGATAAGGTTTCATTATAGTTCAGATGCGTAGAGGACAAAAAATTGGGCTATAGGGCTTTCATTTATAGTTTCAGATGTTTTAGGGTGCTCTTAATTTTAACCTAGGAGGGTTTCAAAGATAAAAATCTAGGGTTCAAGGGGGGTAAAAATATGAATTTAGGGTTTATTTTTCCTCATTTGCACTCTTATCTTTTACTGAATTCTTTCCTCTAGAGATCCCAATTTTACGATTGTTGAGTTGTGATGGCAAGGATTCTGGGTGCCCCACATCGTGCAAACACGGTCCATTCTTTCGGGAGGCTAGCTGGTGCAGGCATCATGGTATGTACCATTTCCCTTATTATTTTTTGTCTTTCCACATTTGTGTAATTAATGCTAGAAAACATTTTTAATGATAACAATAATTTTGTGTTTTTACCACTTTTATCTTGATTTTACCGCTATTGTTCTATGTGTTTTTGCTGCTTTCATGAAATTTGTTTGCTATCATAAAATTTTCTCACTGTTATCATTTAAAATGTTTTCTTTTGTTTTTCTACTTGTAAAGTGACAGCTTCTATAAATCTTTTCCACTATTGTTTAACTTGCTCACTTTCATCAATTTAGTCACTATCATTTTTCTTAACTGCTATTGTCAAAAAAGTGGTCGCTATCATCTTTCATGACTACTATTGTCAAAAAAGTGGTTGCTATCATTTTTCTTGACCATTATTGTAAAAAAAGTGGTCACTATTGTCAATTTTGAATGTTAGCTAGTTTTCTTGTTGTCTTAGGTTCGTGATTTAATTTTTCTAGCCAATTCTTGACATTATGGGTTGATTTTTTTGGAGGAGGTTCTCAAACTACTATATTCTAGGGAGTGATGGCTACGGTATATGTTTGAAATGATCACTAGTTTCTTCGAGGTGGAGAGAGATTTCTTGGATGTTGTGGTTCTAGCTACATATGTTACATGCCTGAGACCCGAAGTCATAGGGCGATGATGATTTACCTTGTAGAGAGATGGCTTTCTGAGATGTCATCCTTCCATTTGCTGACAAGTGAGGTGACCATTACATTAGATGATGTTTGGAGGATTCTTTGCATCCCTATTCATGGAAAGCTTTTCTCATATGATGTTGGACAGGGTACTCGCACCATGCAACGAGTTCTTGGAATTAGGCGACTATAGGTGGTGGACTTAGAGTTAGACTTGTCTCCTTTCATTGACAGTGTTGATCCAATATCCATGGTTTTAGCTAGCTTGATCATTGGGCTTGTGCTGCCTAATTGTAGAGGTAAGCATTTTCATGTTGGTTGGGGTATCTACATTGAGTAGATGATGGAGCATGGTACGAGGTATGTGTGGGGCCTGTGTATTTTGGAAAATTTGTATAGAGACATGCACAAGGTTGCTTATCATGGTGACATGGTTATTTCTACAGGTATGACACTTTTACATGTATGGGTTTGGGAGCATATCCCAGTGACAAGGCTAGATGGCGCTATGTATCGAGATCCAAAGGATCTATGTTCTTACAGATATTCAAATTGCATGTATTACACATGGCTTGGAAATTTATCTTATTGGTGAGGCATTTTTGATGATATGCCTGCATTTGTTTGGAGGCCTTAGCTAGGTTGTGAGGCCTGACATGATGACATGGAGCAACTGCCATTTTTTTGACAAACACAATGGATTATAGGCCATGTGGATTCCATTTTGGAGTGTTATTTTCCTAATTGGGTTCTTCAATAGTTTGGAGAGCGCCATACCCATTTCGCAAATGATTACCATACATGGTTTGGGTGGACAACTCAAGAGGTTAGGGTGTGTGGGCCACATGCCTCTTCTACTAATGCTATTGTAGAGTTTCGGTGAATTACCCCATTTGGATGGGGTTGGACAGTGGGTCTTGTAGATCTTGGCACCACTCAGGATTATGATCAGTGGCGGGCTTGCTGTGTTCCTCAATGTTTTATAGATCTTGCTGGCACTAGGCTAGTCATGGGATAGGTGCAGAGAGTGGTTGGTATCACAGGAAGGTGAAGTGATAGGAAGAGGCTTCGTATTGTAGTGGAGTAGTTAGATAGAGTAGGGAATGATGGATAGTAAGGTGATCAACAACACCATGATCAACCTTATTAGGACTAGTAAGCACCACAAGGTTCTCCTCCACAAATAGGTGCAACAAAAACACTGTAGATAGCCCCGTTGGTTGTGGACAAGGATGCTCGGGTTATTGAGAGGGATTCAAAGATTGCATAAAGGTAGGTTGCTGAGGGTCAGGTCACTGTTCTTACTGCAGAGTGAGATATTTTTTGATGGGAGAGGGATGCCTTGAGGCAAGAGCTGGCTACTGAGCATCAACAAAGATTAGTTGTAGAGATTTCCCTAGACTCCTTTGTTCCCCTTAGTATCAAGCCGAGTGAGATCAAATTCTGTAGTAGTGCACATATTTCTAATTGAAACGAATGTAGCAGGTTGGTAAACTAATTATTCAATGGGTGGTGAAACTGATAGCCTCACATATGCATCCAGTGGGATTGGATCTTTTATTAGACACTATATGAGGCCTTCATTCTGAGGGCTCAGAGATAACCTCTTTTCAAAGAGTTGAGTGTGTAGATAGGTGTAGAGTCTGGTGGACAGTCTATGAGATATCCCCATCACTCTTTGGTTATCCCACATCCCTCTCCTCATCAGAGCTAGCAACAGTACAAATCCCCTCCGCAAGACGGTGAGCAGGGCTAAGTTTTACTTGATCTTATATGATGTTTATTGCTTCAAAGACTTTATGTAGACATGACATTTTGTATATACATTCATCGTCCCAACTGAGGCCTCGTATATATATATATATTGTATATTTTGATATCCCACATGATACTTGATGATGTATATGACATTCCCATTTTTGATGATATATGATATATCACATATTTTGATTCGGCTTATTATGTGTTATGAGATGTTTTATGGATGATTATGGATGCTTCTATTTGATGATTTATATTACCTCATGTTTTTGTTCTTTTTTGATGCATGTATATGATATGGACCATGGATGTATGGTTTTATATATCTATGCGATGGATGATGATATATGATGTATGCGATGGATAATGATATATGATATATGTGATAGATGATGAAATATGGTATATGATGCATACTAACAAATTTGTGGATGTAGGATGCATATGGTACTAGTGATATTGTGAGGTAGGATGGAGCTATTAGTTAGAAGTGTTAGTATGATTTAGAGATGGATAGATAATTGATGTTGTTAGTCACTGATGAGTTTGCTTTTGCTTTCATAGAGACTTTGTATTTTTAGCAATCCTTATTGATGTAGCAAATAGATATGATGCACTTGGGTATTAATAACCGAGGTCGATTTGTATCCATTGTGTGGACTTTGACTCTACAAACAAAGAATATTCTTGCTCATACCAAACATACAAAAACCTTATTAGAGTGTATGGGTGAGAAGTTTTGAACCATTTCAGATTTGTTACATAGAGAGGTATGAAGTACCTAACATGCAATTGATACATGAATTGCCTCAAAATGACTTCCACACATAAAATAAAGCAAGTATTCTCTAACACATAGAATAAATAGAAATCAACAATGAATATATCCATTCCTTCCTCTCTAAATCCTTATGGATATCATCAAGAGATCATGGGAATGTGATATTAAGATAAATAAAAAAGATAAGATCATTAAAAGATAAACAATGTTTTCGTATCACTTGCCATAGTTGTTTGATGTTTCAAGATGTTATCCATTAGTGATGTCTATTGTAGGAACATTTTATCCTCTAAGACATATGTTAGGATGTTGATGATGAATTATCAATAGGTAGGTAGTTAATACTTTAGGCATTGTTCCAACTTGATAGTGATCTAGTTGTTCCAATCTTTTTCTTGTATTTTTTAGATTCCAATGTTTTTTTTGCTTTCTTTTTTTCTTTTTCAAAGGGTGAGGATGGCGATTGTTTATTATGGATGGAGATTTTATTGCGGATAGATGACAATGGGGATAGGACCCTTTTGAGATTTTCTATTTATTTGATGTTTTTGAGAAATTTAGAGACCATTAGGGGGGACCTAAAGGGACTAATCTAGTGCTTCGAGGGATCATTGATGATTTCCTTGCCTACATGACGAATGCATAGGCTTGTAGTTTACTTGTATTGTTTTTGGAGTTTTCTTACTTTTTATGAATATTTTTGTATTTTGATAAGATATTTTAATGTTTTTGTTTCTGGGGACTAACCTAGGGCCTTGGGGGCTCATCAACAATGGCCTTGCCTATGTTGTACACACAAAGGCTTGTAGTTCGCTTGTTTGATAAGAGTATATTTTTGAATTTTTTGATTTTTTGAATGTTTTTGGATTTTCCAAAGATATTTTGAATGTTTTTGGATTTTGATTTAAGTTTAAAAAATCAAGATAGACACCTAAGGGGACTAACCTAGGGCCTCAGGGGCTGATCAAAGATTATCCTTGCCTATGTTATACATGTAGAGACCATGTAGTTTGACTTTTTGACTCAAAGCATAAAATTTTTTTGATTTTTTTTTTATTTTGTTTGTTTTCTGGATGTTTTTTTTATTTATGATGGTTTTTTGATTGTGATGGGATATACAAGGATCCAATCCGCTACCATTTTTAAGAAGTTTCCCCTAGAAATTTAGGGAAAATTATGTTTATTAGGGGAGATGGATTTTGAGGGTGAAACAAAGTTCAAGACTTGATCAATCATCGAGCCATGATTGGTTGCATGTTTTATTATGAGACAGATGGGGTGGATGCTATAAATAGTGCTGATAGATAAAGATGTAGGTCTTATTCAAACATAGCACCTGTTTACCAAGTTTTCACTATGGTACTAGTTCTAAAAGTGCCAGAAAGTGGTTTTCACTCATAGGAAATTTTATTTCTCTTTACTATTTTTCTTGATTTTGGATTTTTTTACTTTTTTCTTAGGATATTTTGATGCATTTGACTATAATAATTTTTGAGATGGCTACTATCTAGAGGTTCAACTAAAGGTTATCCTTCAGTAGTAGCCAATTGATATGCTCCCAAACTATAGCTTGTTGTTATGATGAAAGTTCCTAATCAATTTGGTTCAAACTTCCCCTTCCCTTCTTGGTTTAGCTAGATCTTCTGATTCTCTTTCAGTACCAAGTCACCTATTTGAAAGTTTTTATTTTTTATCTTCTTGTTATAGCTTCATTTGAGCTGATTCTGATAAACCTAAAGATGGTTTAACGTGCTCAAACACCTTTCATCTAGGAGTTCCAAATCATTCAGTTTGGATACCCAATATTCCTCATTGTTGATCATGCCTTTCAGGGATACTTGTAGTGATGGGAATTAAATTTCAATAGGTAGGATCACTTTAGATCTGTAGACCAATGAAAAAGGTGTGGCACCTATAGGTGTGCAAATGCTGGTTCGGTAAGCCCATAAGGCTAGATTTAGCTGCAAACACCAATTATAGTCGACGTCAATAATAGTCTTTTTCAATATTTTTAGAATGGTTTTATTGGATGCTTCAACTTGACCGTTTCCATGGGGGTAGTATGGGGTCTAGAACTAGTGTTGGATAGAAAAATTTGAGCAAAGCTCATAGAAATCTTGGTTCTTGAATGGGGTTTCATTGTCTGTTATGATAGTTTGGGGAATCCATATCGACAGATCAGATAATTCAAGATAAACTTGGATATTTGCTTCCCTATGATGTAAGTTAATGGAATGGCTTCTATCCACTTTGTAGAGTATTATGTTGTAGTTATAATATACTTATGCCCATTGGATGAAGCGAGAGATATCTTACCTATCAAGTCAATTCCCCACTGCAAGAAAGGCCATGGTGTTGTGTGTTGGTGTGTGAACAAGATCACTGTGCTGTTAACATTGGAAAAAATTTCTTGAGTGATGGATGCATTCTTGTTCCATTAAGTGCCAATAATACCTTGTTCTCAACAATTTATTTACTATATTAGGTCCACTAGAGTGAGAACCACAAACACCTTCATGCACCTCTTGTAAGGTGGTTTTCACTTCGTCCACATAGAGACATCGAAGTAGTGTACCATCTAGACTTCATTTATATAAGGTATCTCCTAGGATAGTGAATCATGAAGTTCTATAGAAAAATGTTTTATTTTGGTTTTTTGTTAGGTCAGGGGGTATGATAACCATGTTGGATATAAGAAAATGTGTCTTGGTACCAAGGAGAGTCAGGACCAACAACATCACAAACAAGTTTTTATTTTGGGATATCAAATTCTAGTATAAATAGTTGATCCGTGAGGAATTCATATTTGGGAATATTTTGTGGAATGTCAAGGAGTGAAACTATTGTTGCCATTGCATTAGCTACTCTATTATTGATTTTGGGAACCTGTTTGAAGGTGATGATCATAAATTACTATTTGAAGCTATCCACCATTATTTTTTATGGCATAATCTTTTCATCCTTTGTTTGGTACTCATCATTGACGTTCCTTATTACCAACTAGGAGACTCCATAGACTTATAGTTCCTTTATCCTCCATTCTATGACCATCTTAAGTACAGTGATGAGTTCTTCACATTTAGAAATGTTGTTGGTACATGGAAAGACAATCGTGTAAGCCTTGCATATACCATCTCCCTAAGGTGTGAGAAATATGATCCTAGCCCCTAAGCTGTGTTGAGTGTGGGATCCATCAAAGTATAAGGTCCAATGACTTGACTGTTCTGTTAGGAGTATACTTTCATATAAGAAATTTGATACTAGAGGTTGATGATCTTCCATTGGTGCATTTTCTATTTTATTTGCTATTACTTGTCCCTTTATAGATTTTCTATCAATGTATTCTATATCAAATTCACTAAGTATCATTACCCACTTAGTGATCCTCCTTGTTAGAACTTCCTTTGCTAATAGGTACTTTAAGGGATCCACTTTTGATATCAACTTTACTTTCCTGTTTAATATGTAGTGTCTAAGCTTTTGTGCTGCAAAGATGAAAGATAAACACACTCATTCTATGGGCATATAGTTCAATTCATAGCTCACCAGTGTTTGGCTGATATAATATACTACTCTTTCCTTGTTTTGATAATCCAATTATACTAATAGATCCCCTAGAGTTGTTGATATTGTAGATACATACAAGATCATTACTTTGTCTTGAATTGGAGGCATTAGTACTGGGGGAGTGAGCAAATAATCCTTGAAATTTTAGAAATACTGGTCACATTTTCCATCCCACTTGAATGTTATATCCTTGTGTAGAAAATTGGTGAATGGATGACACTTGTCTACCAACTGTGTGATGAACCGTCTGATGGATTTAAGCTTACCTTGTAGAATTCATAGCTGTTTTAATATTTTTGAAGGAGGCATTTCTAATATACCTTTGAATTTGGCGGGATCCACCTTGATGCCTCTTCTAGACACAATGTACCCTAACAATTTTCTAGATGTTACTCTAAATACAAACTTATTTGGATTGAGTCATAGGTTGTATTCCTCTAGCTTGTCAAATACTTTGGCTAGGTTAGCCAGATGATATTTTATTTTGATGAATTTTGCTAATATATCATCCACATAATATTCCATGGTAATGTGCAACATATCATGGAAAATGACAGTCATTGCTCATTGGTAGGTTTCCCCAACATTTTTCAACCTGAATGGCATGACATTCCAACAAAAGGTTCCCCATGCACAAGTGAAATTTATTTTATGTTGGTCTTTGGGAGCTATCTTGATTTGATTGTATATGTAGACATCGAAAATATACTAATTGACATCGTGCATCCGATCCTGACTTACTAACATCGCTTCTTCCTAAATCATCCCTCGGTCTAACCGTTTAATCAAATTCCCCCTATCTGATTAAATTCATCAATATTTGTCCCTTAATTAAATAAATCATTTTATCTGATTAAGTCAATTCCTTATGTTAATTAAATCAATCCATCTGATCTAATTATCCCTATTTAATTAAATAATCAATTTATTTAATTAAATCTCTAAAGTCTATCCATTAAATTAAATAAATTAAAACCTTATTTGATTTAATCTAACACCATCCCTTTTAATTAAATAAATCAAAATCTTTATTTAATTAGCCTCTTATCATATTCCTCTCTTATCTGATTTAAATAAATCCATAAATCTAAGTCAAATAAGTCACATCATCTAATCTCCTATTAAATTAATTAACCCTTGATTAATTTAACCTCATCTCATGTCACATCCTCTAGATAATGCAAGTTGCACATGAAAATAGATTTAATTCATTTATTAAATCTCTATTTTCCTCACAAGGCATCTTTTGGAATATTCTCTCAATTTGAATTCAAAAATTCCAAGTCAACATGTACATCCAACAAGGCATTTAAAATCTCTTACATGTCCTTTGCCTTGAGCCAAGTGGCATTTATTGCATTTTACCTTCCCTCTTACATGTCATTTCAACAAATTTGAATTTCAAATATTGGCATTTATTGGCACAAACCCCAAATCTTGCACAACCATCATCCATTCATAGCTTGACAAGTGGCACCATATCATTGGATGAATGTTAGTCCCACATTGCTCAAATTTGGGCATTCATCCATCTTGAAATCCTATAAATGAAGAGCTCCTCTCCTCATTTCATCATCCACAATCCAAGCAAAGTTACCATGCTAAAATACTTAGCCATTCTCATCCATCATTTGAATTCTAGCTAGGCTTTTTGCAGATTTGGCTTGGAGTTCTCATCTTTTGTCAAAGTGGATCAACATCATCTTCAACACATCAAGATTTCATCATAGGGATTGGGAAAGGGCCAATTTTCACATCAAATTGGCACCAATTCCCCCATGGGATCAAGTGTTTGATAATTAAATTAGGATTAAATCTAGTTTTTATCATTTTCTTTGTGTTCTTCATTATTTTCATTCCTAGTTTGATTTGTAAATGGATTTCATAGGGAATCCTTCTTTTGGCTTGTAATTCCTTGTTTAACTCATTTATTCATGTTGTTTTGCAGGTACTAGGAAAAGGGTTTGCACATTTGGCACTAGAAGGAGGGCTTGACATCATTATTTTTAACTTTTCCTTGAAATTTCCATGTTTTCTTGACACATAGGAAATTCCAACGCGGGCTCATCAGCGTCGCTGTTTTAGCACCGCGGGCTTGTCAGCATTGCTGTTTTAGCGCCGCTGGACTCATCCCACCAAAAAATTCAAATTTTTAACTCTGCCGCTGGACTCGCCGATCTGCAGAAGTTTCAAAAAATCCTAAACTTTGATGCTGGGCAAAACAACGATGCAATTGTGCTCTCTGTCCTGACACAGAGCGCCGCTGACTGGTAAGCAGCGCTGTAAGAGCGACGCTGGGAGGAAAAATAGCGATGCCTTCACGAGTTGTGATGCTGGGAGATAGTAGAAAGGGAAAATTTGAATTTTAGCATGTGCTGTTAATTTATGATTGCTTCTTCCTTTGTTTTATGCTTTTTTAATTTATGTGTTTTTCCAGAAACTAACTGGTTTTCTTCTTTGTAGGTTGGAAAACAAAAACAAAGGAAGAAAGAGCATGGTGATGATATTTTGTCCAATCAAAGTGATTTTTAACACTTAAGTGTTTTTTTAACACTTCTCTAAGAATTTGTCATCCTCTTTTTTCTTAGAACACTAGCTTTCATTTGAGTTTAAAAAGAGTTCTTTTTGTTTATTTCTTGCAAAAGGATTAAAAAGAATCTTAGGATCAACA
The DNA here is from genome assembly GCA_007258455.2 of Sequoia sempervirens. Taxonomy (NCBI): domain Eukaryota; kingdom Viridiplantae; phylum Streptophyta; class Pinopsida; order Cupressales; family Cupressaceae; genus Sequoia; species Sequoia sempervirens. The sequence continues at coordinate 322,772 of VDFB02252320.1, forward strand.
ACTTACTAGATTTTGTTTGTGGGATTAACAAATTGAACAAATGTTTTTTCACTTGTGATTTGGTGCTCTAAAATGAACTCACATATTGCTTTGAGGATCTAAAAAGAACAAGTGTAGCTTTGTTTTCGTGAGGGCTTACTTAGACTAAAGGAATTGAAAAAGGACGTATGCGCTTCTCTCGCGCTTTATAGCAATCTTGAGAATCAAAAGGCCTTTTTTATGACTTTGGGTTAAGATAAAGCAATCACCTCCACACTTCGATTTGGGCTTAAAATTGAACAAAATCTTGTGCGAGTGTGAGTGGGGGCTTTGTTGCATACATTCTCTCTCCTTGTTGCCAACAAGAATTGATCGAGTTACAAATATTGTTCTTCATTCGCTATTGTTTATCCTAGAGGGTCTGCCTTGGGGAAAAAATACTCACCCAAGGGAACGACTCAACTGGTAACACTCTAAAGCAAAGAGTATTTCCAGCCGGGATATAAATGTGGATATTGGATGAAATGCCTATATCACGCAGTTGATTCTGACAAGATGGATCCGAAAGGGGACTCTTGCTGTATGGGTCAATCTCCACAAACGGAAAGTCCTTACTAAAACCCATGTGCTAGAATTTTCCAAAATCCTTAATCTATTTGTTGGTGCAAGAACGGTCGTTCTGAAGCCACCGCACACTTTTACGGTCTTCTAGTAGAAATGGAAAGCATGCCATGGGAGTTTCATGGGTGTTGATGCTTGGCTGCACCATATAAGTGAGTGTTGTGGAGGGGAGCCAATGGGGTCAAGCATCTAACCATTCGCTAGAGATAGGCGTAGCTAGACTTGTCCAAGTGGGAATCCAACAAATATTGTCTTACACATCCATAGGATTGTACTTATTCTTGGGTTACAAAATGCATTGCTTGATCGAAAACATCTCAAAAACAAACACTTAACATCATCCAAATTTCAAACCCTTTTGAGGAAAAATACAATTGACTCAATCCATATGTTATTGCTTTCCCTTGGGATTCACGTCCTTAGAGGTTTCTAAGCATTGGATTATATCTCAATTTTTCTTCTTAAGTAAACAATAGGAAACCCTTGCCTTAAGTTCATTGAATTTCCACATAACATATCTTGTGGGGTTTGAGGAAATTAAGACATTGGACATCTTAGTTGGAAAACCTAATTGAAGAAAGTGTTTTTGGTAAAATAAAGACATTAAGCAAGCTAAGCAAAATGAACTCTCATATGTGATTGAAGACTCCAAATCCCAAAGCACAAATCATTGGTTGGAAATCCGAAAATGACTGTTCAAATGAAATCATTTCTTGGTTACAAAGGTCATTAGGAAGCATTTGCATGCTCTTCAATACCTAGATCTAGGCAAAAAAAAAAAAAGTGTCCTTCTTATGTTCATCTTAGGATCAAAACATATCAAAATCTCTTTTTCATCCATCCTCCCAAAACATCAAAGCAAAATCCATCTCATCATTACCTTTTGGAAAATCTTGAAATCATCCTTGATACTAGGCTTTGTGGCAAAATTAAAATCATCAATATCATTGAGAACGAAATCCTTGAAAACATTAGCAAAAACACCTTTGGCTAGGTATGTGTAGATGCATCCTTTTGCATATACTTAATCAAAGTTATCGAAATCATCTTGTCTATCTTAGTGTATGTAGATGAATCCTTCTTCATATGCTTAGTGAAACAATAATCTTGTTTGAATAGGTGTGGGTAGATGCATCCTTCTCCTCACACATATCCAAATTATCATCCTTTGAACAAAGCTATCCCTTAGATCATCATCAAACATCTTAGGGTCTTTTTGTTCAAAATCAAAATCCAAGACAAATCAAAATCAAGGACAAAATCTCAAATTCTCAAAATCCAAAATCAAAATCAAAATCCACAAGTCCTAAAAAGCCTAGTGTCTCATTGAAGATTTATCAAAAGCCAAAAACATCCATATCACCCATCCCTAAACATCATCATCATATCATCACCTTTGATCCTCAAGGCATCCTAAAATTTTATACTTTGGGACATAAGATAACGATCGATCCAAGGAATCAAGAGATTCATCTCCCATATTCTCGAAGGTTGATCCTTGTTTTATGGTTCAAACGAGATCTCAATACAAGAAGAGTATGGAAGCCAACAAAGAAACACCCGCTTTAAGCGATCTTAGCCAAACAAACGCATAAATGAATCCAGTAGAATCAAGTAATCCATTGACCCTCTCATCATCGCAAAATCCGCAAGAAGAAAATCAAGGAGAGGACCTTACTTTTGGAATGTCTCACGAGGAAATGACAGAAATGCTTCAAAATCTAGAGAATCATAAAATCATCAACATCATGATGAGACTCAACCCTTCATTATACATGCTTGAACCAGCAAAACAAGGGGCCAAGTTGCCTTTGGATTTTGATCGAAGTACTATAGTGGAGACATCCTTTCCACCTATCTCATCCACCATCCCCATTTCATCTACACCTCCATCCCAAAAAGTCACGCAAAACATTTCGCAAATCACAACATCGTTTGCTCCAACCCAACCCAATGTCAACAAGGGAAACACATTTCTCAATGCTCTTCAATCACATCCCCTTGTCAATAATCAAAACATGGACGCAAACACCACCTTGGAATAAAGCATACCCCAAAACCCATTACACAAAAATGTTCCTCTCACATTCCATCACGATCCATCATCATCATTCTTTCACGCAACTCCTCAAACACCTCTTCTCACAAATTCACAAGAAGAGGGAGATACGTTTGGACTAGGGGGCTTATTCGACACCACAACATTTTCACAACAACTCACGCCCCTCACCTTTCCACCTCTTCCACCATTTCCATTATCATCCACATCGCTCCTTGGTTGAGGGCTTCCTCCCCTACCAAGTATCAATCAAACCTACATCCCAACCATCAATCAAAGCATTGTACCAAACACACAAAATTTATCATTGATATCACAACAACAAACGATAAATGTGCAAGCAATGACAACATCATCAAACACACCCCTAACATCACAAAGCCTGGTCTCTCAAGGACCAATCACATCAATACCACTATCCAACACCCAAAACATCAACACAACATCATCATCTACCACCATTCCAAATCCACCACCACCTCCACCACCACCAATGTTCACCACATCAAGCCAATACGATGCAACATTGCAAGATGCTTTTCAAAGAGGATACCAACAAGTTCAAAAACAAAAAGTCGTGAAACAAGCTACTCAAGCTGCACAAGCTGCTCAAACTACACAAGCTGCTCAAGCCGCACAAGCTGCACAAGCCGCATTACAAGCGCAACAAATGCAACAAGCCCAAGCTTTATTGCAACAACAACAACAACAAGCAGCCCAAGTAGCGCAAGAATTGCAAGTAGAAAGGGTCTCTCAAGCACAAATTTTATTGCATCAACAAGCAGCTCAAGCACAAGCAAAAGAACAAGCACAACTTCTTGCACAAGCAGCACAAGTGCAAGCATATCAACAAGCACTAAAGCAATACCAAGAGTAGCAGGAAGCAACAAAATTGGCAGCCCAACAACAAGCGTTATGGGAACAACAACAATCACAACAACAAGCGTTGTTGGAGCAACAACAAGTGCAACAACAAGCACAAATCCTAGCGCAACAATAGCAAGACCAGCAACAAACGTTGTTCATACAAAAGCAAGTAGAAGCCTACTTCGCCCGCCAGAACATACCGATACCATCGAACAACACATCAACCAATCCACCCATCCAACCCATGACTCAAACACCCCAAAACACCTTCATCCCACCCCCTGATCCGCAAAGTGATGTGACGACACAACTCAGGTTGCTCTTGTAACAAGTGATCGACCTTCAATCAGGCCGAACAACCAAACCACAAAGCAACTTGTGTCCCTATCCATTTGATAGGAGCTTAGAGATGAAACCATTCCCCACAGGATTTTAAATCCCCAAATTTGACAAATATCTAGGTATGAGAAACCTTGAAGATCACATCAAGGAATTCCAGGTTCATTGCATGGAGGTCGCATATGACGATACTTATCTGATGCGGCTATTCCCTAGAAGCTTGGTAGGTCTCGCTATAGAATGGTTCTCTTGCTTACCTTCAGGCATTAGAACATTCCAAGAAATCAGGGATGCATTCATTAGAAAATATGCATGTAACAATGCAATGGATGTCAGTCTCAAAGAACTATACGCTCTAAAACAAGGAAAGAATGAATCTTTCGCTTCATTTCTTCAACGATGGCGATCCAAGGCCAATCAAAGTAAGTGGACCATGCTAGAAGAACAACAAGTCTGCACAATCATCACCAACCTTGAAAGCCACTTAGCATTCCATCTCAAGGTTCAGGGTATCACTACATATGAACAATTGATCTCCAAGGTGCTCAGCATTGAAAGAGCCCTTGTGACCCAACCCACCGAATCAATGTCATATCACGAACAACAAAACAATCGCCCACCATCAAATTACAATGATAAACCTCAAACATGGGCAAGAAACAAGAACGTTAATAATGATGGTGTCATTGATGCCAAGGTGGTCATTAGTGGTCCACGCCAACATACACCCGCACCGCAAATCTAAAATCAATGCCAAAACACTCATCACACCACATACCAAGTCAACAACAACCCTACCATCAATAACCTCAATGATCAAAGAGGACCACCCCAGCGGAAAAGTTATCCAAAATGCAAATACGTCATTTTGGGGGAACCATTGGAGGACATAATGAAAAAATTGATGGACGAAAAACTTATCAAACCTCCTACATTCGAGAACTACCAAGAACTCGATGTCAAACCTCCTTGGTACAACAAGAATCAACTTTGCGAATTTCACAAAATCAAAGGTCACACCATGAACAACTGCATGAGACTCAAAAATATCATCCAAGATCTTATCGACAAGAAAATCATAAACGTGGAACAACCCACAGGAAATTAGGATATTAAAATCTACACGAATCCGATGCCGAATCATGGCAACAAAGGGAATAAAAATGATAAAGGGAAGGGAAGTGTAAATCACGTGTACGAAACAGTCGTTGCCTCCTTAAATGAAGACTACATGGTCATCACTATCAAGGGCGCTTATGCCGAAGATTGTGGAGTCACCACAAGAGGCGGAAAAGTCACCATTGCAGGATCATCCCAACCTAATAGAATCCCTTCATCTAGAGCCGTTCTGCATAGCTACAATGTTGTAGAACAACTCACGAAAACACCAGCACACATCTCCATCATGGAGTTGTTAAAAATCTCATCAGTGCATAAAAATATTCTTGAGGAAGCATTAGCCTCATCCACTATTCCCGCAGATCTCGATGCAGACCAATTCCAAGCTATGGTCAGAAATATCATAACGCCTAATCTCCTTACATTCTTTGACCAAGATTTCCCCACCCAACCATCTCACAATCGTGCACTTCACTTAGAAGCCATTGTCAACAAGAGAAAAATAAAAAGGGTCCTAATAGATGTAGGTACAGGTTTGAACATCTGTTCTCTCGACCTCATCAAGCAATGGAAAATATTAGAAGATTCCATTGACAAAGGTAAGGGCATCACAATAAGAGCATACGATGACCAAGAAAGAGTGTCTCAGGGCACAATCAAACTCCCTATTCAAGTAGGGCCAACACTCATGGAAACCACATGTTAGGTCTTGGACCTCGAATTGCCATATAATATCCTCCTAGGATGCCCATGGATCCATGTGATGAAAGCCGTAGCATCAACCTTCCACCAATGTGTGAAATTTACACATAATGGACAAGAGGTCACCATCCACGGGGATGCCGAACCGTTCTCATACTGCAAGAATCTTGAAGCCAAGTATTACAAAATCCCCCAAGTGCCAATAATGATGAGGGCCCATCCACATCATACATCGACCTCGCCACTCTCATGTCCACTTTTGTGACAGAGACACCCGCCATCCCCACCATCTTCGATATCAAGCTCATCATCTAGGAGGACGGTTGTGGAAGATACAAACTCCCTAACAATGCTTTTGTGATAGGAGAGTTACCACAATCTCCTAGATCACGAGGACGGCCACAAGAAAATCAAGCTTCCACATCACAAACCCATCCTCAAAACTATCCCGAATTCACAAGATGGGGAGACCTTGGCCATGAGGTCATTGAAGCAGATCCATCTCACATGTTGTATCAAGATGAAAGACTGACAGATAATTTACCAATGGACGAAAGAAGCAAGGGCCTACAAATGATGCTTGCAATGGGCTATGACATAAATCAAAGACTGGGACAAAATGACAATGGGCTCATAATACCTATCATGCCAGAGACGTGACCCATAACTATTCTTGGTCTTGGACATACCCCTTTGAGCATAACCATACGTAGCCAAAGTCCCCTAGTTAGAACGACTAATATTTCTCCTCAGCTAGTACTAGTACAAGTACACTCACCAATAGTCACAGGTAGGGACACACATAATTTCATAACTGAGCCCTATATTAGTAGCGATGATGAGGATACCATATCTAATCTACTTAGGTTATTTGAGGACACCACCTTGTGTATGATTAGCACCCTCTCCTTTGAAGCAGATCATCCAAATCATGAAATCCGTTTAGTGTACCCCCAACTGATCGACTATGACCAACGAGGACCACCAGTTCTTGATACATTAAAAAATAATGAGGCGCTCTCAGAATTCATGGGATTGAGGGATAACATTCCAGAGGGAGATCACAAGTTAGGATTTATAATAGAGTTGGACACACACGCCTATTATGGGGAAATGATTGAATCCTTCAGTCGCAAAAGTGAGAAACTAAGAATCATATCCAAGTCCTTGAGTGAAAACCACACTGTGGCACTCTCTGACAAGAAAATAGTAAAAAGAAAGGATGTATGCAACGGTGAAAACCTCTCTGAGGCGCTCGAGGATGAAGGATTCAATCTTCCCTTAAGAGCTATTCATCAGGAGAAGTCAACAATCTTGGCCAAAAAATGCAATCCAGTCAACCTAGGAACAGACGAGGCCCCGCATATCACATTTTATGCAGAATCACTATTATCAGAAGAGCAAGAACTCCTAGCAGCATTCCTAAAGGAAAGACAAATAAACTTCGCATGGAGTTATGCTGACATGCTAGGGCTAGATCCAGAGACTGGGGTTCATCATTTAACAGTATATCCAGAAGCAAAGCCGGTCAAACAAAAGCTTCAAAAAATGCATCCCCAAATCACTTTGTTAGTCAAAATGGAGCTCAAAAAGTTGCTAGATGCAGGATTTATTCGACCAATTGATTATCCAGAATGGGTGTCAAATTTGGTACCCGTTTCAAAACCTAACGGAGCCATCATAATCTGTACAGACTTCAGAGATTTAAACAAGGCATGTCTGAAGGATGATTTCCCGCTTCCTAACATCGACATGATAGTAGACATGATAGCAGGGCATGAGATGCTATCACTAATGGATGGATTTTCAGGATACAACCAGATTATGATAGCAAAAGAAGATCAACAAAGACGACTTTCACTTGTCCGTGGGGGACCTACTATTGGAACATGATGCCATTCGGCCTAAAGAATGCAGGAGCAACCTATCAAAGGGCCATGACACTAATATTCTATGACATGATTCATAAAACAGTCAAAGACTATGTCGACAACATTCTAGCTAAGTCAAGAAAAAGACAAGATCATATAGTAACCCTAAGTGCTATCTTTGACAGACTAGAGGAATACAAAGTTAGACTAAATCCCAAGAAGTGCGTCTTCAGCATAAAATCAAGTAAATTGCTAAGATACATAGTCTCCATGAGGGGTATTGAGGTGGATCCAGCAAACGTGAAGGCAATCCTTGAGATGGAAGCACCAAAGACATTAAAAAAATTGAGAGGCCTCCAAGGCTGACTTCAATCCATCTGACGGTTCATAGCACAACTGGCAGACAAGCAGAATCCATATTCTCACCTACTCCACAAAGGGGTAGCATACAAATGGGATACAAAATGTGAAGAAGCATTTAACAAAATCAAGGAATACCTACTGACACCACTAGTGTTAATGCCACCTATCCCAAGAAAGCCATTGATCTTATATGTTTCAACAACAACAACATCCCTTTGAGCTCTCCTAGCTCAGCATGATGAAAATGGAACGAAGAGGGCCATCTACTATATCAGCAGGACAATGGTCGGTCACAAGCTAAATTACTCATTCATTGAGAAAGCTTGCCTCGTAGTAGTGTTTGCATCCCAAAAATTCAGACATTACATGTTGGCACACAAGATAAAGCTCATTGCGAAAATTGATCCCCTCAAGTATCTCCTATCAAAAGCAATGCTCACAGGCATAATGGCAAAGTGGGTAATGATATTATCAGAGTATGACATCGAGTATGTAGAGCGGAAAGCCATTAAGGGAAAAGTTATTGCAGATCAACTAGCAGAAGCACCCATGTATTATGAGAATCCTCTTGTCTCAGAATTCCTAGATGAATCCATCTTTAACCTCAATGTAACTGACCATTGGAAACTATACTTCGATGGTTCATACACACAACATGGATCAGGAGCTAGTATCTTCTTCATCACCCAACAAGGGGAATGCATACCGAATTCATACAAACTAGCATTTCCTTGCACAAACAACATCGTGGAATATGAGGCTTTGACTATAGGCCTCAGGATAGCAGTGCAATGGAATATCATAGCTCTCAAGGTGTACAGGGACTTTTAGTTGATTATAAATCAGGTCAATAGTGAATATTAGACTAAGGATGATAAGCTCACTCCATACAAGAAATTGGTGGAGACTCTAAAGGAAAACTTCATTGACATAACATTCGAGTAGATTATGAGAACCAACAACAGAGCAGTAGATGCCATGGTTACAATTGGGTCTCTATTATACATCCCTCATAACGTGCCGAAATATGAATTTTTGATTAAGCAGCTTCTCGTTCCCACATTCGAGGTACCGGAATCAGAATATGTGTGTGAAATCATTGGTCTAGATGATCCTTGGTACCATGACATCTACACATATCTTTGCATAGGAGTCATACCCGCTGACCTACCATCGAGCCTAAAATAAACCTTTATCAAAAAGGCATCTAGATTTGTCATCCTAGGTGATACCTTATACCGTAGAAGCATAGAAGGTACCTTGATACGCTGTTTAAATGCTGAGGAGGCATTAACTGCTCTAATCGAGGTTCATAACGGTATTTGTGGCTCACACTCGAGTGGAATGACCATCACCAAGAAACTACTGAGGATGGGGTATTACTGGCCCACAATGGAAAGAGAAGTGCATGATCATGCTAAAAGGTGTTTACAATGTCAATAGCATGGGGACCTCATCCATGCTCCAGCTCAAGAGCTTCATCCGATTATCACACCATGGCCTTTTTCGCAGTGGGGACTCGATCTCATTGGGAAAATCACACCCACCTCATCCAATGGCCATAAGTTCATCATAACTGCAACGAAGTACTTCACAAAGTGGGTGGAAGCCATACCCATGACGTATATCACTGGGAAGCAGATCTCAAAATTCATCCTGAACTATCTCATCTGTTGTTATGGTGTCCCACAAGCCATTATCTTAGATAATGGGACACCCTTCAAGAACCAGGAGGTTCCGACTTGTGCGAAATTCAAAATCCAACATTGCTTCTCCACCCCGTATTATCCCCAAGGCAATGGCCAAGCAGAAGCTACGAACAAAACCATCCTCAAAATCCTCAAGAAAATAGTCAATGACGCAGGTCGTGACTGGCATCTGCAGCCTAATCCCACCCTCTGGGCTTATCGAACTAGCATCCGCACACCCACCAGCACCACCCCCTTCTCCTTGGTCTACGGATTAGAAGCCGTACTCCCCATTGAGATTGAGCTCCCATCCCTCAGGATATCATTGCAAAATCTCATCACTGATGAGGACTACCGGGTATCAAGATTAAATGAGCTGGAGCTACTGGATGAGAGACGCATAGACACTTTGAATCATCTGCAAGTCTATCAAAATAGACTCAAACGAAGCTACAACAAGAAGATCAGAAGCAGGACTTTCCAAGTCAGAGAATTGGTCTTAAAAGAAAATCAGAAGAATGTCCCGAACCCTAGCAGCAAAGGAAAGTTTGAACCTAATTGGTTAGGACCTTTTGTCATCACATCAAGTTATAAATTAGGGGCATATCAGCTATCAACACCCGAAGGGGAACCTCTACAGGAGCCCATGAATAGCTCCCATCTCAAAAAATTTTATGCCTAATTCTTTCAGGGTATAAAACCAAAAATCCAAACAAAAAATCAGAAAAAGTCCTAAAAAAATGGTTACTTAGGTGAAAACCTGGCAAACAAGCATCTTGGTAACAACAAAAAAATAAAAAAAGAAAAAAATCCAAAAAAATCAAAAAAAGGATCAAAAAAATCGTCCTCTAGTGAAAACCACTTTGGTGGCACTTTGGGAAAGTACCTTGGTGAAAACCTGGCAAACAGGCGCCTTGTGTAAATAAGCACTTTCCATCCACCAGGATCTTTATGGCTTGATCTGCATCATCCATCCATTTCACTTCCATCATCCATCGCATTTAGGTCTCACATCCATCACTCATCCACTCGCATCCGCACCATAGCTTGGTCCTATGTTCGTATCATTATCCCTCCTAGTACTACTCACCCATTCTCAAGGTCAGTTTGTCCTACCTTTATCGGGGTAGTCTATTGCATCACTCTGGGGGCACATTCTCATTGGATTAGATTCGTGTATATTCTTAAAGTCCTAAAATTAGAAAATCCAAAAACATTCAAAAAAGCACAAAATCCAAAAACATTCAAAACATATCAAAATCCCAAAAACAAGTCAAAAAGTCATTCAAAAAGCCAAAAACAGGGTTGTCTTGTCGAACTACGTCATCTCTGAGCTTGAACTTAGGCAAGGTTGATCTTTGATCATCCCTCGAGACATTTAGGTTAGTCCTATAGGAGTCCATCATAATAAACTGACATCTCATCATGTATATCATCATCTGTAAATCGATCAAGTTGTTAGTCAAACTACATGGTCTCTGCGTGTATAACGTAGGCAAGGCTAGTCTGTCGACCAGCCCTCAAGACCCCTAGGATAGGTCTTTAGGTTAGTCTCTTGGTCAAAATCTCAGAAATCCCCAAAACATTTAAAAAATTGAAAAATCAAAGCATTTACAAAGTCTTGAAAATAACAAAAACAGCCTCAAAACATTGCAAAAAAATATCAAAACATCCAAATATTTGAAAAATCCATCCACCTCATCTCGTTTTCCCCCGCAATAACACCACTCATAATAAATTGATCATCATTATCAACCTTCGGTGAAACAGTCAGAAACAAGTCCAGTAGGTTTAAAAGTGAAAACTCAAAAATGTCAAGTCTAAAGTCTAAGTTAGTGCATAAGCAAGTTGGTTATCTCTTCGTATCGGTAACACATCATCTGAAATGGTCCCATATCAATCATCCCTTATAAACGAAATGACGTGCCGCCATCCACTAGCATGACCTAGGATGAATCCTTCCTACAATGGGCATTATCTTTTAGCAATAAGTTTCAGTTATCATCTTAGAAAACACATCCTTTTTCCGTTAGCGGTATTGAAGAGCATCAGTTTGTTTGTTTACTTGGTCTTTATCTTTGGACTTATCTTATTTTGTGCTCATTCCAAGGACGTCTTGATGATATCCCAAAACAATGGATTTAGAGAAATAGGAATGGGGCAATGATCATTATCTTTTGTCTGTTGTGCTTGTTGGACGTTCTTGCAATATAACCTTGGCGAATACTTGCTTTGGTAGGTATGTATGGAAGAGGTCTAGGGCAACTTGTTGACTATTTCAGGGATAGGTTTACCTTTCCGTGTTTTGGTCTGAGGTGTCTGAAACTTCTGAAATACATCCTAGCAAGGTTTTCGTATGCCAGGTGTGAACAAGAATACTCCTATCTGATTGTCAAGTCAAAGTCCATCACATTGGGTACAACACCATCCTGGTTTTCTATACCTTGATGCATCGTACCACGTGTGTTATCAAACATAAGAAAATTTGGCCCTTTCAAAATCCCAATTCCTCGGCAAGTGATCATCATCATCACCATCATCTGCATTTGTGTCATCTTGCGTCTTGTTGAACTGACTTCTTGTCTCCTTACTGACCATGCTAACAAGGTACTATGACAGTTGATCATCATCACCATCCTCATCATCAATCCTACATCCACAAAATCATTAGCATATTGCATAAGCATATCATATAGAAATCATTAGCACATTGCATAAGCATATCATATAGGAAACATCGCATCATCATATAAACATGCTATCATGAACATCCATCAATAGGTGCATCAATGTCATTGCATTTCACCCATTACATTGCATCTCATGGCATTATATCGATCATTTCATAAACATTAATTTGCACTTCATAAACATTTCGTATTGCCATATATCATATAAATCATCACATAACATCTACAAAATCATTCCATAATCATTTTGCATAATCATAAGCAATAGGTATATAAGCATTTAATTCATTACGCATATCACTTTGCATTAACATATCATCGCATCACATACATCATCATTTAGTATAATAACATTTGCATCTCATAAAACCATTTTAGTAGCATCATATCACAACCATCGCATCATATTACATACATCCATAAATCATCCCATAATTAAGCATATTCCACACATCATTGCATATACCATAAATCAAATCATATCACATATTGCATTGGCATAAAATAAACCATCACAGAGCTAACATTATTGCACATCATATCATAGGTTAGCATAATATAGATCTGTTAGTCATAAATCATAATGCATACATCATTAGAAATAAAATGCATCCATAGAACATCACTGTAAAGCATATAGAAATAAACCATTCATGCATAAATAAAAGAACACATTGCATCACATCAAAAATCATCATCGACTCATATATATCATCAATGATACTATCATAGTACAAAGAATAATAATTGGATCATTGTACATATATGTCAATCAGTACAAAATGCCCATCAGGCTATCAAAAATGAGCCCATAAGGCACAAAAAGGACATCATAATATCTCGATCAAGCCCGATCTCTGTGGATGCTGCCCTCGCTCCTATCACCGTGACCCTCTGGTGGTCTATGGTTGGCCCGCTCTGAGTACTCAGGGACCTAGTCTGATCTAGGTACAGTGTCATGGTAAGCTCGGTGGTAGTACTCTATCTCTCGGATAGCATCCTTATAAGATCGAACCGACACTGTACCCTGGGACGAGGAGGCTGTCATGCTCTCAATCTGCTGCCTGCGGCCTAGCTCTGTGGCTACCTGTAGCTCTGTAGCCTATCTCTGCTACATAGCATGATCCCTCTCTGCTCTGAGCTGCTCCCTCTTAGCCCGTGCCTAGTCCCTCTCGGCCGTCACTGCCTGAACCTATGCCTGTAACTATAAAATCAAGGCATTTCGTGCGTCTGCCTGCCCTGCTGGCTGTGCCTGTGGCTGTGCGTGAGGTTGGTCCTCACCCTCGGCTCCTGGTGGTGGGACTAGTGGATCTTGCTACTAGTCCTGCATATGGACATCTCCCTAACCTGGTGGGACTAGGGGCACCAATGGTGGGTCCTCTCGAATCTTGACCCTAGGTCCTCGTCCTCTCGCTCTGCCTCTGACCTTGTGTGCCTTTGGATTCTCACTTGGAATGGTCAACCGTAGCGGAGGTCTGAACCAATCTCTATAGGCTTGCATGGTGCCCAGATCTGCCAAACCCTAATCATAGGCCCAAGGTCATGACACCAGCTGTCGAAAGCTATCAACTGCCTTCGCAATAGGAATACCAGGCCCCCATGACACCCGTGTCATGTTGCGTGCAAAGACAGCTACATAGCCGTTGTCTGGCCGATCCTGTTGCTCTTCGAACTGATGTTGTGTGCGCCCGGGCAGGTACCGCTCGATCATGGTGTGCTCCCGCCCTTGCATGTATTGATCTTGGTGGCAACAGAAGAGCTGATTTGCATTGTCGGCCCATTCGGGCCGACCAAGATATGGTCTCCAAGTAAACACAAGCATCTCATCTAGGACCCACCTCCAGTAGGGGATCCCATGCTCACCAGTGTGTGTGAAGGACACACCACCTTTGTATAGTGTCACGAGGGAATCCTCTGCCCCCATTGGAACTAGAACGACCCGTGGACGTAGCACAAAAATATGCTCCCATGCCCAAACATGAAGGAGTGTCACCCCAACTCGTAACACTCTGCCATCCACATAGACATACTCGTGGAGATCCCTGTAAAGTGAAGCCAGAAGGATGGGTCCCCATGCAAACCAAACCGGCCTGTCTCAGACCATCCTCTCCCAGTAGTATCCCCAGCCTAGACTAAAATACCACCCTCGTCTATCTGGGGCAACCAAACTCGAAATGATCGCTGCAACTGCCCAGTGGAAGGGAGGTGCTATGACTCTGTACCACTCCAAGCTCGCCTCCAGCGGCATAGTTTGTGATGGCCTTGCAGTTTGAGTTTCCTCAAACTCTAATGCTGGACCCTAAATTCAGCCAAAGAGTGCCACCGTGGTGCACTTTAACCCCCAGCGTCGCAATTTGCATGAAAAGGGCGCCGCCACGACACACCTTTCCCAAACTGGCCCGCCGAGTTTATAAAGTCCAAATTGCATTGCTGTGGCGCTAAACAACGTCGCTGCGACGCAATAAGGTAATTAGCGGTGCACTTTAAACACTGAGCGGTGCTATAATAGCGCCGCTGGAGGCGAGCTCATCTTTAAACATGTAATAAATGCATTAAAATGAAAAAAATGAAGCTTCAGTTAGGGTCACATACCGGGGCACTGATGCTAGGTGGCCGCTAATAGGTCCAAACTTGGTTTGAAATGTGTAGAGGAAGCTATCATTGCGCCATATCATCGGAGGGTCAAAGCTCGAATCTCAAGGTTTGTTAGCGGAGGTGTGCGAAAATGACTTGAAAGTGACCTCTCGGGCCCCTTTTAAGCCTAAAAATTAGGGTTTTTTGACCCTCTAGGGCTGTCCTGCTAGGGTTTTGGACCCCCGAACCTGTTTACGTCTGTTCGAGGCTTGTTTTTCATCATTTTATTGCATTTAGACACATTTTTAGCCTCTCGGACCCCTTTCGGACCTGTCAGGCACTTTGTTACCTTTTTTCGCGAGATCACCCAAAAAATTAAAATTTTCATCCAATCTCTCGAGGGGGCATTATATTGGCATATTTCTCTCACTAGGCAGTAGTGGGGCAAGTTTTAAATATTGATTTTTTTTGGCTTTGATCAAGATCGTTTATTCTTTGAACCAATGCAACAAGTGCATTGCTTCAAAGAGGGGCAAAATGTAGACATCGAAAATATACTGATTGACATTGTGCATCTGATCCTGACTTACTAACATCGCTTCTTCCTAAATCATCCCTCGGTCTAACCATTTAATCAAATTCCCCTATCTGATTAAATTCATCAATATTCGTCCCTTAATTAAATAAATCATTTTATCTGATTAAGTCAATTCGTTCTGTTAATTAAATCAATCCATCTGATCTAATTATCCCTATTTAATTAAATAATCAATTTATTTAATTAAATCTCTAAAGTCTGTCCATTAAATTAAATAAATTAAAACCTTATTTGATTTAATCTAACACCATCCCTTTTAATTAAATAAATCAAAATCTTTATTTAATTAGCCTCTTATCATATTCCTCTCTTATCTGATTTAAATAAATCCATAAATCTAAGTCAAATAAGTCACATCATCTAATCTCCTATTAAATTAATTAACCCTTGATTAATTTAACCTCATCTCATGTCACACCCTCTAGATAATGCAAGTTGCTCATGAAAATAGATTTAATTCATTTATTAAATCTCTATTTTCCTCACAAGGCATCTTTTGGAATATTCTCTCAATTTGAATTCAAAAATTCCAAGTCAACATGTACATCCAACAAGGCATTTAAAATCTCTTACATGTCCTTTGCTTTGAGCCAAGTGGCATTTATTGCATTTTACCTTCCCTCTTACATGTCATTTCAACAAATTTGAATTTCAAATATTGGCATTTATTGGCACAAACCCCAAATCTTGCACAACCATCATCCATTCATAGCTTGACAAGTGGCACCATATATTGGATGAATGTTAGTCCCACACTCAAATTTGGGCATTCATCCATCTTGAAATCCCTATAAATGAAGAGCTCCTCTCCTCATTTCATCATCCACAATCCAAGCAAAGTTACCATGCTAAAATACTTAGCCATTCTCATCCATCATTTGAATTCTAGCTAGACTTTTTGCAGATTTGGCTTGGAGTTCTCATCTTTTGTCAAAGTGGATCAACATCATCTTCAACACATCAAGATTTCATCATAGGTATTGGGAAAGGGCCAATTTTCATATCAAATTGGCACCAATTCCCCCATGGGATCAAGTGTTTGCTAATTAAATTAGGATTAAATCTAGTTTTTATCATTTTCATTGTGTTCTTCATTATTTTCATTCCTAGTTTGATTTGTAAATGGATTTCATGGGGAATCCTTCTTTTGGCTTGTAATTCCTTTTCTAACTCGTTTATTCATGTTGTTTTGCAGGTACTAGGAAAAGGGTTTGCATAGTATCTAGAGAAACTGTCCATTAGTGATGACATTTCATGTCCCACAGTTAGGTCCACAATCATGTTGATGTTGGGTAGAGGGAAGTCATCCTTCATGCATGCCTTGTTCAGATCCCTAAAGTTAGTGCAAATTTTGTATGCTCCCAGTGGATTTCAACACTGGCGCAAGATTAGATACCCACTCAGGATAGTCGATGGGTCTAATGAAGCCCACGTCTAGAAGTTTCTAAAGTTCTACTTTGACCAAGAGTGCTATCTGTGGATGCATCTTGTGCAGTTTTTGTTTGACAAGTTTAGCTCCAGGGAACATTGTTTGGTGATGTACTACTAAGGCAAGATCTAGCCCTAGCATGTCTACATATGTCCACGTAAAGTTGATTTTGCACTCATTGATAAGGGCCAAGAAGTTTACCTTTTCTTCAGGATTGAGTGGTGTTGCATGATATGTTATTTTTGATGTCTTTGTTGTGCCAACATTGATAGGTTCATAGTCTTCTACTAAGAGTGTTGATTTCTCTTGATATTCTATAGTGGGGAGATTGAATCCTCCATCTTTTGTGCCTCAGAGAGGTTTTCACCCTTAGATGCATCCTTTTTTTTTCTTTATCCGATAAAGCCACATTGTGGTTTTCTTTAGGGGACCTCTTTTTGATTTTTAAAATTTTTGGTTTATTTTGCAACTAGAAGATGCAATCTCCCCTCCAAAATATGCTCCTTGGTCAAGCTCCATTATAAATCCTACCTTATGATCTCTTCGTAGCATATCAGTTTGATTTCCCATGAACTTTGCAATAGCCTCATCATTCTAGAATGTGTCCAAAGAAGGTATATGATGTTGTTGGTCCTAGTCTATTAACTATGGGTATAACAAAGGTATTTTGTCATTAGTATCAGTAAAGATTATGGAGGTTGTAGCTAGGGTAAGGATATTAGATTTATCAAGGCTCCATAGGCTTAATAGATTATACTCACTAGAGGAATAGGAATCCCATTCATATTCCATGGAATCCATTTCAATGTAGTCATCGTCAAATGTAGGTTCAACAATGATAGTATTTATGTTGAGGTTTTCAAACATGTTTTGGATATACAAGTAGTCATCTAGATGATCACAATTATTCGATGTATCAATATTGGTAGAAGGAGCTTCTTCCTCATAAGAGGTGCTTTCAGTGCTTGGGGTAATCATGTTTGATGAATGGTAACCTAGTCCAAAATTCTTCAAGAATTTTTCTATAGTAATTGGTTCTCTTCTACCTTGTCCATGTAAACCAAGACCATCTTATCCCATGAATTGGGAATGCTTTTTTCTATCTTATATCCTTTATTTTTTTCATCAATAGGAAGGGGAGGTAGTGGTTGTTCCTATCCTTCTTTGTAAATCCATGAAGATAGGTCTTCTTCACACAATTCTTCATCTTGCATGTCTCCCCACTTGGCGAAAATGGTGGGTTTGACTACCATTGTAAAAGCTTGAACATGTTTGATCTCTTTTGGTCCTCCATATGTATTTGGTGTTGGGGAAGCATTCCAATGAAAAAGGATTGGTTGAAGTGGTATTCCCCACAACCCTTGTCAAGCACTTAGATCTTGAGATAAAAATTTTGTGGTTCAATTGACGAAGTTGTAGTGGAGGGTGAATCTAGTGATGATGAGCCCACGTATGAAATGGAGTGGAAAGATATATCATTGTTGGGTATTTAAAGAATCTTTTTATACTTATCCTCCAATTTAGCACAGTAATAAAAAGGTTCAGGGTCAGCATATATGGTAACTTCCTTATCATTATAAGGAAATTTCAAGAAATGATGGAATGTGGAAGGGATTTCTTGGAAGGCATGGATCCATGGTCATCCCAAGAGAAGGTTGTATGGTAGCTTAAGATTCAACACTTGACATGTTGTCTCTGCTATTGTTGGCCCAATTTGAATAGGAAATTTGATGGTGCTGGCTCCATGTCATCATAAGCTCTGATGGTGATGCTCTTATTCTTATCAATTACATCATTAGAATATCCCAATTGTTTTACTAATTTTAGGGTACAAATGTTTAGACCTACACCGTTGTCTATCATTACTCTTTTGACTTTGTGTTTATGGACACATACTTCTAGATAAAGAGCTTGATTTTGGAAAGAATTTTGTGGAAGTTATTTCTCAGAAAAGAAAAAATGATGGTTGGAGGTGATGTTACCAACCATGGCTTGAAATTGATTTGTGTTGAGGTCATTAGGGACAAATGTTTTGACAAGAGATTTCTCCAAGATTTCTTTATGGGTTTGCAATAACTTCAAAAGCTCAAGGATGAAGATTAAGGCATGAGTTTTCTTAAGTTGTTCCATAATGTTGTAGTCATTTGATGGCTTACTTGTGGCTTTTATTGGGGGCAGGGCTCCTTGGATTGTAACTTTCCCTCTTCATGTAGCTACATGACACTCAATATTTCCACCTAGTATGGTTACAACTTGGATGGTATGATCATTGTGAGAGATGTTTCCTATGAGTTCGTCATAGGTGAAGTTGGATTTATGATAATATTGCTCTGTACCCTTGTTGTTTCCCCTAGAATGGTCAAGGATTGGATCCTTGTAGTTTTTTAAGTCGTTATTTCTAGGATGATGTTCTATGTCAACTTCCACCTTTTCAATTAAATATTGCACGATGTTCTTGAGCCTCATGCAATTGTTGGTGGTATGCCCCTTGATTATGTGAAATTCAAATTGGTTGTTCTCATTATACCAAGGGGGTTTGAAGTTAGGATCTTCATAGTTTTTTTTGTCATTAATGTTGATGATGTTCTTTTGGACTAGTTTGTGCATAATCACCTCAAGGGATTCTCCCAATGGAGTAAATTTTCTTCAAGGTTAGTCATATTGCCTTGGTGGCCTCCTTTCATTATCATGTCCTTGATTTTGCTATTGGTTGTTTTGAGGATAACTGATTTGGTTGTTCTATTGATAATTGGGTTGGTTGTTTGGTGTGTTGTTTTAAGTGTAGCTTTGTTGGTTTGTTTGAAAATTATTTTGTGGTACATTGGGATTTTTTATGTTTCATACAACCTTAGCATCAACCAATCTGTCATTGGTTATATTTTTGTTCTTAGCCCATATCTTTGGTTTGTCATTTGAACTGTAAGGTTGATCCTTAGGGTTATAGATTTTAATTACTCCCCTTGCAATGAATTCTCTTTTGATTAGCAAACCCTTTCAATAGTTTCCTCAAAGTTGCTAGGACACAATACAATGAGTTGGTAATTGATGTCTGCGTGCACGTTGGATATAAATATGTCTACAAGTTGTTTCTCTAGGATGAGTCATTTACATTTTCTTACTTTGTGTCTCCATCTTTGTAGATACGAAGCAAACGATTCACCTTGAGTTTTATTTTTTAGAGGTGAGTGATTGTTATATCCTATTCTATGTTGTATGAGAAATGATTGAAAAATTTATCTAACAACTCATCAAATATTCTGATACCTGGAGGTAGATGAGAGAACCAGTCAATAGAGGAATTATCAAAACTTCATGAAAAAATTCTCATTAAGTAGGTATCATGCATTGTAGTTCCATGGAAGATACTAAAAAATTGTGTACATGCTCCATTGGATCTTCTTTCCCCTATATTTGTCAAATTTTTGTATTTCAAAGCCTTTGGGAAAAGGTATCATGGATAAGTTTTGATCAAAAGTATATGGAAAAATATCTTGTAGAGCATAGCTCTTCTTTGGATTTCCAATTTGTATGTCTAATATTCTTTGATTGATGGTTTGTAGTTGCATGTTTATGTCGTTAGTTGGTGCACTTGCTTGAGGATTTTGTACTTTGTAGCCCTATTGTCCTATGAAATTTGTTTGGTCATAAATGAGATATTGTGTAGGTATGGGTACCTTGAAGACCATGTTATGTGTAAGGAATATTGGGTCCTTGTTGTGTGTTGTAGGTATGTTGGGTTTGTGGTACACCTTGATATTGATTTTGAGGGATACCTTGGTATTATGTTTGAGGTACACCTTGTTGTTGTGGAACATGAGTTTGAGTTTATCAAATACCATGATGTGTTTGGGGTATACCATGGTAGTGGGTTTGTGGTATCCTTTGTTGTTGTAGGTTTTTGTTGAGGAGTACCTTGGTAGTTCGTTTGTGGTACACCTTGTTGTCGTTGTTGTTGAGGGATACCTTGATGATGCGTTGGGGGTATACCTTGATGTTGTGTACCTTGGTAGTTTGTTTGGGGTATACTATGTCATGAATTTTGAAGGGTACCTTGGTAGTTTGTTTTGGGTACACCTTGTTGTTGTGGATTTTGTTGAAGGGTACCTTGGTAGTTCATTTGGGGCACACCTTGTTGTTGTGGATTTTGAAGGGTACTTTACTAGTGTGTTTGTGGCACACCTTGTTGTTGTGGATTTTGTTGAAGGGTACCTTGATAGTTCATTTGGGGTACACCTTGTTGTTGTGGATTTTGAAGGGTACCTTGGTAGTTCGTTTTGGGTACACCTTGCTGTTGTGGATTTTGAGGGGTACCTTGGTAGTTCATTTGGGGTACACCTTGTTGTGGATTTTATGGAAGGGTACCTTGGTAGGTCATTTGGGGTGCACCTTGTTGTTGTGGATTTTGTTGAAGGGTACCTTGGTAGTTCATTTACGGTATGTATTGTTTTTGTGAATTTTATTGAAGGGTACCTTGGTAGTTCATTTGGGGTACACCTTGTTGTTGTGGATTTTGTTGAAGGATACCTTGGTAATTCATTTGGGGTATTCCTTGATGTTGTGAATTTTGTTGAAGGGTACCTTGGTAGTTCATTTGGGGTACGCCTTATTGTGGATTTTGTTGAAAGGTACCTTGGTAGTTCATTTGGGGTACACCCTATTGTTGTGAATTTTATTGACGGGTACCTTGATAGTTCATTTGGGGTACACCTTGTTGCTGTGGATTTTGTTGTGATTACCCTTGTTGATATTGTATGTTATTTGAAGGGTCAATATATGATGTGTATTGTGGCATGTATTGTCCCTATGATGGGAAGTTACCTTGTTGGTCCACTATTAGAAGGATTCCCATGTTTTGCATAGTGTTGTGGCATGTTTTGAGTTGAGTTTCCTTGATATTGTTGTGCCACTATTGCTTTCTCAATTCATGATAGTTTCCTAAACAATGGGTTATCCATAGATTGTGTTTTAGGTTGATCATTGTTTTGTGAGAGAAAGGGTGGTATGTTGGGATCCGACATTAGTTTTGGTACTTGTCTAACTACTGTTTGATCTCCTAGTGGAATAAGATTTGGATCCTTAAGAATGTCCACATTAAAGTCTATGGGTAGTTTGGCACCACTTTGTGCTAGTGTAAGGAAATACGAGTTTACATTCTTCCCAAGCATTTTTTCCATAAGATTTTTCATTTTAGGATCTTGGGAGTACTCTAAGAGTTTTTCATCAGTAAGTTCCTCATCACTATCATATTCTTCTATGATCATGTCCTTGGGATTTGGAAGTTGATTTTGACTATCAATCATGTTTTGGTGTCTGAGTACTTCCTCATTACTAGGTGGTTGATTTTGTGTTGCTTTGAATGTGGGTTCTGTTTGAGGAGTTGTTAGGTCACTTGGGTTGTAACCCCATGATTGAGGTTCCTTATTAGTGGTGTTTTTCATGGGTGCACTTGAACTAATCTTGTTGGCTTGCATCCTTTTCTTGTGTTGAGATCTCATGTTTGTCATACACAAGTTCAAAAACCTTGGGAAATTTTGTGATCACTAATTATGAAATGGAATGGTGTTTTATTTTTGGGACTTTTTTGTTTAAAAATAATGATGTATGAAAATGATACGTGAAAGCCTCTTGGTCAAAGGTGTTGATGGTTTGTTATGGATTGTTTGGTACTCAAGACTCTAAAGTATGAGTGATTTTGGTGGATGTTTTTGCTATGATGCTATTTTTTGGGACACAAAGTGTATACAAGACTTGGACTGATATTTTGCTCTATTTTGGAGGATATGTTGATACTCTACTTGAACTAGCCTTGAGGTTACAAGAAAAGGTTGATGCTAATATCCCAGAAAATGAGAGCAAGAGGATAATCCAAGTTGTTTGTGTTTGATTTGTGTCTTAAAACTAGGTTGATGTTTTGATTTGCAAATGGATATAGAAAGATGGCTGATATGAATTGTTGTAGGTTTGATTGTTTATGTGTCAAATGATAATGGATTAACCATTTTAGGATCAATTTTTGATTTGAACCAGAAAATAGGACAGTAGTGGTCTCTATTAGGACAATAGCGACAATCTTAAGGATAATAGCAGTTGGAACATAGGATGACAACGGTCAAACTTTGAGCAATAGCGGTCTCTATTTCAATTTGTGACTGGTAATAGAGAAGAGAATATTGGAAATTTTGATAGAAGTGATAATTTCTAGGACAATAGCGGTTGATTTGTTAGGATGACTATGATAGGTTTATCAAGAGTGATCTTTGTTTTAATTTTTCTGATTGGTGAACAAGTGAGCATAATAGCAATCATTTTGACGAAAGCAGAAATGTTTATGACAACAATGGTCAAATATTAGGACAACATTGGTCAAAATGTAGTACAATAGAAAAAAAATTCAAGACAAAAGTAGTAGGAATGTCAATAGTGACCTTATTTGTAGATTTTCTAGTTTTGTTTAATAGTAGTTTGTTGGACAAGTCTGCAGTTTTGAGATGTTTGGTTGATTTGATTGTTTTGAGAATTTTGTCTGAGATTTGGCAAGTGATAAAGCACATCAATAAAAGTGTATAAAAATAACTGTAATATTTTGATGATAAGGGGACAAAATCAACCCATGTTTAAACCAATAACAACATCAAAACATATCAAGCAATATTATCCCTAAGGTCAAATTGGACAATGGTGACACTTTCAGGCCCACAACTCAAAAGTTCCTTTGAAGTAAGGGTAGGGACACCCAAAGGGATGCATACACTTAAGTATTTCAAGAATGGATAGATAGGGGCCTCCTATAATGGAAGGATAACCCAAATCACCCTCTCCTCGAAAAGCTACAAGTATCTTATACTAAGCTGGGGATTTTGTCTCAATTCAAGGGAGTTCATATAGTGAGTAAAGTTCTTTAGAGTACAATGCATATCTCTTGCATTGAACCGTGTTTCCAGGTAGAATATCTTAATCAAAAGGTTGGTAAAACTAATTCAAAGCTCTTAGTCACTGGTCAAGGGATTGATATCCGGTGAGTGCATAGTAAGCCACTTAAGAATTCAACCACTCCTACTAGGGGCACTTATACACAAAGGTACCTTCCCATTTTGAATGGAACTACATAGCTAAAGCTAATACCAATTAAATCTTGACTTTCACTGAAATCATTTATATAGTAGCTTGAGGGAAATTCTGCTTTAGGTCACCTTCAAGTTATCCTTTTGGGATATGTCTCTTAGGTAGGCCCAATCTAAAGGTAATGCTTGAAAAGAAATGATTGCAAAACCCAAAGTGATTTGTGTCACCCAAGATCATCAAAAGACACAAGGGGAGAGGATACACACTTGGTTTTCCAAGCACAATGAACATGGTATACAATTCATAGTAGTTTCTTTTTAAGCCCAAAATTTGAAGTGTGTAAAGATGCTAATTCGATTTAGGTACACCAAATTCAAAGTGTTTGAGACTTCAAGAAAGATATATCAATTTGCAAATAAAAAATGATTTGTTCAATTTTATAACACCAAATTGAATATTTCTAGTTGCATTGTTCATCTTAGTAGTGTCAACAAATGAAACTACATTTGTTTTAACATCAAAATGAAAACATTCAACTTTAGGAGCACTAAAAAAAATGCATGATATTTCCTTGTTCAATTTAATAAGCGCCAATTGAAATGTGATATTTTCTTGTTCATTTTTAAAAGCACCAATTGAAATGTGAGAGTTTCTTGTTTAGTTTTAAAAGCACCAATTGAAATGTGAGAGTTGCTTGTTTAGTTTTAAAAGTACCAATTGAAATGTGAGAGTTGTAGGTTCAATTTTATGAGCACCAATTGAAATGTGTCTTAACTACAAGATGCTTTAAAATTGAAATGGCCTTGGACCATTCGCCAACTATGCAATAAAACTGTTAGTTGTTCTCATGAAAAAATGTGCCATAATCCTACAAGGGCTACACCAACAATGTTAGAAGCTTCCCAAACACAACAAACAACTAATTGTTAGAGTTAGGAAAATTGAAAAATCAGAAAAAAACTTGCACATTGGAACAAAATTAAAATAGAACAATAGTGGATCTATTTAGTATAGTAGAAGAATTCTTCTTTGGAACAAAAATGACCAAATCAGATGATAGTGGTCAAGAAAAGTACAATCGGGGACCTGTTTAGGACAATAGTGACCCTATAAAAGTCAAGTTATGTTAGAAACCTACAAAATAAAATAGACAATAGTAATTAAAATGACAATAGAGAGCCTGTTTAGTATGATAGCAGCCATATTTAGTACGACCACGGTAAAACCGTGTAAACAACTGTGTGAAAATTTTGGAACTTCTGTGTTTCAATTATCAATAGCGTTTCAGAACTTGTAATTGTTCACAAAAAATTGTTAAATGATTAGTGTTAAGGACCGAGGTCCCACTAGGCATGCCAATTAATGTAAGGGGGAAATCATAAGGAAAATGAGCAACGAATTAAACTAAATTCAATTCGAAATAAGATTAAATTCCAAACCCATACTCATGAAATGCGAAATGTAAACATGAATTCAACCTAATAAGAAACTAATAAACTTAAATGAATCCAAAACAAAACAAGTCTTACCATACCATGTCCAAGTTGTATTCGTATTGATAGATGTTGGATTATTTGTTATCAATACAAATCCTCCATTGGTTGTTTGCAAAAGCTTCAAAGTGTATTAATGGTGAACTAGAATAAGATGACAATAACTCTTAGTATGCTCAAGAATTACTTGCTTAGTGCTTCACTATGAAAATTCTAGATGATTTGTGAGAAGGTAGAAGATTGTTTTATAGATTTCCTATTTCAAGATGAACAATCAAGATTCAGTAGTAAAAGATCATGATCAATGCTTGAGAATCGTTGAGAGGAAATAGATTGGCCAGTTAGCTTCTTTGATTGATCTAATTAAGTATTTTAATTGCATAATAAGAGGAATTAGATTGCATAATCTGGGGGATTGAAGAATTCAAATTGAGTAGTTAGTGGGATTGAGGAATTAGGTTGAGTGGTTAGTGGGATTGAAGAATATATGAGTTAGTCAACCAATTAGAGTGAGAAATTAGTGGTAATGATTTAATCAATCACAAAAATGGGCGAGGATAATTAATTAATTGAATAACTAATTAATATTAGAGATGAACATGCAAGTCATGCTTGACTTTAAGAAATAAAGATGCATTTGTTTGTTGACTATGTTGAATTTATTTCAAATAATTAATTTAATTATTTAGGTTTAGAAAGGGGAAAGTGATTTAATTAAATTATTAAATGATAGCAAATTAATTGAATTAGATGAATAGGAATATTAGTGACATGATTAAATATTTGATATTTATTTAATTAATCATGAGGAATAAAGTTAAATTAGTGATGAAATAATCAAATAATTAAAGATTATTCAATTAATAGAGGAAAATAGGGTTAATTAGTAAAAATGATGTTAAATACAATTAGATTACTAAGAATGATGCCGATAATGAAAAAAATTCATTCAAGATGTGCAATATGTGTTAAGTCATTTTTACACATCTATAGAAACAATGATAACAATATTAATGGAACATGTTGCACTTGCAGAACAACATGCACACAATTTTTATGTGAATAAATGACACAATGACAAATAAAATAAGAAAAATTCACTTGTGCATAAGAAATATGGCACAATGAAAGACTAATTATCTTTGGATAAATACACCATGACAAACATACAAGAGAGGGGATGCCACCAATGACGATTGGTTATAAGCCCATGATTACATTCTATCACAACACCACACAAGGATAGGATGAGGGAATCATCAAAATAAAATCCACATCCATACAAACTTAACTACTCTAAACACAAGGGAAAAACTTCACAAGATGTTTCCTAACTAGGAGGGACAAACTCATTGATTGAAATGATGACGAGTCTCTTCCAAACAACCATATGATTTCTAAGATAAGGAGATACCATAAATACTCAAAGATAACACATATGGATATTCTCTAAACATCCCTAGACTCCTAAGACCATGGGAAACAACTTTTATTGACAATGTTTCCCAATACAAGGCCCCAAAATACCTAATACCAATGAAGCAAACCAAAAGTGTCACATCTTGGGACACTAGCATCCAATTGGGACACTAGTGCCTAATTATAGTTTCCTTTAGGGGAACATCTATCCTTTAAAGTCACCTGAGTCCTTTCTAGGTGCGAGTGTCCCTAGCAAACCTCTAGTTGTTAGCGTCCTTGTAGGGGAACTAGTGACCTAGTAATTGAGCTTCCCCTTACCAAGGAAGGAGCTCCAAGACCCCCCAAGAACTAAGGAAACACTTAAATTCATATTTGAAACTTTGAGAACTCATCAAGCTCAAAACATGACTTTGGTTCAAATTGAGAGTTTGATTTCCTCGATCGTAGGACAACACTAACAAATGGAGGAGAAGATGGGGAGGAGTGAAATCACCTCCCTGATACTCCTAACTCTTGCACTAAGCAAGAAACCACTAAGAAAAGATATATTTTTTTAGATTTTACAAGACCTCACAAGAGGCTACCAAGGTGCCCTAAACGACACCAAACATAAGGAAGAGAGGTCCAAAATGCTCCTAAGTTCATTTTACCAATACATTGCATAAGCATAAACATATATAAAGTGAGCTTATTTGATTCTAACACCAATTCATGTAACTGCCAATTAGTTCACTATCCATTATCCATGGATTACAATCCATTTTAGTAAGAGAGGTCTAAAATAACATAATATTACAATTACATCAAATAGGACTTAAATATCCTTTACATATGCAATTTTCATCAATGAATCAAATGAAAGAAAACATGAAATACTTTATAATACATGAAGTTGTATTTGACTCCACCACAATTCTCTAATCCCCAATAGTGGTTTCCATGCCACCTAAACTCATAGAATCAAAAGGATCCACTCCCATCATACTAAGAGATCGTAAAATGGGCCACAAGAACAAATCTCACACCAAACACATTGGGAGAGGGCTTACACACACAACATACATGAATAATACACTCAACATAGAAATAATATAAATCACTTATCCATTACCACAAGATGGATCAAATACAAGTATTGTCAAATACAAGTCCTCATTTGGTACAACCATAAATGATATATCAAAAAACTATCATTGGGAAAAATCACCAATTTCACATCACAAAACCACATTGGGAAAACTCACCAATATCACATCATATAATCATCATGGGCTAACTCACCACTAAGATACCATAAGGATCATCATTGGGATGAATCACCAATGGGGGATCACAAACATAGAAGACATTAAGGTAAGATGCTAGATAACTAGTATGGATTGTCATCATAGTGTTCACTAGTATGAAGCATGCAAAATATAGTACCTCTCTCATAAATACAAGAGTTTTGACCTTACAAGACCTAACCTTCCTAAGTTGGCATGTCTTCCCAAACATCATTAGCCTTTACAAGTACTCAAAGCATGAGAGGGGTATCAATTATCTTAGTTAATTGATTACCCATGTTTCATTAATTATCACTTGATCAGATGAATCCTCACCTGTGATCAACCTAATTCCCACTTTGGGTTAGGGACACATTGGGGGCCAATCCCATACCTTCTTTAGTACCTTATTCTTAGGCTCTTCACACTCACTAATGAGTGTGGCATGTAAAATAATACAAAAATTCATTTTGATCCAAATTTCCTAACTATTTCAATATTTCATGAATTACACCTTTGTTCAAACATTCAAATTCATCATATTTCCCTGGAAACCTTCAATTTTTCTTAATATTTAACATACCAAAAACTAGAAAATTTCTCAAGTCTTTGTTAAAATTTATTCAAAAATTTATTTTTTTAATTTCAAAAATCTAAAAAAACTCTTTCATTGTAAATATGCCCAACAATGCACTTTTAAGGTTAATCCACATTTTACGTTTTTCCTAAAAAAATGGGCATTATAACCACATAATTTAGAAAATTCCAAAAGAATTCCTAAAACAATTTCTACATGTAAATTTTCCAAGTGAAATTTATTGGGAGGTTTTAACACTCCCCTAATCCTATTCCAACATTTAAAATTGAAAATAAATTAGAGAAATACCTTAATTTTTTCCAAAAACCAAATTGGAGAACACTTCAAGCACACCCAACATTTCAAATTAAAAATAAATTAAAGAAATACCTTAATTCTTTCCAAAAACCAAATTGGAGAATACTTCAAGCACACCTAACAAATCCATGAATCCAACCACAACCACATTCCCCTTCCCATTCCTATCATATTATATCCAATCTCATCCAATTTTTCTCACAAACGTATTCCCAATTCCATTTCCAAATTTTGGTAAGAAGAGGGTTTTGAGAGCCCATTTTCCCCAAAATAAAGAATTAGTAAAATGCTAAGTCCTTTTTCCCTTTTAATTCATTTCTTTTCCTACTATTTTCAAATTTTTATTTATTTTAAATTCTAAAAATTCCATTTAACAAATAAAACAATTTACCTTCATTCATTTGCAATAATGTAACAATACAATTAGATCAAATATAAATACACATTCCCACCCCAAGGATTTTTTGAAATTAATTAACTTAACTATATTTTCCCATTTTTTATGAAAATAACCCTTAGACATGAAAACAATCTTTTAACTCACCAAACATTTCTTTACGTTCAAAAAGGGAAATTTAAACTATCATTTAGATATTTTACCTTAATTTGATTTCATGATTAAAATATGATTAAATCATGCAATATGTAACTCATTAAATATTTTTACAAAAAAGCGTGAAATCAAGAAGTCATTTAAATTAATAATACACTACCATTTCACAACACAAAGGGATTTCATAATAATTTCTAACTCAAATTTGTGTTAATACTAGTCAAATATGACACATACCATACTTGATTTGAATACAATCAAGAAATAGATAGGGAGGCCCAATGTGATGTCTCTGAATTAATCACCATTGGGGAATAACTCAGAATGTAGCCAAGTTGAGAAACAACTATGTACTTGTAACCACTCAATGTATGTCAAGGTTACCTACTCAATGTACATATAGTTGAAGCATAACATAATGACCGAACAGGGTTTAATATCATAAAGCATAAAATAACATCCATACATCTATCATATAAATCATTCCTTGAATATAAATAACCATATTCATATTTAATCATAGTATATATCATGCATATCACTGAAATAAAGCATAATGATAAACCAAGCATATAAATATATAAAATTCCAACAATCGACATGTTGAGGAACCTCATCTTGAACATGTGGTGGTTCATACACACCATTTAGAACAAGAATAGCAACCACAAAAAAAATCACAAGAAAACGGTGAAGCTGAAATAATGATCCTGTAACTACAAGTTGCAAATGGCAAGGGCTACACACTTGCCCTCTTTTCTCATGTGTATTTTTCTATTGTGATGAATGTGCAATAACATATGTATAATTTTAATTGGTAATCTTATTTTCAGAATTGGATTCACATACATAAGTTAATATTACAACTTTGTTTCACCTCATTTTCCTTTAAGTGTTGAAGGTTTTTTTACTATAGTGGGAGCTTTAGGTTTTGTGGTATATTTCAGATTTGTGAAGAGGATTGTATACCATGGCTTATACCTCTTGCTAGAATATTGAGAACTTCAATTGAATGGTCTATGAGATGTGGAAATTACAGATGGAGGACTTCCTTGAAGAGAGAGATTAATGGTTTCTAGTTGCACAAGAAAGTAAACTAGTTGTAATGTTTGATGACAATTAGAATAAGTTAGGCAAGAAGGCACATGGAACCATTTGGTTTTTTGTTACGAATTCCATCCTTTTGAATGTCTCCACATAAGACACCTCATACAATTTGTGGAAAAGGATATGTGATATATATCAAATTAAAAGTTTTTCTAACAATTTGTATATCAAAAGTTGATTATATTCTTTAAAAATAAAAGATTATGACTATTGTAGAACATTTAAATGCTTTTAATTTGATTATAAGTTAGCTTGCATTAGTTGATGTTAAATTAGAAGATGAAGATAAATGTATCTTGTTTCTTTGTTCTTTTCCTAATTCTTTGGAAAATCTAATTATTTCCATAAGTAATGGTAATGTAGAGCCAAGGATGAGCACCATTATTTCC
The DNA here is from genome assembly GCA_007258455.2 of Sequoia sempervirens. Classification (NCBI taxonomy): domain Eukaryota; kingdom Viridiplantae; phylum Streptophyta; class Pinopsida; order Cupressales; family Cupressaceae; genus Sequoia; species Sequoia sempervirens. Next base: position 353,854 of record VDFB02252320.1, read on the forward strand.
ATACTACAATTTTAGAGGAGATGAGGATAAAGTCTATGAATATTGGCTCCCAAGATGTCTTGCATGTGTGAGGTAGATCTAAAGAGAAAGGGCCTAAAGGGGATAAAAAGAGGGATAATTCTACAAGATGTTCTAAAATCCCCAGAAAGAGCAAAGTAAAGTGTTGGAATTATGGAAAAATAGGGCATGTGAAGGTGTGTAGGAACAAGAAAAAGGGTAAAAGCAAGAAGTTGGGTCCACGAAGAGGGGAAATTTTGACCAAAAAATGCCACACAAAACACATACCCATTTTCAAAAAATTGGGTACTCGCTTAGGAATAGGCTCCTGAGCCTAAATACAAATGGGTACCTTTTATGCTTCGAGTACCCACTAAAAAATGGGTATGCATTCATAATGAGTATGCATTATGAAATGGGTACCTATTTTGAAAAGGTATTTATTTAAAAAAAATGACTATCACCTCATTTTCACTTGCAAACTTTCTGAGGTGATAGAGAGCAATGAAGGAAAATGGGTACACATTTTTGAAGCACTATTACCCCTAAATTGCAGTTGCCACCTCCTCCCTTCGACATATTTCACCTCAACGACCTCCAAGTTGTTTTTTCTATATTTTTTGCTTTATATTTGACATTTTTTGTTTGCAATTATGGTTTAGGGTTTGTTTATTTTATTTTTAATTAGGTTGTTCATTCTATAGTTTTTAAATTCTATTTGCAAATAAATTCATCAAAATAAATTAAAAACCCTAAATCCTAAACTGTAAACCAAAAAATCTATACCTAAAAACTAAAACCCTAAACCGTAAACCACAAAATCTAGACCTAGAAACTAAGACCCTAAACTATAAACCATAAACCATAAACCATAAAAATTAGACCTAAAAACTAAAACCCTAAACCCTAAACCACAAAACCTAAACCACAAAACTAAAACCCTAAACCCTAAACCACAAAACCTAAACCTAAAATCTAAAACCCTAAACCCTAAACCCTAAAATTGATCATTTTCAAGGATAAAATTAAATTCAAAATTCTTTACCATTTTATCCTATTTTTTTAATTTTAGGCTTTCCTTTCATATTATTCTCAACCCAAGTTTCCTTCCACCATATTGTAGCATGGAATTTCAACTTTATCTTTGCAAAATCCATTTTTGTAGGGTAATAAATATCCTCAAATTCTTGAAATATTCTTCAATATAGATCACTAAGAAAATCATTTAATTCTTTAGGGTCTCTAGACTAGACCAAGATAATTATCTCAATCTATTCCATTTTTCTAACCAATTCTAGTGAGGGATGCTATCACTCATCCTTTCCTATATTTATCTTCAATAATAATTTTATCACCTAAAGGACTTGCTTATGTTCATCATCACTATCATCTTCAATCTATGGTTCATAATACCTCTCCTTATATCCTCTTCTACCATGTCCAACTAAATATAGACATTAAACCAATCATATTTTAAGTGGTTCACAAATTTATTTCTAGTAACATAATTATGGCCTTTATGGATATCCAAGTATAGATAAATGTTTCAAACTTGATGTGAATTGGTTCAATTTTTGTTGGTTAGTCCACACAAAAATTAAACTTCACGATAATATTCCTTCATTAGAAACTTTCAAGCAACTAATATCAAACTTTTCTAGAAACTTTTTATTATATAAACTAATGTAGTTAAGGTCAAAGGCCCTCCAATTAGGGATTATCCAACTAGAAATTTCAAATCTATTTTTTTTTTAAAGATGCAATAATTTAATTAGTAGAAATATCATGTATGTAGAGAACATTTTTTAATATTATTTATTAAATTCACATAAGAGCTAGAGGTCCTACATATTGAACTAGGAATTGACCTTTAGTCACAAGCTAGATCTTAATATAGATTGAACTTAATGCATATCTTCTATTTTCACCCTTCTCATCAACATAAGATTTTTATATCTCCGTCTTCTTCCTCTAAGTTTCCTAGAATGTTTCCTCTTTCAAATTGTTTAATATTAGATAGGTCCATTTTTACTCTACTGGACTACTTACCTTCTCAAGTCTAATTTTGTTTATACTCAAATCATATTAGACATCTTTATATATAAAATATATAGAATAAATTATGGTGATCTATAACACATTAAACACCTATAATAGATTATTATGATAAGGATGGACACCAACTCAAACTTAAATGTTTTTCTCATTGGATAACCTTGGGATTTACCTATATTATCTAGTTTTAGTGTGTAAATTCACTAGTAACATGCACAACATTATCATTTTTACATATTTTAAGATAGGTTTCTCCAAATTTTATGTGGTTCCATACATTACCCCTCTTAGGACCTATAATTAAGTAGGTGCACCATAGAAAAAAGGACCTCTTTCTTGACATGGGAATAATTCATGATAAATTGGACTTAATGAGGCTTTGATTTAGTGTTGTGAGGTGTTTTACATGTCCACACTAGGTCTTGGACCCTTGAAAATTGAATAAAATGCATTTGTTAATGTCTTGTGAAGGTGTTGTAACACATTTCTACACATTTCTAGACTCTTCTCATTATAATTCATCTAAATATTCCATTTTTATTCCTTATCAAGTCCTATTTTAAAGTGTTGTAATGAATTGTAACAAGCTTTCACACTTTTCTAGGCTTGATTTCACTATTTACACCTTTCTTATGATTTATTTGACCCCTTTATGCCCTTATAAGGCTTAATAAAGTGTACTTTTGAATGTAAACCTGACAAATAACATTAAATGTGACTTAATTCCTGACACCCACTTTCACTATTTAAACCAAATATTTTGAAAGTGGTGAATGAGTCCCACTATACCTATTTCCTAAAGATTTTTGTAGATTTGGATACCCATTTGGTTAACGGGCCCTAATATAGTTTTCCAAAACTAGGATTGATTCGTCCAAAATGGCGAATGAGTCCCACTAGGCCTAAAAATTAGCATTTTCAAAATTTCAGAGTCATTTCTTGTCTCCAACAAGTTCTTAGGTGCACACATTCAATTTTACAGCTTTCGGTTTGGTTTAATTTGCATTTTTGTTCATTCTTTTAGGGTTTTTGCAAACATCACTATGTTTTCAAACATTGCATATTGCTTAGATTTTGCATTCATAATCAGCCAATTAGTTCATTTAGTTGCATTTAGATAATCTCATTTAGTCTAAATAACATCATACATTGCATAATTTGAGTGAACCTAGCTAGACTTTTGAGTGCGGTTTATCTCTCCTTTTAGGTGAAACATCCTAAGAGTGCAAGAGAAGCCTATAAGACCTACCCAAAAATGTATAGTTTAGTAGGTATAATTAATAATGATCACAATTCTTAAATACATGTCACACAATTTAGATAAGTTATTGTTATGTATAGTAAATAACATGATATAGGTTCCAACTAACTCTTTGGATTGAAAACATACATGTGATGATTAAGAACACATAAAAATAGAATAGAAAATCAGGTAGATATATTGTGGAATATAGGATCCCAACTACTTGACACACATTTATGGAGCCATAGTCATCCACTTGGAGAATATCATTTAAGTGAGTTTACTAGGTGTGATAGAAAAATTTGTGTTTTAATTTTCATCCATGACTTGTCAAGTGATAGGTAATGTAATGTTTTGTTTAAAAGGCTTGTTGGATGATGTCTTTAAGAGCTTAGGAAAATTCTAAAATTTAGTTCCAAAAGAGATATTTTAGCTTGTGTGGATTTCAATTGCTACATGCGATCACATTATTTAGGACCTTATTATCAAAAATATGGGATCAAGGGGGGAAGATTAATAATATTAGCTTGGGAAGGGAAGTTGGGATTCATATGTTTTTATTGTTTCATTGAGTGTCACATTGGGTACACGACTTTAATTGTATAATTTAATGTATGTTAGGGGAAGAGAATTGTTTGTATTTTCTATGACATAAATTAGTCTAAATTCATGTTGTGTATTTTTTAATGTTAAATTGAATGTGTCTTTAAATGATGTATTTTGAATTTGTGTTCAATGTGATTTTTAGTTCAAATTGTGTACATTATTTAATAATTAGTTTGTTGATATATTTTTTCTAATTGTTTAACATGTAGTGGCCCTTTCAACATGTAGAAAAATTTACCATTAGCCAATTACTTCACTATAGAGGAGATTATCTTACATAATGACCAACCAAAAAACCCCTCACCTCCACCCTCTCCATATCATAGCCCGCCACCTCAAAACCCCACAACTCCACCGTCTCCACCTCCTAACCCACCATGTCCTATATTTGATCAAACTCAGTTATGAGAAAACATCAATGTAAACTCAAATATCATTCAAGAAAATATCAATTTTATAAAAAAATGAGACTAACATTCCCCCCATTGGTATGATTTTCATATTCGATGCAAATTGTTGTCGACTCTATTCGATCCATCGATGTGGACTTAGATAGTTTCCATCGATGGAGAGAAGAGAGGATGCAATTTTATGCAGATGGATTATCTTATAAAGAGATACAAGACCTTCATATTAGCAAACAAACCATTTCCCAATATTTCATTAACCCCCATACTAACCAACCAATTCCACACCTCGATCCTCTCCACCTCCTAACCCACCATGTCATATATTTGATCAAACCTAGTTATGAGAAAAAAACAATGCAAACTCAAATATAATTCAAGAAAATATCAATTTTATAAAAAAATGAGCCTAACATTCCCCCCATCTGGTACAATTTTCATATTCGATGCAAATTGTTGTCGAATCTATTCGATCCATTGATGTGGACTTAGATAGTTTCCATCGATGGAGAGAAGAGAGGATACAATTTTATGCAGATGGATTATCTTCTAAAGAGATCCAAGACCTTCATATTAGCAAACAAACCATTTCCCAATATTTCATTAACCCCCATACTAACCAACCAATTCCACCCAATAAAAAAAAAAAATTCAATTAAATGGTGTAGGCACCCACATATATCTACATATTTTTGGGAAAAATGGTGGATGGTATTTGATACTCCACCACATGCCAATTGTGAGGTGTCCCTTTATTTTTTGAGAAAATTATGGGTTGAGTTTGAGTTGGGTGAAAAACTCAACTATTTTGATATGAGGTCATTGTAGGGAGTTGGGTGTGGCATGCCCCAAAATAGTGTAGGAGCACGTGTCGATCCTCAAAAATGTGCTTTGATTCCATTGATTATTTCTCCTGCATCTCTTGGTATTCCTGCTCCATTTCAACACCATATGATGATGTCGACATTAGGAGCATTGAGTTCTCTTTGAGGAGACCTCATTGATCAGGCTACCCACATGGCAGTTGAAGTGGGTGATAGAGAGAATGGAGGAGATGGTCCTAGTCATCCATGCTATGGGAATACTTAGTCATCCACTTCAAATGCACCTACATCAATGGTGGAATCATTTTAAGAATTACCATGTTTGAAAATCATCCTACACAGGTATGTACATCTTTAGGCACATTTTAATTTGTTTGAAATATGCAAAATTCATGTTTAATAAACATTAAATTATGTATAATATTAATTTGAAGTGTTTGGTGTAGATGCATGTTCATAGGATGCCATCTCAATATGATTGTGTTAGTTTTACATTGACAGTTGTACAAGTGGGTACACCTTACGATTAGGTAAACCAATATATATATTTTAATTTATGTCCATATCTAATTTAATTTGAAATTGTACACGTGTGAAATAGTATATTGTATCTATGCAGGGAAGTCATGTGATATCCATGGCTAACCAACCACAAGGTGTGGCGAGTGCTCCTGAGTCATCATCAACTTTTATGCATGGGCCATCTTTGGTTCATGTTTTTAAAATTTATCTAATTTTGAAATTTACATATGCTTTAAAAACTCACTAGATGTACTATGATTATTTTAGGTTTTCAAATTCTAATTAAATTAAATTTATATTTAAATTTAAATATATTTTTCATATATATATATATATGTATATATGTATATATGTAGGATGAGCAGTATCATTATAGGTGCTAGGTAGGCTCCTGATTAGGGTCATGACCATGAGGCCATGTCATTTGAGGTCCTAAACTTTACTAAATTTCCTATACAATTTTAGGTCTTTTTAAATATATATATTCAATTGAAATCATTTTTATCACTAATATTTTCTAACCTAAACTATTTGCTTTATTTGAATATCCAAGAATTATCATCTCACTCATTTGGTACTCAATCAATAGTTTTACCACCCATTGAACAAAATATGTTTGTATATTTAGATGATCAAATGGTAATTTATGCATACTTTTAGTTGTTTTGATTTAAAAATTTAATTTCATGAGTTTAACAGTTATGTTAAATTAAACCAAAATTTCTTTAACTTTATCTAATTTCAAGTTTCTTATACTCTTCTTGTGAATGGTTGATCTAGACCTGCACAAATATGAACAAATAACACAATGTTAATCAATTATACAAATCTAAACCAACATTCCCCATGAGATTCATTTGAAACATAATGAACAAGAAATAAAGTAAAGAAATGAAGTAAAAGCAATCTAAATCCTATTCCAATGCACAAATCCTCAATCCCATGGGGGAATTGGTTGTATTTTGATGTGGAAAATATCCCTTTCCAAATTCCTTGTAAGCTTTGATGATGATCAATGGTGCTCCTTGATGAAATTTGCAATAACCTAGCTATGGTGATGAAAAACTATGAAAACCTTGACGAACAATGGATGAACTTGCATAAAATCTGTAGATAATGAGTTTGCATAAAGTTGTTGATCCAAAATCAATAGAAGAGTTCTCCATTTATAGGAAAGAAGGATGGAGGAATGAAAAACATGAAGGATGTGGGACTAAAGATAATCCAATGGCATTGTGCCACTTGTCAACATGCTAGTGGAGAAAGGTGGAGCACATTTTGATCAATGTGCAAATAAATGCAATTAGGTGGAAATTTGAAATTTGAAAGATGGCTTGTGGAGGGAGATGTGGAAAAGGAGTTAATGCCACTTGGATCAAGAAAAATGACTTGTAATAGATATAAATGCCATGTTGGAGGAAAAGACCTTTTGGGAGGGAGATTTCAAAATGGAGGATTATTCCAACTTGATGCCTTTTTGAATAAATATAGGAGAATTTATAAATCACTTAAATTGATTTACTTGCACAAGTTGCGAAATCTAGAGGATTTGATGGATTAGAGTTAGATTTAATTAAGATTTAATTAACTTAGATGGAGATTAGTTTGATTTGACATTTGACTTAGATTTTTGGATTTATTCAAATCAAAATGAGAGGAATATTGATCATTAGATTTAATTAACTAAAGTTTGATTTATTTAATTAAAGGGGGATGATGTTAGACTTAAATCAAATAAAGGTTAGTTTATTTAATTTAAAGGATATGAAATATGATTTAATCAAATAAAGTGGATTTGTTTAATTACAGATGAATTATGATGAATTTAATTAAATAAGGGTTATTTAATTAAATAGTTAGTAAAGGAGATGATTTGAGTTAGAATTGGTGTTAGTAAATTAGGATGAGGTGCATGAGATCAATCAGTATAATTTACGTGTCTACATTTTACCCCTCTTTGAAGCAATGTACTTGCTGCATTGGTTCAAAGAATTACCTTTCCAAGATCAAAATTCTTTTTTTTTTTTCAAATGCCCCACTACTGCCCTAGTGAGAAGAATTACGCTCGTACACTGCCCCCTTGAGAGATCGAGTGAAGAGTTTGATTTGAGGGTCGATCTCATGATAAAGAGGTTCAAATTGGACGCATGGATGGTTATGATGATGATGCAAATGAGATGGATTTAAGATGCTTAGAATAACCAATCTATATTATCCTAAACAACTTAAACGATAATGCAATGTATGTGAGATGGATGATATGATATGCTATAATTATGAGATGTATGTATGCTAATGGTTTGTTGATGCATGATGGTTATGATATTATGTTAGCATGAAAAGAGGATAGAAGAAATGAGATGATGAAAAGAGGATCCAGCAAGTCCATGATCTGCCAAGACTTTATTAGAGATGACAATGATGATGATGATGATGATGATGATGCAATTCTTATCAGGAATTGGGATTTTAAAAGGGCCTACTTACCTTATGTTTGATAACACACATAGGCACGATGCATCAAGGTATAAAGAACCAGGACAAAATTGCACCTAGTGTGATGGACTTTGACTCGACAATTAGATATGAGTATTCTTGTTCACACCTAACATATGGAACCCTATTTAGAATGCAGTTTAGATATTTCAAACATCTCAGACCAAAACATAGAGAGGCAAGCCTTCCTATGTCGTCAACAAGTCACCTAAAAGACCCTCCCTACAAACTAAACAAAGTATGCATGACCAAGGTTATATTACAAGAATATCCAACAAGCACAACAGATAAAAGATAATGATCGTTGCCCCATTCCTTTCTCTCTAAATCCCTTTGTTTAAACATCATCAAGAGGTCATTGGAATGAGTGCAATAAGAAAAATCAAAAGACAAAGACCAAGTAAACAAACAAGCTAATGTTCTTCATACTGCTAGCCAAGACTAAACTACGGTGATGCCTAATGTTGATGTCCATTGTAGGAAGGATGCATCCTAGGACATGATGTTATCAGATGAATTTGGATTGATTGAATGATAGGCTATTAATACCAAGAGTTGACCAACTTGTTTACTTATTGACCTAGACTCGAGACCTTGACACTTGAGTTTTCACTTTTAACCTGCTAGACTTGTTTCCAACTATTTCACCAAAGGTTGAGGGTGACAATGATTTATTGTGAGTGGATGTTTATTGTGGTTGAAAGAGAGATGGGATGGATGGATTTTTTTAAATATTTAGATGTTTTTGATGTTTTGAGGTTGTTTTTGGTATTTTCAAGATGTTTTACAAATGTTTTGATTTTGAAAATTTCCAATGTTTTGGTGTTTTTTGAGATTTTGACCAAGAGACTAACCTAAAGACCTATCCTAGGGACTTTGGGGGCTGATCAAAGATTAGCCTTGCCTACATTATACATGCAGAGACCACGTAGTTTGATTGACACAAACTCGATTATTGATGAGATATTAAAAAATGGATTGCCAATTTATTATGACAGAATCTTAAAGGACTAACCTAAGTGTCTTAGGGGATGATCAAAGATCAACCTTGCCTATGTTCAGAGCTCAGAGACCCATAGTTTGACAGGACAACTCTATTTTTAACTTTTTTGACTAAATTTTTGACCTATTTTTGGGTTTTGATATGTTTTGAATTTTTTTGGATTTTTTGGATGTTTTGATGTTTTTGGATTTTTGGATTTTCTGAATGTTTTTGGTTTTTTTGATTTTAAGGAAAAATTCAAGAATATACATGAATTTGATCCGATGCAGGTATAAGAACATGCCCCCAGTGTGATTCAATAGAATACTTTGATATAGGTAGGACAAACTAACCTTAAGAATGGGTTGAGTAGTACTAGGAGGGATCATGATACGAACACAAGAACAAGCTATGATGCGAACGTGGATGAGTGATGGAAGGAGATGGATGGATGATGGAAGAGTGATGGATGGATGATGCAGAACAAGTCATGGAGATCCTGGTGGATGTAAAGTGCTTATTTACACAAGGCACCTATTTTCCAAGTTTTCACCAAGGTACTTTCCCAAATCACCATTGAAGTGGTTTTCACTAGAGGACGATTTTTCTCTTTACTATTTTTAATCATTTTTCTGATTTTTTTGGATTTTTGTATTTTTGCATTTTTTGAATTTATACCTTGCAAGATTAGGCATCATTTTTTTTGAGATGAGACCTATTCATGAGCTCCTACAGAGGTTCTCCTTCAGGAATTGATAGCTGATATACCCCTGAATTGTAACTTGCTATGATGATGAAGGGTCCCAACCAATTGGGTTCAAACTTGCCCTTGCTGTTTGGATTTGGAACATTCTTCTAATTCTCCTTTAGTACAAGCTCTCCGACTTGAAAGATCCGAATCTCGATCTTCTTGTTGCAACTTCGTTGAGACAGTTTTGGTAGACCTACAAGTGGTTTAAGGCATTCATGCACCACCGATCTAGTAATTATAGCTCGTTTAACCGTGATACCCAATATTCTTCATCTATGATGAGATTCTACAATGATATTCTCAGGGATGGGAGGTCGATTCAATAGGGAGGATGGATTTTGAACTGTAGACTAGGGAGAATGGGGTTGCACCTGTTGGTGTGCAGATACTTGTTCAGTAAGCCCATAAGGTGGGATTCAGCTGTAGGTGCTAGTCACGACTAGTGTCATTGACTATTTTCTTGAGGACTTTTAAGATGGTTTTATTTGTAGCCTCAACTTGGGTATTTCCTTAGGGGTAGTATGGAGTGGAAAAGTGATGCTGGATTTTGAAATTTTGGCATAGGTCTCGAACATCCTGGTTTTTGAAAGGTGTCCCATTATCTGAGATAATGGCTTGAGGGACACTGTATCGAAAAATTAGGTAATTCAGGATGAACTTGGATATCTTCTTTCCTATGATGTAGGTCATGGGAATGGCTTCTAGCCACTTCGTAAAGTACTCCATGGCGGTGATGATGAACTTATGTCCATTGGATGAGGTGGGGGTGATTTTGCTGATGAGATCGAGCCCCCATTGTGAAAAGGGCCAAGGTCTAATGATTGGGTGGTGCTCCTAAGTTGGTGCATGGATGAGATCCCCATGCTGCTGACATTACAAACACCTTCGTACATAGTTGTGAGCTTCCCTCTCCATTGTAGGACAATAGTACCCAATCCTCAACAATTTCTTAGCCAAGGTCATACCACTTGAATATGAAATACAAATGCCATTGTGCACCTCGGTTAAGGAAGTCAAAGCTTCCTCAATATTTAGGCATCATAAAAGGGTTCCTTCAATGCTCCTACGGTATAGGGTATCTCCTAGGATGACAAAACAGGATGAATTTTTGACAAATTCTCTTTTAAGGTTTAGGGTGATATTAGTGGGGAGGACTCCTATTCTCAAGTAGGTGTATATATCATGATACCAGGGATCACCAGGACTAATAATTTCACACACAAATTCAGACTCTGGTACCTTGAATGCTAGTATGAGAAGCTTCTCTACAAGGAATTCTTGATTTGGGACATTGCGTGGGACATCCAGTAGTGATCCAATTGTTGCCATAGCATTCGCTGCTCTGTTATTTTCCCTTAGTAGCTGCTCAAACATGATATCAATGAAGAACTCTTTGAGGCTTTCCACTAGTTCCTTGTATGGGGTCAACTTGTCATCCTTCATTTGATATTCATCATTTACCTAGATGATGACGAGCTCTGAGTCTCCATAGACCTTGAGTTCCATGCTCTACCATTGTACTACAATTCTCAGCCCTATGACAAGAGCCTCATATTCTGCAATGTTATTGTGCATGAAAATGACAGCTTATATGATTTAGGTATACAATCCCCTTGTGGTGTGATGAAGAAGACTCCATCTCCTGATCCATGTTGTGTGTAGGATCCATCAAAGTACATCTTCCAGTGATCTACCATACTTATATTAACGATGGATTCATCGGGGAACTCTAATACAAGTGGGTTCTTTGAATATATCGGTGCTTCTACCAGTTGATTTGCAATTGCTTGTCCTTTAATGGCCTTGTGTTCCACTACTCAATGTTGTGCTCTGTCAAGATCATAACCCATTTAGTTGTTTTCCCTATGAGTGTTGCTTTAGAGAGTAGATACTTGAGAGGGTCTATCTTTGCAATGATTTTTATCTGATGTGCTAGCATATAATGTTTGAATTTTTGTGTGGTGAACAAACTGCTAAGCAAGCCTTCTCAATGGATGTGTAATTCAACTCTTCTCCCACCATGGTTCAACTGATGTAGTAAATAGCCCTCTCTTTCCCATTTTCATCATGTTGTATTAAGAGAGCACCAAGGGCCACTGTTGTTGCTAATATATATAGGATCAAGGGTTTGCCTAGAATTGGTGGCATGAGAACTGGTGCGGTAAGTACTCCTTGATTTTGTTGAACTCCTGATCACATTTCTTGTCCCATTTCTATGCTACCCCCTTGTGGAGTAGATGAGAATATGGGATAGCCTTGTATGCTAGTTGCGCTATGAGTCGGTGAATGAGCTAGAGTCTTCCTTGTAAGCCTCTTAGTCGTTTCAATGTTTTTGGTGCCTCCATTTTGAGAATTTCCTTGACTTTGGCAGGATCTAGCTCAATTCCTCTCATAGACATGATATACCCGAGGAGCTTTCTTGACTGTACCCCAAAGACACATTTTTTTGGATTGAGTCTGAATTTATACTCCTCTAGCCTATCAAAGATGGAGCTTAATGCTGCTATGTGATCTCGACGTTTCTTTGACTTGGCCAATATGTCATCCACAAATACTCCATAATTTTGTGAATCATATCATGGAAGATTAGTGTCATGGCCCTTTTATAGGTAGCTCCTACATTTTTCAACCCAGATGACATCACATTCCAACAATATGTCCCCCATGGACAAGTGAAAGCCGGTTTATGTTGGTCATCTTTTGCTATCATGATCTGATTATAACCTAAGAATCCATCCATTAATGATAGCATCGCATGCCCACTGTTATATCCACAAACGTGTCAATGTTTGGGAGAGGGAAATCATCCTTGGGACATGCTTTGTTAAGGTCTTTGAAGTCCATGCAGATGCAGATGCCCCCAGTGGGATTTGAAATAGGTACAAGATTTGAGACTCACTATGGATAATCAGTCGATTGTATGAACCTTGCATCTAGGAGCTTTTATAATTCCATCTTGACCAATAATGCTATTTGGGGATTCCTTAGATTTTGTCTCACTGGCTTTGCTTCGAGATATACAACTATGTGGTAAACCACAACTTTTGGATCAAGCCCAGGCATGTCGGCATAGGTCCATGCAAAGTTTATCTTAGAAATGTAGCTAAGATTTCCTATTCTTCTGTCAAGAGTGATTCTACATAGAAGGTGATATGTGGCGTTTCTTTGGTTCCCAGATTGATCAGATTGCACTTCTCTGCTAAAAATGATAAATTCTCCTGATGAATAGACTAAGGGGAAGATTGAATCCTTCATCCTATGGCACCTCTGAGAGGTTTTCACCATTGGATGTGTCCCCTATTTTTACTATTTTTGGGTTAGAGAGTGCCACAGTGTGGTTTTCACTCAAAGACCTAGTTATTGTTCTCAGATTTTGACTTTTGTGACTGAGGGATTCAATCATTTCCCCATAATATGCACGTGTGTCCAGTATGATGTTGAAATCAACTTTGTGATCTCTGCATGGTATAGTATTCTACAATCCCATGAACTCTGAGAGCACCTCATCATTTTCAAATGTGTCCAAAATTGGTGGTCCTCACTGGTTGTAATTGATGAGTTGGGGATAGACTAAGTTTAGCTCATGGGTTTGATTGTTTGAATCGAAAGATAGGGTAAAATCATGAGAAGGGAGGAATCCTTGAATAGAATAGGTAAGTCAGCTAGGGGGTCCTTGTCATTGCACACATCAGTTATGTCAAAGGTATAGTTATCTAAGGGCAGACTTGTGTTTGTTGGCAACTGAGGTGGTGCTTTGACTTTTCTAATTGGGGCCTTCTTTCCAAGTATGGTTACCTTCAGAGGGATACATTTGAGGCCAATATTTCTTATATGCTTTTGAGGAATGAGCGGTACTAGAAGACCATTGTCATGTTTTCCAAGTTTCTTATTTCTGTTATAGCCCATACCAAGCATCATTTGTAGTCCTTTACTGCTATCATCCATGGGAAGATCAAGCACAAGCCTTTCATCTTGGTATAGCAAACTTGATGTCTTTTTTGTCTACCACTTCTCAACTTAGGTCTTCCCACCATCTAAATCTAGAAGGGTCTTCTTTGAAGGTTTGGGATGATGTTTTAGCTGGTTGGGGTTGCTCGTGAGACATAGGAGATTGAGGTAACTCTCCTATTACGAAAGAACTTTTCTTCATCTTTTAATCCACACACTAGTTGTCTTGAATAATGACTTTTATTTCAAAGATATCAGGAATGGCGGGTGTCTTTGTCTCAAAAGTGGAGGCTAAAGTAGCTAGGTCTACATATGGAAGTGTAGGGCCTTCATTGTTCTTTGCAACTTGAGGGATTTTATAGTGTTTTGCTTCCAGGTTCTTGCAATAATAGAAGGGCTCGGGATCACCATAGACCGTGAGCTCTTGATTTTGATATGGAAATTTGATGCAATGATGGAAAGTGGATGCGACAACTTGCATGCCATGGATCTATGGATGCCCCAGGAGAATATTATAAGGGAAATCAAGGTCAAGGACCTCACATGTGGTTTCCATGATGACTAGTACTTGAATAGGGAGTTGAATAGTGCCTTGAGACACTCTTTTCGGGTCATCATATGCTCTGATTGTAATACCTTTACCTTTTTCAATGGCGTCTTTAAAGAATCCTAGATTTTTTCTTAGATTGAGTGAACAAATATTTAGACCAACACCCCCATCCACCAAGACCGTTTTAACTTTAATTTTATGAATGAGGAATTCAAGATGGAGTTCACGATTATGAGATGGTTGGGTGCGGAAGTCCTGATTAGAAAATGTTAGTGTTGATGGGTGTTTTAGCACTTCTCAACACAGACAATGCTTAAATGCACTACCTCTCTTGAAAGGTAATCTCCAAAAACAAGTTGCTGAAAATTACCCCAAGGTCTCTTGGGTGTCAGGTCTTGACAAGCTTGGAATATCTCAGTTGGTTGATGTGTTTTGCTGGTATCACAAGGCGGTCTTACGTATGAGTTACAAAACATGGGAATTTGGGTATGGAAATATAGTTTCAAAGTGCTGGAAGTGAATGAATAGTGGCTTCCCACTCAAAAAAACAAGCTGAAACTCACTAAGTTCATCTGATTTAGATTCATCATGATACTTGAGATCCTACTGTAACTAAGGAATTAAAGAAATAGCAAAAGAGGAATGGTTGAGAAAGCTATTCTAAATCTAAACTATGAATGAACAGTAACAATGGTGGCTGCTATAGTAGACAAACTTCCCAAACTAGATTTTGCTTGACCAAGAGAACCTACAGCTACACAAAATCAGTGCAATCTCCTAAGGTTCGCGTATTTTCAGATTGCACATGCACATCATGAACATGCAATTGAACAAGATTGCAACAATGGAATAAAGAAGCCCGGACTAACTTTACACAATAGTTTGTCATCAACAAGTGCTAAAAGTATGGGCTGAGAGTTCATCAGATACCATAACAACAATTTCCATTATCACATCCACTCAAGAAACTACAACTAAAACTAACTTGGAAGTAGAACCATGCATGCATAATGAAAAAACTCAATAGAAACACCCATAAATCATGCAATGCTGCTTTCTATTACTGCATAATTCCTTTACATCAGTTCTCCAACCCTTTACAAATGAGGGGCAAGCCCCTATTTATAGTTTTCCAAAGCCCAAATGAATGGCCTGGATTAATTCACAATGTGTGGCTTAGATTCAATACAAGTTAGGGTTTCACCTACCCCCAATATTTCTCAATTTTAAATAGGTTATTTTGTCCTCTTCCCTATTTTGTCTTGTAGCTTATTTTGTCATCTAGTGACCTTGGCATTGTAGCAGTTTTGTCCTATAGTGACTGCCTTCTTTGATGTAGCTAAAAAGTTGTAGGAAGATGTCCTTTTTCTGATATGTTTGTTGCATCCTTTGTTACAAATTAGTGTCCCTAAGAAGGAGGTGTACTACTCTTGAAAATCATCATCATTTGGTGGAAAATAAAACAACTCCTTGTTCCTTTGAAGCTCACCCTTTGCAGTCTTGTCACTAGCTTCCTTGACATAGGCCTCTTTCTAATGCTAGCTTTGTTGATGGGTGCTAGGAGGAGAGGTGAGCATAAAATGAATGGTGACAGAGGGATGGTGGCTCACAAGGAAGTTCCCGCGGATGGTGACGGAGGGGCGGCGACCCACAAGGAAGTTCCCATAGACAGTGATGGAGGGATGACAACCTGGAAGGAAGTTCTCGCGAATAGCGGTGAAGCGACGACGACCCCCAAGGATGTTCCTGTGGATGGTGGCAGATGGTGGACAACCTTTTGTAGGGGAAAACCTGCAAGTGCTTGACTTGGTGATTTTACCATCTCAGACCTCATGTCTCAGATCATTGATAAATTTTGTGGAATGCACAACTTAGGATGGTTGTGAAGGCCTCATTGTTGAACGACAATTAAAGGGGCGCAATGGGTGCAAAGTCTGCAATGCGGGAGGAAGTTAAGGGTTGATCACGCTTAAAAATGGCCTTGAGCACACGATGAACCACAAGGAAAGTTTTGAAATGGAAATGGAGGGACAACGACCCATAAGGAAAGTTCTGAAATAGAAATAGAGGGATGGCGGCCTGCAAGGAAATTTCTGAAATGACAATGGAGGGACGGTGGCCCACAAAGAAAGTTTTGAAACGAGAACGAAGGGACGATGACCTACAAAGAAATTTCTGCAACTTCCCAAAACTTAGTAAATTTGAGATTTTTAAATTCTAGCATGTGGGAAAAGGGGTAGAAAGAGTGCCAAGACTTATTTCCTTAAGATTTGACTCAGTTTGAAAAATGCAAAAAATTGGAATGTGGGAGCTGGAGGGTTCGCCGCCCTTTTGTAACGACAATGAGCACACGATGACCCACACACAATGGCCTACAATTAAATTTAGGCAATGTCTAAACACATGGAAAATTTGATCCAAAACCCTTTAGGCGTGTGAAAAAACTCACTTTATGTGCCCTAGATGATGAAAACTTGAATTTTTCACCCTTTTTGGAAATGCAGAGATTTGGAAGGGGGAAGCCGGAGGGTCTGCCGCCCTTTTGAAAATGACAATGAGCACATGGTGGTCTGAAAAGAAAGTTTAGAAACAACAATAGAGGGATGGTGGCCAGCAAAGAAAGTTACGAAATGGCAATGGAGGGACGATAGCCCACAAGGGAAGTTCTGAAATGACAACGGAGGGACGACGACCTGCAATGAAATTTTTGCAACTTCCCAAAACTTAACAAAACCTTGAAAATTCACTTAGGCATCACAAAACATCCCAAGTCCATAGGCAACTTGTCCCCAAAGGAAAAAAATGAAGGAAAAAACGAATCAAGTGAGCAAGGGTCAAGTTAGTAGGAACAAGGCAAAAGGCGGAAAAAGGAAGAGGGGACTTTGTTTCTCTCTTAGATTTGAATGCCCCAGGTAAAATGAAGGGAAAGGAGAAATGTTTATAGGCCAATTTCCATTAATGGCATGCATTGATTTCTTGGTACAATAGACCCAGGTTAGGTGAGATGCATAAAACCACACTCATTTGGATGCTTGGTTAAGGCTCAGATGGAGAAACTAAGTGCGGAGCCCACCATGTAGGCAGAAGTTGGGCATCAGTCACTACTTAGTAGTGTAACACGAGCGGAAACCCGCATGAGGTGACCCACAGTTGCGGGTCCATGAGACTTTATGGACGTCAAGGCAAAACACTAAGGGAAACCCATAAGGAAAGTTCCGCAAAGGCAAAAGACTTAGCAAAATTTAGGTGGGTGAATTTGGTTAGGGGGAATTTGATCATTCTAAGGCACATGACCAATTTGGGCTTGGAAATAGGGGTGCACAAAGCGAGACAGGAGTGAAAATGACTTGTTAGGAGTGAAAAGAGGGTTGTTTTTGACGGAGCGTGTGTGCAAAACATGCACAACAAATGGCGACTCGTTGGGGAAATGCTCCAGAGCATTTCGATGAAAAACTAGAATCACGAACTGAGAATCTTTGGTTCCGATCTTCATGCTAGGGAAAACAAACTAGATGCTCAACCAAAGGATCAAAACCACTAGCCAAACCAACCTTTAGTATGTTGAAAATCCAAGTGTGTGCATATGCGCTAATTCCTATCCTTAAGTTTCTACAGAAACCCAAGCTCTATCAAGTTAAGCTACATAGTTTATTCTAACTCCAAAAGCATCTAGGGCATTGCCTCACTGCTAGTTAGGCATCCATAGCCCCAATGAGGTTGTCGTTGTGATTCTCCCAGACATTTCTCTACTGCCAGCCAGGTGACCATAGCCCCGATAGAGTTGCTCAGATCCCCCTGAAAAGTTGAATTTCTTTCTTTTGATTTTCAATGTCTTACTTTTTCTTTCTTTTGTTTCTTTTCTTTTTATTTTTCTCTTTTTAATTCCTTTCATTTCAACCCATGAGCAATGAAGCTCGCACTCAAGGATGAGAATCAAAGTGGCACTGAAGTAGAATTTTATATTTTTCACTTAACTAAACTTCACAAAAGGACCTACAATGACCTACATATTCTTAAAGTATGTGAGAGATATAAGATATTAGAATACATAGGAGTTAGACCAACCAATGACTTATCGCCTTCAGACCAAACATCCAAATCACTTGGCACTAATAGAAGACCTTCACCATCCACTCTGAAAGCTTGATTAGAGTTTAACAAAGAAATATGTAGAACAACCCCAGACAATAAATATGGTTGTTGTGTGCACAGATGTGCCTAGCTAAAAGTAGAGGGACCCCAAGCAAAGCAACAACAAAATGAAAAGCAAAACGGAAAACAAATAGAAAGAAACACCTACACTAACCAAAGCAAGAAATGAAAAGAAAATGACAAGGAGACTACCCTAAAGAAAACTAACCTACAACAAACCAACTACTCTAATGAAAGCAGAAAAGTGGGACTATATACATGAGTCCGAGGTATGTACATGAAACCTACACTACCCAAAACAAACTACATAAAAATATATTTGCAAAGAACGATGTTTAGGAATGGAAAACTAACATTCATGCCCATTGGATTTCGTAATGCATGCACAAGCAGTAGGGAAATTGTTATAGTTCTAAGTCATGAAAATTTATCTTTATAGCAAAAAAAAAAGAAGTTTACTATTGCAACATTCAAATTCAATCACACATTTAGGAAAAATCAGCAATTGAGGTGGTTCATTAAACCCATGGTTAATCCATAAGAACGTACATCTCCCCTTGTTCCCATAATCAAAATAGTAAATAAAGTTGTAAGAATTCACAAGAGAAAGGAAAGATAAAACCTAGATGTCATCATGTGAAGATGGAAGCACCTAACAATCGAGAGCGAGCATTGCATCATCAGTCATTGCATTGACAAATTTGGGTGGAGGCATTGGATGGTGCAACATCCCCGATCTTAGGCTTACATAGGGTTGGGAGAATGAGGTAGAAAACACCTCTTCCAAGCCACTAGTGGGACCCGCAGCCTCTATTGGCTGTTCTTCGAGGAGATATACTTCATCCTCTTGATCTTCCATAGTCCAAACCTCTACTTGATTGCTGCCTTCAAGGGGTAACATTCCATCCCCTCTCCTTTCCCAGGTGTTGATCTTAATTTTATAATGTTCAATGTCATAGGATGATGACATGGATGAATTTTTCCTATTGCAGCACCCTGAATGTGTGGGAAAATCAGTAGTGTTCAAGGCAAAAGGAGTTCTAGATGCATCTTGTAGTTGGAAAACTGTGTCATACTTGTTGGCAGCCATCAAAACACCCCCGCCTTTGTCTTCTTCTCTTTGCAATTTATGTTTCTCATCATGTCATCCACTCATTTCCTCTTGTTCATTGTTGCTATAGATGGAGAAGGAATTCCTCTCAAAATCTAGAAGGTCCAACACTTTGCTGTCCGGAGGTTTAGGTAGCGGGTCTTCATCACTCTCATCTTCTGGAATGTACTCATTCTCAACATTGGTATACCTCTGAAGTATAGCTCCAAATGGGATGAAGACATCAATTGATTGCACCTCCCCAAGGGGACCGAAATACCATGCGTTATTTCTTTCCAAGGATTCCCCATAAATCCCTTCATGCGTGGTGTATAAATGCTCTTCAAGAGCAAAAAATTCTTGGTGACCAATGGACAACGTTCAATGTGTTCTGCTTCATTGTTTGGAGGCTCGGGACTATGTTGTTCTTCTTTCGTTGCTGCCCCAACACCTCGTTGAGGATTACTTCCAGCTAAGTTGTCACTTGGTTTTGATTCTTGGTCCTCTAGTTCGATCCTTGAAGCAATTGTAGGAGGCAGTGTGCTTGGCTGCCCCATTTGTTCTTTGACTTTTCTGACTATCTATTGGCATAGTTGACATGTGAACTCTGAATGTGGTAAGTCATGGAGCCTACACCAATTCAGTAGCAACAACACCTCCAAATCCACTTGGCATCTTAGGTCTAACCAATCCCTTGCTAGCCTTGACACTAGCTCGTTAAATCTTTCTACTATTAGGTCCTCATCATCAATTGGGAAGGAAGTTTGATGGTAGACAACTATGACTTGTGGCTGTTCCCACTCCTCCAAATCTTCATTTTCAAATGCTTGATCACTGTAAATTATGAAAGAAAGGTCCTCTAATCTAATTTCACTTAGCCTTTCACCATCACCTTCTGCTGCTCCAAGGATTTTATCCTCTTCTTCTTTTCGTTCTTCAACATTTGAGTTGGCTGTCCCAGCGTATGCTATTGCAAACTTTGTTAGGTCATCTTCCTTCCAACCATTCCTCTTCTTGAGTAGAGGATTGTCCTTTGCTTGTGGGGAAAAAGGCTTTCCAATTCCCTTCTAAGTGAATTTTCATCAAAGCCTCTTATTGTCCCAAGGAAATCAAATTCCTCCTTTTGACTTTCAGCCTTTATGTCTGCGGCCATAGCACCTTCTTGTGTCAAACTTCTTGGTTCAACTTGAATAAACTGTCCTCTAGATGTTGAAAACCCTCCTACCTCATGGGATATCTCATTTTCATTGTGAGTTGGATGTTTCAACTTGCCTAAACAACCTTTGACTTGAGTGATGATGTTTGCACATGATGGGCAAGTGAATTTTGAATATGGCGCATTGTGAAATCTGCACCAACTAGACATCAACACTTCCTCCAATTTTAATCCATCCCCGCTGTCCAAGTGTTCTTGGATAAGCGCTGCCATGTCAACAAATTCCTCTTCTAGATCTACAAGATCCAAGGGATAGTATATTTCCCAAAAGGGAATTTCTCCTTGCAAGACTTTCAATTTTGTCTAAGAATGTTAGACATCCCAATTCAATGTGTCTATGAGTGCAATGGATTATACAGTTACCCACCAACGCAAATTTCTACAATGGTCTCCTTAATCTCCTATTTAAATTTTCATGTAGCTGAGTAATGTTGATTACATGAAGGTTCTTCTCAACTCCCAATTTTTAGCTTTGCAGCCTCAAGCTCAGCCATACCCTCCTTCTAGCACCAGTTCTGTTGATGGGTAGCACTTCTCAACACAGGAAATGCTTAAATGCACTACCTCTCTTGAAAGGTAATATCCAACAACAATTTTTTGAAAATTACCCCAAGGTCTCTTGGGTGTCAGGTCTTGAAAAGCTTGGAATATCTTAGTTGGTTGATATGTTTTGCTAGTATCACAAGACAATCTTACATATGAGTTACAAAGCATGGGAAGTTGGGTTTGTAAATGCAGTTTCAAAGTGCTGGAAGTGAATGAACAGTGGATGCCCACTCAAAACAACAAGCTAAAACTCACCAAGTTCATCTGATTTAGCTTCATTATGATGCTTGAGATCCTACTCTAACCAAGGACTAAAAGAAACAGCAAAAGAGGAAGGGTTGAGAAAGTTGTTCTAAATCTAAACTATGAATGAACAGTAACAATGGTGGCTGATACAATAGAAAAACTTCCCAAACTGAATTTTTCTTGACCAAGAGAACCTACAACTACACAAAATTAGTGCAATCTCCTAAGGTTTTCAAATTTTCATATTGCACATGCACATCATGAACATGCAATTGAACAAGATTGCAGCAATAGAATAAAGAAGCCTAGGCTAACTTTACACAATAGTTTGTCATTAACAAGTGCTAAAAGTATGGGCCGAGAGTTCATCAGATACCATAACAACAATTTCCATTATCACATCCACTCAAGAAACTACAACTAAAACTAACTTGGAAGTAGAACCATGCATGCATAATGAACACACTCAAAAGAAACACCCATAAATCATGCAATGCTGCTTTCTATTGCTAAAAAATGCATTTACACCAGTTCTCCAACCCTTTACAAATGAGGGGCAAGCCCCTATTTATAGTTTTCCAAAGCCCAAATGAATGGCTAGGATTAATTTACAATGTGTGGCTTAGATTCAATACAAGTTAGGGATTCACCTACCTCCAATATTTTTCAATTTTAAATAGGCTATTTTGTCCTCTTCCCTTTTTTTTGTATTGTAGCCTATTTTGTCATCTAGTGGGCTTGGAACTGTAGCAGTGTTGTCCTGTAGTGACTGCCTTCTTTGATGCAACTGAAAACTTGTAGGAAGATGTCCTTTGTTTGATATGTTTGTTGCATCCTTTGTTACAAATTAGTGTCCCCAAGAAGCGGGTGTGTTGCTCCTAAAAATCATCATCATTTGGTGGAAAATAAAACAACTTCTTATTGTTCCTTTGAAGGTCACCCTTTGCAGTCTTGTCACTGGCTTCCTTGACATAGGCCTCCTTCTAATGCTAGCTCTGTTGATGGGTGCTAGGAGGAGAGGTGAGCATAAAATGAATAGTGATAGGAGCAATGTGCTTTTCCTTGTTCAACTTTCTCAATGGGCCTCCCAACGGACTTGCAGTAGGATCCATAAATCCTGCATACACGAAGTGTAGTAAGTGCTTTCATACGCAAATCAAGACAAATGTTAGTCAAATCCTTCAAATGCATCATTAGATCCAAGCGTGCATCATTAAAAGATCATAATATTCATATTTGGAGCTCATTTGGACCACAAACATAAATGCAGGTTCAAGGGTACAGATGCCATAGGGCGGAAGGACAGTGGATGGTGGATGACGGATGACAGTGGCGAATGGACTGCAGATGGCGATAGAGGGATGTTGGCCCGCCAGGAAGTTCCTATGGATGATGATGGAGGGACGACACCCACAAGGAATTTTCAGCAGATGGCGACGGAGGGACGACAACTTGCAAGGAAGTTCCCACGAACGGTGGTGGAGGGATGACGACCCACAAGGAAGTTCCCATAGATAGCGGCGGAGGGACAACAGACAACCTTCCACATAGGTAGACCCGCAAGTGCTTGACTTGGTGATTTTACCATCTTGGACCTCATGTCTCAGATCATTGATAACTTTGTGGAATGCATAATTTGAAACTGTTATGAAGGCCTCATCATTGAACGATAGCGAAAGGGGTACAATGGTTGTAGAGTCCATAATGCGGGGGGAAGTTAAGGTTTGGTGGCCCTTAAAAATGGCCTTGAGCACATGGTGGTGCACAAGGAAAGTTTTGAAACAACAATGGAGGGATGGTGGACCACAAAGAAAGTTTTGAAATGACAATTCAGGAATGGTGGCCCAAAAGGAAAGTTCCAAAATGATAATGGAGGGACAACGACCCTCAAAGAAAGTTCTGAAATGACAACGAAGGGACGACAACCTGCAAAGAAATTTCTGCAACTTCCCAAAACTTAGTAAATTTAAGATTTTTAAATTCTAGCATGTGGGAAAAGGGGTAGAAAGAGTGCCAAGACATATTTCCTTAAGATTTGACTCATTTTGGAAAATGTAGAAATTTGGAATGCAGGAGCCAGAGGGTCCGCCACCCTTTTATAACGGCAATGAGCACACGACCCACACATGGCGGCCCACAATGAAATTTTTGCAATGTCTAAACACATGGTAAATTTGATCCAAACCCTTTAGGCATGTGAAGACACTCACTTTATGGGCCCTAGATGATGAAAACTTGAAATTTGCACCCTTTTTTGAAATGCAGAGAGTTGGAAGGGGTAAGCCAGAGTGTTCACCACCCTTTTGAAAATGACAATGAGCACATGACAACCGACACACGGTGGCCCACAAAGAAAGTTTTGAAATGATGACGAAGAGACGACGACCTGGACATAAATTTCTGAAATGACAATGAAGGGATGCCGACTTGCAAGGAAAGTTTTAAAATGACAATGGAGGGACGATGACCCGCAATGAAATTTCTGCAACTTCCCAAAACTTAATGAAACCTTGGCAGTTCTCTTAGGCATCAGAAAAACATCCCAAACCCATAGGCAACTTGTCCCCAAATTCAAAAAATGAAGGAAAAAGCGAATCAAGCAAGCAAGGACCAAGTCAGCAGGAACAAGGCAAAAGGCAGAGAAAGGAATGGGGGACTTTGTTTCTCTCTCAGATTCAAATGCCCTAGGTAAAATGAAGGGCAGGGAGCAACGTTTATAGGCCAATTTCCATTAATGGCATGCATTGATTTCTTGGTACAACAGACTCGGGTTAGGTGAGATGCAGAAACCCACACTCATTTGGATGCTTGGTTAAGGCTCAGATGGAGAAACTAAGTGCGGAGCCTGCCATGCAGGCATAAGTTGGGTGTCAATCGCTACTTAGTAGCGTAACACGAGTGGTACCCAACATGAGGTGACCCACAGTTGCAGGTCTGTGAGACTTGACAAATGTTGAGGCAAAGACCAAGGGAAACCCACAAGGAAAGTTTTGCAAAGGAAAAAGACTTAGCGAAATTCAGGTGGGTGAATTTGGTTAGGGGGAATTTGATCATTCTAAGGCACATGACCATTTTGGGCTTGGAAATAGGGGTGCACAAAGTGATACGAGGGCGAATATGACCTGCTAGGAGAAAAAAGAGGGGGTCCTTGCCTTCGGTGGGGTGTGTGTGCAAAACATGCACAACAGTTAGGAGATGTAGGGTGGTGATGTGTTCGACCATAGCTTGGAACTAGTCAGCATCAAGATCTATAGAGACAATGGATGAAGCCAATGCTTCCTCTAGGATTTTTCTATGTGCGGGTAATATCTTCAGCAACTCCATGATGGAGATCTGAGCAGGGGTTCTTTTTAGCTGGTCCAAGACATTGTAGCCATTGGGAACAGATTTCATATTTGAGATGGATTCCCTAGGTGGTTAAGATGATCTCACAATGGTAAATTTTCTGCCACGTGTGGTGACTCCAAAATCAACTTTGGCTCCTTTGATGTTAATAATAGTGACCATTTCATCTAGGGATGCGACAACATGGTCGTAAAAATGGTTTACATTGCCATATTTTTGTCTTTCCATGGTTGTTCCCTTTGTTATGATCCGACATCATATTCATGTATATTTTAAGGTCTTGATTGCCCGTAGGTTGCTCAAAATTTATGACCTTGTCATCAATAAGGTCTTGGATCAGATTTTTTAGCCTCATACAATTGGTCATTGTGTGTTCCTTGATCTTATGAAAATTGCAAAGGTGATTTTTGTTGTACCATGTTCGTTTCACTTGGGGCTCTTGATAATTCTAATAAATGAGAATTTTGATGAGATTCTCGTTTACCAGCTTCTTCATGACCGATTCGATTGATTCCCCAAGGGAAGTGTATTTTTGCTTGGGGGGATATTGGTTGTTCCAAGGGGGTGGCCCCCCCTGATTATTCAAATTGTTGACTTGATTATTGGGTGGTTGCTATGATACTGCATTGGCTTGTGTGTTGTTTCAATTGTTACCTTGCGGTTGTTGGTATGTTTGGGTGTTCTATTTTGGAGCACTGATTATGACCTTAGCATCAACAACACCATCATTAGTGACATTTTTGTTCTTTGCCCATGTGCGAGATTTTTTGTTGTAGTTGGTGGATGGGCGGTTGTCTAGATATTCTTGATACTTGGGTGTCCCCCCTTGTGCAATATGAGCTCTTTCAATGTTGAGTGCCTTGGGGATCAAATGGTCATATGTGGTGATACATTGCATCTTTAGATGGAGGGACAAGGTTTTCTCGAGATTAGCAATGGTGGTGCAGATTTGTTGTTCTTCTGGCATGGTCCATTTTCTCCTGTTGGCCTTGGATTGCCATCCTTGTAAGAAGGAAGAGAATGTTTCCCCCTTAGCTTGTTTAAGAGTAGATAGTTCCTCTAGACTCACATCCATACCTATATTGAATGTGTAGTTTTGTATGAATGCGTCTATGATCTCTTGGAACTTTTTTATTCTCGGAGGAAGGCGAGAGAACCATTCCATGGTGGGGCTAGCCAAACTTTGAGGGAATAGTCCCATTAGATATGTATTGTCATATGCAACCTCCATGCAATGTACCTGGAATTCCTTGATGTGATCTTTAGGTTTTCTTGTCCCATGATATTTGTGGAATTTAGGGATTTCAAACCCTTTTGGGAATGGTACCATCACAAGGCTCTTGTCAAATGGATAGGGGCACAAATTTCTTGGTGTTTTTGTTGTTTTCCTAGATTGGAGGTCTAGCACTTGCTGCAAAAGTAGTTTGATTTGTGTTGTTACATTGTTTTGTGGATTGGGAGGTGGGGTGAACATGTTTTGAGGTGGTTGGATTGTTCGAGTGATGGGTGGAGTGTTGGGTATGTTGGTGGGAGTTTGTTGCAACCTCTACTATGTGATTAATGCTTGTTGATATGCCTACAATTGTTGTTGTGCCAACAACGCTTATTGTTGGTCTTGCTGCTATTGTGCCAACAATTCTTGTTGTTAGTCTTGCTATTTTGTGCCAACAATGCTTGTTGTTGGGCTAGTAGTTGGGCTACTTCATGTTGCACTTGGTATTGTTGTAGGGATTGCTGATATGCTTGTTGTTGAGCTACTTGGTATTGTGCTTGTGCTTATTGAGTATCTTGTGTAGCCTGGGAAGCTTGTGCAGCTTTTGCGACTTGTGTGGCTTGTGCAGCTTGAGTTGATTGCGCAACTTGGGTGGATTTTTGTTGTTGCAATAAAGCTTGATCTTGGGCAGCTTGTCCAAATAGCCCACCTTGTCCAAATAGGTCCAAAATGGGTGGTGTGTTTCCTTGAGGAAATGATGATGATGAGGGGTCAAAGATTCCCCCTTGTCCAAAAGCCCACCTTCTCCTTGTGAAGTCATAGGGAGAGAGGTTTGTGTGTTGAGAGGATATGCCGATGTTGCATTGAAAGGGGATGGGTTGGTGGGGTCATGAAAGACAAGCAGAATGTATGGGTGTAGCGGATTTTGAGGAATGAATTATCATAGTTAGAAGGGAGTTTAGCCCCTTCTTTTTCCATTTCTAGCATGTATTGTGAAGGATTGAGCTTCATCATGGCATTGCAAATTTTATGATTTTTGAGGTTTTGGACCATTTCTATGATTTCATCTCGAGTCATCCCTAAAACGTTGTTAGTAATATCCTCCACTTGGCCACCTTCTTCTTGAGGATCTTGTGGAAGTGGAGGAAGATTGAGTGTGGGATTTATAGATCCAATGGGATTCATTTTGGGTGTGGTTTTACTCAAGTCACTCCAAGTGGATGTTTCTTTGTTCATTTCCATGTTCTTGTGTTGAGATCTAGTTTGACCATAAAATGAGGATCAATTTTTAGGAGTGTAGGAGGTGAACCTCTAACTCCTCGGATTGATCTAAACGTTAGATACAAAAAAATAAAGTCTAAGATACTAAGTATCAAAGGGTGGTGATGAGATAATGAAAGATGAATGATTGGTGAATGTTTGAACTCTTGAGAAACCTTGAAGGGGATACTAGACTTTAGGACTTTTGGATTTTTGATGTTGGATTTGATTTTGGCTTGGCTTGATTTTGATTTGATTGGATTGGGTTTGGATAATGAACTCATAAACTCTAAGAGGTTGGATGTTTTCCTAAAGTAAACTTGTCCACATGATGATAATTTAACTAAGTGTGTAAAGAAGGATTCATCTACACACACCTAACCAAAGAAGATGATTTTGATTTGATTTTAAAGGATTTTCCCAAAGTCTAGTGTGAAGGATTTTTCCAAGATCTCTAAGAGTTTTTTGTGAGATGGATTTTGATTTTTGATGTTTGAGGGATGGATGAGAGTTTTGATTTTGATCCTAAGTGAACCTAGAAAGACTTTTGTTTACTAGACCTAGGTGTTGAAGAACATGCTATACATCCTATGTGAGATACTCAAACCTTTGAAAAAGTCTTGGATTTTGACAATAGTAAAATGAATACAAATTGGGGTTGTTCCTTGATGCACATTTGTTAAAGTTGAAGACCAATCTCTCTCTAAATTCGTAAAGCATAGACAAACGTTTGTTGAGAGATTTTTGACTAAAACCTTTGGATTTTGGTTTTCGTATTTTGATATTTTGGGAAATCATTTGGAACAACACGTGTGGGGTTCAATTATTTCTTAGCTTTGATTAATGAGTTCTTTTTACCACAAACACTCTCTTGCCTTAGCTTTTCAAACTAAATGTCCAATGTCCTAATTTCTTTTCATCCCACAAAGTCCATTATGTGGAAATCAAGAAAATCAAGGCACTAGTTCCCTAATGTTTATTTTAATGAGAAAATTAAGATGTAAATCCAAATACTTAGAAGCCTCTAAGGATGGAATCCATAGGGAAAGCAATAGCACTTGGATTTTGTCAAAGGTATTTTCTTTCTCTAAATGGTTTGAAATTTGATGATCGTGGTTGAATGTTTGTTTTCCAATGTTTTAGATCCAAGCAAAGTGTTTTGATTCAAAATGATGAACAACCATAGGATAGAAAGAGACAATATTTGTTGAATCCCCACTTGGATAAATCCAGTTGTGCTTATTCAGAGCAGATGACTAGAAGCTTGACCACACTGGATCCCCTCGACGACACACACTTCTTGGGTCAACCAAGCTTCAGTTCTCATGAATCTCCCACAACGAACTTCTCATCTCTACAAAGAACCACAAAAATGCGGGGCTACTTCAAAGGTTTGACCTCTTGCACCAACAAATAGAAAGGGATTTTGGCTTCTACACAAATTGGTTCTTAGTCAGGGTGATCGAGGACATGGAACCTTGTGAGCATCCAACAAGCCACTAAAGGCTTTAATCGATCCTACTAGGGGCACTTATAATTTTTAAGGTAGTACTCCATTCTGAAAGACAATGTACGACTAAGGCCTACACACCATGAGGACTTGACAGTTTAGTCTTATCCATTTGTATACCAGCCCAAGTGAAAAACTGGTTGGAGTCTCCTTTGAGTTCTCCTTTCGGATGTATCTCTTAGGTAGACCCCTCTAAAGGTAAACAATAGCGAGCAATTACACCCATAGTTTGATCAATATTTGTTTACATGAAAAAAGAGAGAACACACGTGATATACTCAACTCAAACTAGCAAGCTTTGTTCAATTTTAAGAATCCAAATTGAAGTGTGGAGGCAATCTTTTATACAACTTAATATCACCAAAAGACTTTTGATTCTCAAGATCATCGTGAAGCGTGAGAGAAGTGCATACGACTTTTAAATGATATTACTTTGTAAAAAATATTATAAAACATGAAAAACACATGTTCATTTTAACTTCAAAAGCAATAATGGATTCTTTTTATAGCACCAAGATGAAGTGTGAAGTTTTCTTGTTCAATTTTTAGATCCAAAACCAACTCTAGTAAGTATCTAATGTTCATTTAACCCTTTGATTGTTCTTTTTAGAAACCAAATGAAATGTATTTAAGTTCTAAAGCTGAAAGATAACAATGTTCCAAAGATTGGGTTATAGGTGTCCCCAAAGTGTTAAAAAACACTTGTTACAATCGTGAAATAGTGCCATAAAAAACCTTCCCTTTGTTTCCTCTTTCCCTTCTTGATTTCCTAACCTGCAAAAGTTCTCAAAATGTTAGATGAGATCAAGAAACAAGAAGATATAAGGGTTAGATGAATGATTAAGCATAAAACCCTAAAATTTAGACCATGTTACGATGTGTTTTAACTTTAGATGTAAAAGTGAAAATTTAACTATATAAAAATTGAGAAACACTCACACCATTGCATACCTTATGAAATTCTACCTTGTTTAAAAAAAAATCTTTGAAAAAGACCTTCGTATGACCAAGATATGGCTATTTTAATATTGACTATAAAAGCGCTAAAACAAAGACTAGATGCACTAAAACTCAAACCAGATGCACTAAAACTTAGACCAGATGCACTAAAATAGGAGGTGAATGTGTTGGAAGATGTCGTGAATGTGCTATAACAGAGCCTGGATGCACCAAAAGTCACCACCTATACACTGAAAGAAGCCACGGGTGTGCTACATCGAGATTAAGGAATAGACCTATTGAAAAACACCAAAATTGACCAAAAAGATGTGTTAAATTTGAGATTTCTGCCCTCCTTCTAGTGCCAAAATGTGAATGGTTGATCTAGACCTGCACAAACATGAACAAACAACATAATGTTAATCAATTATACAAATCTAAACTAACATTCCCCATAAGATTCATTTGAAACATAATGAATAAGAAATGAAGTAGAGAAATGAAGTAAAAGCAATCTAAATCCTATTCCAATGCTCAAACCCTCAATCCCATGGGGGAATTGGTGCTATTTTGATGTGGAAAATAACCCTTTCCCAATTCCTTGTAAGCTTTGATGATGATCAATGGTGCTCCTTGATGAAATTTGCAATAACCTAGCTATGGTGATGAAAAACTATGAAAACCTTGACGAACAATGGATGAACTTGCATAAAATCTATAGATAATGAGTTTGCATAAAGTTGTGGATCCAAAATCAATAGAAGAGGTCTCCATTTATAGGAAAGAAGGATGGAGGAATGAAAAACATGAAGGATGTGGGACTAAACATAAGCCAATGACATTGTGCCACTTGTCAACATGCTAGTGGAGAAAGGTGGAGCACATTTTGATCAATGTGAAAATAAATGCAATTAGGTGGAAATTTGAAATTTGAAAGATGGCTTGTGGAGGGAGATGTGGAAGAGGAGTTAATGCCACTTAGCTCAAGAAAAATGACATGTAAGAGATATAAATGCCATGTTGGAGGACAAGACCTTTTGGGAGGGAGATTTCAAAATGGAGCAATATTCCAACTTGATGCCTTTTTGAATGAAAATAGGAGAATTTATAAATCACTTAAATTGATTTATTTGCACAAGTTGCAAAATCTAGAGGATTTGATGGATTTGAGTTAGAGTTAATTAAGATTTAATTAACTTAGATGGAGATTAGTTTGGTTTGACATTTGACTTAGATTTTTGGATTTATTCAAATCAAAATGAGAGGAATATTGATCATTAGATTTAATTAACTAAAGTTTGATTTATTTAATTAAAAGGGGATGATGTTAGACTTAAATCAAATAAAGGTTAGTTTATTTAATTTAAAGGAGATGAAATATGATTTAATCAAATAAAGTGATTTATTTAATGAAAAAAAGAACATTAGGATTAATTAATCAAAATGATTTATTTAATTAATAGAAGATAATGATTTAATCAAATAAAGTGGATTTATTTAATTAACAGATGAATTATGATGAATTTAATTAAATAATGGTTATTTAATTAAATAGTTAGTAAAGGAGATGTTGAATTTAATATAGTTTATTAAATATGCTCATGTACATGTTATGTTCATTATGATGATTAAATGCACTCACATATATATATTCTATCTACATTTTCAAGTATCCACTATAAATTCTTGTCTAGAATAAAACTGCATATATTTAGATGCCATTGTTGAATGAAGTTTCTAGATGTCTTAAAATGATTAACTTTCAAAGTTTAATAAAATCACATGGTTAGGTGACAATTTAGTACATTCCTTATAGTTTATCATATTCATAATAAATTAAGGGCCTAATTTTCACTATTTCCAATTCTATAAAACATTAATCACTAAACAAAAATAAAGACACAATTTGTATAAGATAAAATTGGAACAATATAAATATGATTTATAGGTTCATTGAAGTTCATACATCGAAAAAACATATAACATATTGATGTTTAATACAACTATAATATGATGAAACATATGTGCATATAAATACAATTAGCTCAAGTCCACTTTTAGTTCAAGACCAAAAATTGATATTTACATAATTTATATAATGAATTTTTTTTATAGAGACAATCATGGTGGATCGACTTGATGGGAACTTGCAAAAATAATTAATGTAAGTAACTATATGTTTTATGAGTCATTTAACTCTAATTCATGTGAGAAAATAATAATTTAATAAAATTTAGAAAATTGGATCTTAGAATTTCCTTACAAATTCAAGTGATGTCTACTATAGGGAAAATTATCTACTATATTAATTGTCATGAGTTTTTGAATGCACAAGTACTGGCCACCAAGGTCATCTACTTGTGGGAGACCTAAAAGAAAAATGATTAAATATAGTTAGGAAATTACCTAAGGGGATGCTTAGTGAATGGATTGAAGGGTACACAATCTAGGATGACTTAAGGGGACATGAGATGATATGGCATAAAGGGGTCCTAAGAGGATGGATTAAGGGTAGTTAAGAGAATAACTTAAGGGAATGCAAGAGGATGGATTAAGGGTACCTGTGAGGATATGACTTAAGGAGTCCTAAGAGGATGGCTTAAGGGGAGTTAAGAGAATGACTTAAGGGGATGTAAGAGGATGGATTAAGGGGGCCTAAGAGGATATGACTTAAGGGGTCATAAGAGGATGACTTAAGGGGAGTTAAGAGAATGACTTGAGGAGATGTAAGAGGATGGGTTTAGGGTATCTCAACCTAAACCTTATCCCTCAATTGTAAACCATATACCTCAACCCTAAGACCTAAAGCCCAAGGGATGGACCCTCAACCCTAAACCATAAACCATATCCCTCAACCCTAGGACGTAAATCCTAAACCCTTAATAGATTTGTTATTCTAAGCATCTTGTCAACCCTAAACCCTAAACCCTAAACCATATCCATCAACCCTAGGACTTAAAGCCCATGGGATGAACCCTCAACTGTAAACCATATACCCTCTTGACCCTAAACCCTATTTTTATTCTAGATTTGTTATTCTAAGAATCTTGTCAACCCTAAAACCTTAACCATATCACTCAACCCTGGGACCTAAAGACAATGGGATGAACCCTCAACTGTAAACCATATACCATCTTGACCCTAAACCATATTGTTATTCTAGATTTATTATTCTAAGCATCTTGTCAAACCTAAAACCTAAACCATATCCCTCAACCCTAGGACCTAAAGCCCATGGGATGAACCCTCAAATGTAAACCATATACCCTCTTGACCCTAAACACTATTAGTATTCTAAATTTTTTATTCTAAGAATCTTTTCAACCATAAACACTAAACCATATCCCTCAACCTTAGGACCTAAAGCCCATGGGATGAACCCTCAACCGTAAACCATATACCCTCTTGACATTAAACCCAATTGGTATTCTAGATTTGTTATTCTAAGCATCTTGTCAACACTAAATCCTAAACCATAAACCTTAAACCATATCCCTCAACCCTAGGACCCCCATGGGACGAACCCTTAATTGTAAACCTTATACCCTCTTGACCCTAAACCCTATTGGTATTCTAGTTTTGTTATTATAAGCATCTTGTCAATCCTAAACCATAAACCCTAAACCCTAAACTATATCCCTCAACCCTAGGACCTAAAGTCCATGGGATGAACCCTCATCCATAAACCATATACCCTCTTGACCCTAAACCCTATTGTTATTCTAGATTTGTTATTCTAAGCATCTTGTCAACCCTAAACCCTAAACCATATCCCTCAACCCTAGGACCTAAAGCCCATAGGATGAACCCTCAACCCCCAATACTAAACCATATCCATCAACCTTAGGACCTAAAGTACTAGGGGATGAAACCTAAACCCTAAAACATAAGAGATTTGTTATTCTAAGAATATTATCAACCCTAAACCCTAAACTCTATGTCACATCCTGTCTTGTTATTATTGATTTACTTTTACCATCATAGGTAAATAGATGAGTAAATACAATCGTGAGTTTGATATGCTTCTTAAGGAATGGAAAACTGAAATAGGTATTATGTGAAAGTATTGATAAATGCTTAATGTGGATTTGAAAGAGTAAATATGTTTACATTTATTTCTATATGAATATGCTAAAGTTATGATGTGTATGGATTTATTATGAATGTATAACTACCATTGCAAATGTGTTGAGCTAGTTGTAGGGATAGGTTCTTTCCTCCATGTGGAGGGGAAGTATCACTTAGGAGAAGATCTTGGTTAGGTAATCAATAACGTAACATATCTGAGCTTACACACACTCACAATAGAAAGTTTGAGTCTAGACATATTGTTGGGGAAATGGTAAGTAATCCTTAGTATGATGTGTGTAGTAATGGAATTAATACTCCCCACCTTTGAGTCATGAAAACAAGGATAGGGTTCCTATTTCACACTAACTACACTCAAGGACACCTTAGAGACCTCCATCCAATAAAGAATGGAGGGAGAGATTTGACAATAAGGTATCTTAAGATATGTTTAGAGATTAATTAAGGTTGAATGAGGAGTTCACCACCAATTTTAAACTTGGAAAAGATAGTGACATGCAAAATGAAATGAAAAGCCCTAATATGATGCAAGCTTGATTTAAATGACCTAGAAATGCAAGAGGAACAAAACATAAAGCTACAAAATAGAATGTGTGCATCTGGAAACTTTCTGAGACTTGAATGGAGACTAGAAATTCTGTAAATCTTAAATTTTTGGCCTACTGGGACTCATTCGCCAATCTGGGAAAATCAATCCCAGATCAGGGTTTTTGCACAGGAGCAGGTTTCTAGTAAATGGGTATCCAAATTTACAAAAATATCTAAAAAGCATCTACAGTGGGACTCATTTTCCACTTGTGGTGAATGAGTCCAATTTGGATTTTCTAGAGCTTCAAAGTTTTGATCTACACCTCTCAGTTTACTCAATCTGCTTCTCTAGGTTTTTGGATTTGAAACTTTGATTTCGAGGCTGTAGATGACCTTTTAGTGAAGATTATGACTTTGAAAATGGGGAGACAACTTCAACAAGTTTGTAACCTAATCTTCAATGATCCTTCAGGTATTCAAAGCACCTAGATCTGAAATTACACAAAGAAAGAGAGAAAACGTGTTGATTGTTAGAGAATAGGGGTTTGCCTTGGCCAAACCCATTTTAGGTAATTAAACCATGAAACAATGAAATAAGGACATGAAACATAAAACATAGGATATAAAACATGAACAATGATACCTTGAATGATGCCTTGTAAATGATGTCTTGTAAATGTGCAACTCAACATGAAATGGCCATGAAGGATGTAGATCTTGATCTTGATAATAGATGTAGAACAATACTTGGTCTTGGATCTTCAATGCTACATCACAACACTATCTCAATAACATGATTGATATGCTTGACATGATGATGTATCTTGAATTGTTGCAATAATTGATGAAGAATTCTACCATTGAATGCCTTAGAAATGATCTTGAAAGCTATCTTGATGACCTTGTGAAGACTTGGAATGCTTAACTCTTGCTTTCTTGACTTGATATCATGAATGATTGTATGAAATAATGATTTGAGAGCTTGTTTATATAGGAAATCTACTCAAATGACCATTTATTAGATCCCAAAGGCCGACATAAAAGAAATTTAAACTTAAAACCTAGTTTTTCCCACTCAAACCTTAAAAAATAAGCCAAATGGGACTCATTCAACAAGCTGGGTGAATGAGTCCCACCTGGATAGGGTCTATTTTTCTTGCTATAATGTTGGGGAGTGTGTAAATTAAGTTTATATGTTGATCTTGTTGGGTTTTTGATTGAAATATGCCCTAAGATGCATAATATGGGGTCATAGGGGCCTATTAATGATAATATAAATGTTATAAATGCAATGGATCCCAAAATCCAATGTGAAAGTGTAAATAAATACATTTTACAACATTAAATTAAGGTAAAATTGGGTCTATTTAGCTTAGAAGGTTCCTAAACCCAATGTGAATGTGTAGAACACATTACAACACTAGATTAGGTCCACTTTAGTTTACAAGCTTGCTAAATTTAATGTGAAGGTGTCAATAAATACACTTTACAACATTAAATTAGGGAAATGTTAAGTTTATTTAGCTTAAAAAGGGCCCAAGACCTAATGTGAATGTGTAAAATACCTCACAACACTAGATCAAGGGAAAATCAAGTCCATTTTATCATTAATTATTACCAAATCAAGTGTGAAAATGTACACGATGACATTTTTCAACAATAGAATGTGTTGCATTAGTAAGTGTTGTGATTACTGTTGAATACATGCTTGGATGATGATTATCTATTTAGAGCTTGTGAGTCCTTCCTAATTTTATTGAGCTTGATTTCTTTGGTTGAATGAGTATTTGGGATATATGCATATTTCGGCATATGTGTACATTGGATATAATGAAATTTCCATACTATAAACACCTAGAAATTTTCACTAAGCCTGTGAATTTATTAAAACCCCCTTTTTCATCTTCGATAATTAAATAATCTTAATTATTTAGTTATTACCTAAATTCTTCTAGTAATTAAATAATATAAATTATTTAATTAATTCATTTTAGCCTTTTCTGACACAAATAAAATAAATTCTATTTAATTAAATAACTTATTTTTCCTCTCACTTTTTGAATTAAATTTCTATTTAATCAAAAATTTAACTCACTTTTTTCCTCTTGCAATGAGATAATGTTTCCATTATTTCAAAATTCGCTTTTCTCTTTGGACTAATTGATTTTGTTGAAAAATCATTCAACTTCCTCTTGCTCTTTCACTTTTGATCTTATCTCATGTTGTCCCGATTAATTACAACCATTGATTGAACTAAAAATCAATTGATCTCATCTGTCCATTTTCCATCCGACCCTTTATAAATAACACTGCTATTTATCATTTTGACATCTTAGAAAATCTTGAATAGGCTATTGTGTTGTTGATACAATGAATTTCTTTGATATTTTGCTATCATTTTACTTAGGCTTTCATTGTAGGTTAAAAATTTGTAGGCATTCATTACTTCATAGAAAAATGGAGAAGAACAATGAAGGTGATTCAACCATGGTGTGAAGACTTGGGTAACTTTGTTATGTTATTTTGAGTTTTCATAATAGGATTGTGCTTCATTGTTCCTTAGGGTTTTTTGGGTTTGATCTTATTGGTTATTGTTTCCTAACTTTGAATTTCCCTAAGCTACAGATGGTGAACCCTATGTGAATCCACAATCGACAGTTGTCTGAGCGCACAAATTGCATTCATTGAATCTGTTTTAGTTTAGATTCAGATTTTTAGTTTTAGTTTTGATTTTTGTTAATTTGGATTAACTTTAGAATTAATTTAGTTTAGATTTTAAATTTCTAATTTAGTTTAGATTTTAATTTCTAATCCAGTTTAGATTTTAAATTTCCAATTTAGTTTAGATTTTAATTCTTAATTTAGTTTAGATTTTAATTTATAATTTAGTTTAGATTATAATTTCCAATTTAGTTTAAACTTTAATTTCCAATTTAGTTTAAACTTTAATTTATAATTTAGTTTAGATTTTAATTTCTAATTTAGTTAAGGTTTTAATTTTTAATTCAGTTTAGATTTTAATTTCTAATTTGATTTAGATTTAAGTTTCTTAATTTAGTTAGTGATCCCATTCTTACATCTTTCAAAAGTGTTTTAAGCCCTCAAGTTCACAATAAGTATCCATCACCTACTAGCCATTTTTGTCTCTCCTACCACAACATTTTAGACCTAAAAGAGCATTATCATACACTTTAGACTTCATAACATCCAATATTATCATTATCACTTTTAGTCTTGTTGCATACATTAGACATCTTCCATCCAGGGGCTATATATACCATAAAAATCTAAAAACATAGTTTAGGTTGAATACTTTAGGCATAGGTGCATACCTTCCATTGCATTGGCATCTCTTAGGATTCATACCATCCACCACCATTTCTTCCCCTCACCTTGATATGCTTGCTATTCAAATTGAATACCAATTAATCTACAATGGTCAATCCCAACAAGTCATAGACTTCAAAAGACAATTCATCCAATCCAAATACCAATCAATCTCAACCCATAGTCAACCAACCATATATCCCTCTTACCAACAAATCATACACACTAGTCCTCCATCCATATACCCTCAATATCAAGAGTCATTTGGAACATCCATTTTCTCACTTTGACAAGGGAAACCAACCTTCCACTAATCCATTCCAAGCCCCTACATCCTATCTTAAATCATCATCCGCTAGTCCATTCCAACCAACTCCATCCCTATACACATTTAGTCATGCAAATTCTATCATTTTTTGAAATCATATCCCATTGCCTATACATGAGAGTATATGTAAGCAGAAAAACCAAGGCATGACAAAATAAATTCACCTTCATGTCAAGATCGAAGTAGTCCATCACATGACCCCATCCTTAATTCCATTCAAGAAGTCCTAGATAATCATGGCATCCAAAATATACCTATAACTGATCAAGAGCCCATTCCTAATCATGTCATCCAAGACAAACCCATCTTTGACCAAGCCACTACCATTGATCAAGAAATCCAAAATGATCTGCTCATCGACCTTTATGCCATTCATGATCAAAAATTTGAGGTTGATACAACCCAAACTCCGAACACACCATTTACCAAAATG
Source organism: Sequoia sempervirens (assembly GCA_007258455.2). NCBI lineage: Eukaryota > Viridiplantae > Streptophyta > Pinopsida > Cupressales > Cupressaceae > Sequoia > Sequoia sempervirens. Next base: position 392,457 of record VDFB02252320.1, read on the forward strand.
CGACACTTACCTCCTTTGGACACATAGATTATCTTCCTCCAGAACAAGAGTCTTCTACTCTAGACATATTTGCAAATGATCAAGCTATAGTTGAATCCACTGGACTCTATGATAATGACCATAAGGAAGGTTTCTACATCAACTTGTAAGCACCGATATCTTTTGAAGAACCATCAGAATCTAATGTTTCACAAAATCAGATGAAAGATGTTAATCAGAAATATATCCAACATGCCAATGAAGATACAACATCTTATCAACTAGGATCATCTATCCTTGTCAGAGCAGGCTTTCTTGCATATGAGAAAATTTTGAGTAATGGTTTCCAACTAAATAATGATGGTTTAACATGTCGATTTTGAAACAATAAATACCCCATCACAAACAAAATATATCAGAGCATGCAATATCAAGGAAGAGGACTAGGCCAACATGAGCAAGGAATTCTAGAACCAGTAGAGTTTCAGGAAAATCCTAGACATCAAAGTCTTGGCTATTCTTCAGTCAGAGAATCAAATGATGTTAGTGATACCTCCTTGATATTGAGGGAAACTTTATTTGATACAAACATCAAAATGGAGGCCATGAGTAGTCCTTTTCATAAGGTTGTTTCCAAGACTCCTTCCATCCACACCATAAACAGTCATTCCAACATGAATAAACCTTCCATTTGGAACCAACAAAAAGAAAATTATTACAAATCTAAAGTTAAAAATTAAATGTCAAAGGCCATTGAATCAAACAAAAATCCAAGTGGACAAACGGAGTTAAAATGGATCCCAAAGAAAAATGGATCAAGCAAAGAAAATATTGCAAATCTAAAATTCAATCAAAATGTGGAGCCACAAGGAAAAAAGACTCCCACATATAATAAATTTCCACCTCCTTTAAAATGGTCATCACACAAGGCATATAAAAGTGTTGGTTCCAAATGCTATCAAAATATAAATTCCAAACTCCTCCATCTAACATCCCAAGTTTGGAAAATAAAAAATGATACATCCAAACATCCAAATAATCCTTCCACATCTACCATCATCTGTCATAATCCTACATCTCGCCTAAAGTTCAAAAATCCCATGTCACAAATCCATCGCATCTTGGCATCAATTCTTTATCATAAGGACTCTCATGGAATTCTATTGCAATATGTGTATTCTGATAAGGCCAACTCTAGTATCAACAAGGATTACAATGACATCGGTATCAACAAGGATCACAATGACATCGGTCAATTATATGCAAGTGCTATGATCTTAACAAGGAAATTGCTTCATAAAGGTCATTATTGGCATATCATGGCCCCGGTCTCTACATCAACACCATCCATAGATTCAAAACATTTAGTGATCAACTAAAATAGCAAGGCCATCTAGAAATGTCCAAAATACAAAACAATTGAAAAATTAAAAAAAACCAAAATAGTCAAAAAAATAGTAAAGAGAAAAATTTCGTCCAATAGTGAAAACCATTTTTATGACACTTTGGATAAGTACCATGATGAAAAATTGGCAAAGAGACATCATGTGTAAGAGAAATTATCTATGTAGACCATTACACTTGGGGGAAAGTTGTCTCATCTCCCATTCCTTTCTCATGAAATTTTTGTCTATCCATTTAATCCCTATCATTTCTATCCATTTTCCCACCTACTTTGATCTTGATAAGGACTGGGGTACAAACATAAACCATGTTTTGGGAAAACTCTTGGCATGTCTATCCTTTGGTCATACACTATCCATGAAATATCTTGTCATTACCTTCATAACATTATCCAAACCCATACCTCAAAGAAAACTAATTATTCCTATGTGACATAGTCCTTGGAGATCATATGCTAATAATCCTCATGTCTCCTATATTTTACCAAAATCAACCCATTATCCTTACATACCTATTGCCTGTATTGGTTTTCCCTTATGAATGGTTTAAGGACTCCAATCTTCTTATCCAACATTCCTTCATCATTGCATTCAATCTAAAAAAAAATTCATTCCAAATGCAACAAGCCGAATCCATACAATCTTGCTATGCGACCTCGTACATCATCCAAAACATTCCTTGGATTTGTTCCTAGCTTTGCTGTAGACCTCGATCCTTTAGTCACATTATCATCATCCTCATGTTGTTTTAGGATGTGTCCTTCCCACATCAAAAAACTTTGTCATCATCATCATCATCACCTGTCAATTGGTATTCAACTTGACTAGGGGTAAGATCATGTTTGTCCTTGGATTCTTGTGCATGATGACTACCTTGCTTGTAGGAATAGTTCATATGCATTTTTCATGGTCATTATAGTGTATCATCCATAATAGAATCCACACTTCCCCATAACATCCATCATTAGGGCTTGTCATCTTTATCATGACTTCCAAGAAGTTGACTTCTTCTGCCCTTTTCTCCTTCATCTTATGTCCATAAAAAACCCTTGTCCCATCCCATCTCTATTGGTTAGTATTATACTTGACTAGGGTGATTTCCTAACACCTAGATTCTACACTTGTCATTAGAGGTCAAAACATTTGAAAAAGACAAAAAAAATCAAATATCCACAAAAAGACAAAAAAATTATATAACTTCAAAATCCAAACAAAATCAAAACATGTCAAAACCCAAAAACATTTAGATATTTTCAAAAATCCCAAAAATAGAGTCAAAGCCATTCATTGTCATTTTCAAACTACATTGCCTCTATGACTAGACGTAGGCAAGGCCATTTGTCGATAAGCCCTCAAGGCCCCCCAGATTAGTCTTTTAGGGTTCATCGAGTTAGTCAAAATAAATCAGAAACTATCAACTTAGATGTGACATAATCATCTGAACTTCAAACACAAATTTTGAATCAACAAGACAAGCAATCCAACAAGTCTCCAAGTCAAATCAATCAAACCAGTCAAATCAATCAAAACCAATGGTCTTATACAGGATGTGTCCTTCCTGAAACCAGATTTTGTCATTATCACACTTTGTCATTTTCCTTATGCGGGTAGTTACATGATCAAAACCAGACTTGACATCTTATATGACATGTTTCCTCTCCTAAAACCAAGCCTTGTCAAAATAGTCCACCCGTCACTCACTTTGTCCCTTAACAAACTGACAAACACTTATTGGTAAACAATCTGAATGTTTGTTGGCCTTGTTGGTGTATTTTGTCTTATCTTTTGGATTTACTTCAGTCATTTTACTAGCCACCTTGAGGATGTACCATGAAGGGTTTAGAGGAGTGATGATGTCTCATGAATTTTTTTCTATTTGATTGTTGTCTACGGTTTTTCTTGACAAAAAGATTGGGGCAACTTTTCCCTTAGTACGAGTGAGAACATTCCTTGTCTACGGCTATCTATTTTACAAATGGATGACCTTACACACCTTGGTCTATGTCATACCATGGTGTTTGTTGTCCATTTCTCATATTTTCCACCCAATTATGATTAAATGCACAAGCCTTGAATAGCAAAATATATATCTACAAATTATCTCAACTAGCACTATCTCAACATCTAGGTCTTCTATGCTAACATCCATCTATTTTGTGCTAACATCCATCTTTTCCATGCTAACATCCATATCTCCCATGCTAACATTTATTCTTCCCTTTATCTATTTTCCTCTTATCCATTTCAAGAGCACACTCGAGTTCTTTGAATCTGCATGTCCTCTCGAGGGGGCATACCTCTACCTCCTCATCATTCTTCCTTACACTGGGGCATATTTTTGATTAATTTTCTTTGACACAACATGATGAACTACATTGTATCAAAGAAAGGCAAATGTAGACACCTACAAATTATCACTAAGCCTGTGAATTTATTAAAACCCCCCTTTTCATCTTCAATAATTAAATAATCTTAATTATTTAATTATTACCTAAATTCTTCTATTAATTAAATAATCCAAATTATTTAATTAATTCATTTTATCCTTTTCTGGCACAAATAAATTAAATTCTATTTAATTAAATAACTTATTTTTCCTCACTTTTTGAATTAAATTTCTATTTAATCAAAAAGTTAACTAGCTTTTTCCCTCTTGTAATGAGATAATATTTCCATTATTTCAAAATTTCACTTTCCTCTTCAAACTAATTGATTTTGTTGAAAAATAATTCAACTTCCTCTTGCTCTTTCACTTCCAATCTTATCTCGTCCCGTCTCGATTAATTACAACCACTGATTGAACTTAAAATCAATTGATCTCATCCATCCATTTTCCATCCAACCCTTTATAAATAACACTGCTATTTATCATTTTGACATCTCAAAAAATCTTGAATAGGCTATCATTTTTTTGAGATAATGAATTTCTTCGATATTTTGGTGTCATTTTACTTAGGATTTCATTGTAGGTTACAAATATGAGGGCATTCATTACTTCATAGCAAAATAGAGAATAACAATGAAGGTGATTCAACCAGAACGTGAAGACTTGGGTAACTTTGTTATGTTATTTTGAGTTTTCATAATAGGATTGTCCTTCATTGTTGCTTAGGGTTTTTTGGTTTGATTTTATTGATTAATATTTCCTAACTTTGAATTTTACTAAGCTACACATACGAGTATGAAGACATGTATAGATATGTATATATGTATATAAATGATTAATATGATGCTATAATCTCGTGGTCATAATCATTTGGATATTGAATGAATCATTTGATTGTTGTGTTGATAGATACTATATATATATATATGTTTGTATATATACAAATACACACATAAGCATAAATGCTTAATAGAGGAGTGTGTATACATATATATAGCTATATAATATATATTATTACTATGTGATGGCTATCTTGTTTGTATTCGTTTGTATATCAAATGTATACATACTTTATTGACATATGATATATATGAATATATATTAACATATATACATATACATACATACATACATACATATATATATATATATCTGTGTGTGTGTGTGTGTGTGTTGGTATACATATATATATGTATATGTAAATATATGATATATATTTAAAAGTGATCATATGCTTTGAAGTCGATTATCATTAGCAATGTTTGAAGGGAAATTTTCTTACTAAATCATAAGGCCGAATATAACACATATTGGCAATACAGAAAGGGCGAACTATGTGCAATATAAAGTGTAGCAAGTAAGTCAATTTAAAGAATTTGACTTGGTCAATGCAATGGAGATTAAATACATTTCACTTAGTAAACTGCAAATATCTGAGATGCCTTATCATGAGATAAATATCAACAACAAATAAATGTAAATGCATAAAGAGGGGATAAGTTATAGCAAGTCAATGAATCAATCAAAGATGATTATGAGACAAAGTGAATCACCATGGACTAAGTTGATTGTGTGCAAGTGTTGTAAATTGAGGATAGATCGATTCAAAGGGAAAAAATTGCACCAACTTATAAAGTGAATAGGATTCCTATTTAATGCCATATTAAGAATTCTTATTGCTGAAAAGTACATTTGGAGAACAATTTGAATGTCACCTTTTGAGCATGTGCTATTTGAAATAGTCTTATATTGATGCCAGCTTAAGAAGTTAATCTATGGCATTCCTTGCCAAGTACTCTCTGTTTGTGCGCTACATTTTAGCTGAGTTGAGTGAGTTGATATGCATGTATGTTGTTGTCAATTCCCATGCCTTTTCTATAGGATGAGAAGTCTCCAACCTGCTGTATAAATAGTGGAGTTGAGCTCTCATTTAGGATGCATTCCACAAGCTTTCTTGTGCAATATATCTGCATTTCTTATCTACATTAGTTTTTTGTATTTTGAGAGAGATCTTTGAGTATTTGTGAGACTATTTTAGCACATTGAGTTAGATTATCAACTTGTGAGATAGAGATTATTGTGGCATTGCTTGAGAGATCGAAACTAAGCTAGTTGTTTTTTTGGAAAGCTAAGTTGTAGCCAGTCAATTGGATAAGCGAATACAGGCATGAGGATAATCTTCCTTTATTTTTCTTAGATTTGAAAGATTGTTTCATGATTGCTTTAATTAGTCTATTGTGAATACTTACATTTAGGGGAAAATAGTCTTGCTTTGAAAAGGAATTAGAAACTATTTATACTATTTTGTGAAGTGATTGTAATTACTCCATAATAGGAGGAGTTATTTGTCATAAGTATTAATATACTAGATATGATTAAAAAGGGGTAGCTTAAGGGTTACTCATGGATAAATTATTCGATTATAATAGATAGCTAGTGCGTTACTCCTGGGATTGTTGTCCATTGGAGGGAGGGAACTTGTACATTTGCTTTATGAGTAGAAATACCTTAGAGTTTGTATAAAAGGTGATAGGTTAATCCTAGGGTTAAAGCTTACCCATGGGAGGGATTACCTATGTATAGATTATAGTGGCCTTAAGTTAAAATGGACTTAAGTAGTGTAGTTGAATAAATTATCTTCACTCAAAGTACTGAGTGAGAACTGGTGCAGGAGCACCTAAGCCCTCATTTGCAAATTTGATCATGTTAAGGTCTTGATATATTGGTCATTAGGGTGAGTCTAGGGTGTTTTGGAATAATTTGGGTCCTTTTGCATTCAATAAGGTCTATTGAGACTATTTTCCATGTAATTGGGTCATTTGTGATTCATTTAGGTGAAAATTTCAAAAGTTGTAAAAATGTAAAAAGTTGTCATTGCACAAATTGCAAAAAATGCAACTTTTAGGAAGTTGAAGGGTCATAGAATTTTGAAAGGAATTTATGGATGTTGGGTGGTTAAAATTTGAATGTAATAGATATATAAAGCCTCTAAAAGGATCGAGGATGGTTTGTTGAATGCTGTATTGAAGATTTCAAATCAAAAATAATGTTTTTATTTGCATTTTCCTTGTAATTCTATGTTTTCTTGAAGCTGTACAGTCTCGTATAGTCTCTAATTGCTTTTAATTTCATTGGTTTATGTAGATGCATGTAATAACTTCTATTTTCTTCAGGTTTGAAGTCTTGAGATTGAATTTGGAAGAAGATTTCCTCATTTTTCTGTGATAGCCCTGTTAACCCTGTATTAAGGGTTTGATAGTCTCTTAAAATGTGAACTTGACCCATTCCACTTGCTATGGCTATTGTAACTCATGGAATGGGTCAATAAAATTAGGACTTAGGTGTTCTCATGGTTTGGTGGGAAGATAAAATAAGTTGTTAGGTTTTGGGTGAAGCCCTAGGGCAGAACAAGGTGTTTTTCAAGTGAAAATTTGGAGTTAAAGTAGGGTTTTGATAAAATGTTGAAGGAATTGTCAATGTAATGGTCCTTTGAGTTTTTTAAGGGTATTTGAGAATTGTTAGTGGTATTGATTAAGTTAGATAATCCTGGGTGATAGGAGTTTCAATAAACCCTTGTCATTTTCATGCAAATTGAGGGTTTTGTGGTTTGGCATCTTAGATGACATGGCTCTAATGAATGAAGGTGGATTTTGATGTTTTACAACTCAATTAAGGACTTTCAATTGAGAACTGGTGATAATTTTGTGTTTTGAGGGTACATCCTTTGTAAAAGAGGGCTATTTAGTGACCCAAAAATAGGGGCAGTCTATTGGTTCTCTAAATTTTTCTTAAGAAGCCTCATGAAATATTTTGATATGTTGTGTTGGAACCTGAAGTGTGTCTTAGATGATGTTTATTAGGTCTCTATATGGACTTCTCTAAAAGATATTGAGAAAAAAGTAGATTTGAGAGGCTACAAGCTACTAGGTGTTTGTGGGAGATAGGTTGATTGAATAGGTTGAAGGGGATGGTTTCTTGTTTTAAACCTGATAATTTTGAGTTGGTTTGAGTGATCACCACTTGCTTGACATTAGGTGGTATCAGAGCAACAAGGATTGGATCTTTTTGATTGAAGAGTTGCAGATTTGAAGAAAAGTAATAGGAAGTTGAAGAGACAAAACTTGTAAAGATGCCCCCTAAGAATGTTGGTGTTCCTAGAGAGTTGCAGGAGTTGCAGGAGAAACATTCCAACTTTTGGAGTCTCGTAATGCTATGTTGGAAAGGCTTGCTACCTTGGAAACAAAGAAGAGAAGAGATGAAGTTGAGAGTGAATCAGATGGAGAGTATGAAGATGAAGATGAAGAATTAGACCCTGAAGATTAGAGGATGGAAAAGTTGCTTAAGGCAGTTAGGTGTGATTCACATAAGGTAAAAATTGATTTTCCTATGTAAGGTGGAAATTTGAATGAGGAAGAGTTACTTGATTGGATTGCAGCCATGGAAAACCACTTTGGAAGTGAAGACATTTTTGATGAGTAGAAGGTGAAGGTAGGAAACACAAAACTCAAAGGTCATGCACTTCTATGGTGGGACTATGAGCAAGCTGAAAGGAGAAAGCAAGGTAAGTAAAGGATAGTTTCTTGGGAAAAAATGGTAGCAAGACTTAAAGGTAAATTTCTTCCTAAAGACTATGAAGTTCAATTGTATAAGATATTACAAGATTTGAAGCAAAAGGATTTAGATGTTAAGACCTATACTGATGAATTTTATAAACTAAGTATAAGGTTAAGAAGAAATGAAGATAAAGTTGAAAAAGTGGCTAGGTATCTAGGTGGCCTTAGAATCAATATACAAGATAAATTGGTTGTTGCTAAACCAAAGATTGTTGAAGAGTGTTTCCAATTAGCTATTAGGGTGGAAGAAAAGATAAAAAGAAGGCAAGATAAGTCTGTTAGAGGCAGAGGAAATAATACAAGAGGGAGAGGATCATTCCTTGCATCAAAGAAGCCATATGAGGAACAAGAAGAAGCAAATAAAGGTAAAGCGCAAGGTGCTGATGCAAGATGAGGTTTTGGGGGTTCTAGAGGAAGATTTAGTGGTGGAAAAAGTTCAAATATCTTTCCAGGAAGATGCTAAAATTGTAATGAATTTGGCCATCCATCATACAAGTTCCGTGAGAAGTTTGGGGCTTCATCAAGTGGAGGTGAAAGGAGGACTGAAAGGAGGGCTCAAATAGTACAAGAAGAGGAGTGTGAAAGTACCAATTCTTCAAGCCATCTTGTTGCTCCTGAAATAGGTGAATCATTGATGATGAGGAAGACCATACTTAAGACAACAAAGGAGAGGGAACCATTGCAAAGGAAGACTCTTTTCAAGACCACATGTAAGTGTGAGAACAAGGTATGCAAAGTTGTCATAGATTCAAGCTCTACTGATAATATGGTATCAAGTGAAATGGATAGTGAACTAAATTTGCAAAAGATTCCTCATGAATTTCCATATAAGGTGTCTTGGTTGAATGAAGGGAAATCACTTTTGGTTAATTAACAAGCTATTTTTGAGTTTCAAATTGGAGGCTATAAGGACAAGGTAGTCTGTGATATTTTTCCCATGGATTGCTGCCACTTAATTCTAGGTAGGCCCTGAGAGTTTGATAGGAATGCATTATATGATGGGAGAGAAAATACATACACCATGGAGAAGGATGGGCATACATTTACTTTAAATTCATTGGTGGAAGAGGAAAAAGGCAAGGGTAAAGAGGCTAAGGTGATCATGTTCGGGAAGAAGGAACTTGTTAAGGTTGAGAAAGAAGATAGGAATGTTGAGACAACAAGTGTGAAGGTTGAATCATATTTGAAGGATGAATTCACAGTAAATTGGCATACTAATGTCTTGATATGAACCATGGTGTGTCCATTGGTTAGGAGCAAGGTTATAGGGAAAGTAGTACTTGCAAGTACAATGGGTTATAAGGATAGTACAGTGGTACTTGAGGCTGATAAGATAGAGGGTCTGATGACAGTGATGAGTGGATAGAGTGGACAAGGAACTAAGGGAAGAAATGAGCATGAAGAAGGGATAAAGTGGAAGTTAGTTCAAGGAATAGTTGGTAAGTGTCTGTTTGCATCTAGTTTTGATCAAGGCACAAGTGGAAGACAACTAGCAGGTCTGATTGCAAAGGTGGAGACATGTTCATGTGCAAACAAGGTTAGGGATGCAGGGCAGGCTACAAGATCTTAGTATATGAACCTAGGGAGGAGATTTGTAGACTATAGAGTATGTGCAAAGCTAGGAGGAACTGAGACAAGACAATAATCATGTGACATGAGTCATTTTTCAGGGGGGTTGTATGGTGCAGGAGCACCTAAGCCCTCATTTGCAAATTTGATCATGTAAAGGTCTTGATATGTTGGTCATTAGGGTGAGTCTAGGGTGTTTTGGAGTAATTTGGATCTTTTTGCATTCAATAAAGTCTATTGAGACCATTTTCCATGTAATTGGGTCATTTGTGAGTCATTTAGGTAAAAATGTAAAAAGTTGCAAAAATGTAAAATGTTGTCATAGCATAAATTGCAAAAAATGCAACTTTTAGGAAGTTGAAGGGTCATAGAATTTTGAAAGGAAGTTATGGATGTTGGGTGGTTAAAATTTGAATGTAATAGCTATATAAAGCCTATGAAAGGCTCTAGGATGGGTTGAATGTTGTATTGAATATTTAAAGTATTCTAGATTTGTTATTTTAAGTATCTTGTCAACCCTAAACCCTCAATCCTAAACCATATCAATCAAACCTAAGACCTAAAGTCCTATGGGATGAACCCTAAACCCTAAAACATAAGAGCTTTGTTATTTTAAGAATCTTATCAACCCTAAACCCTAAACTATAAACCATATCCCTCAACCCTAGGACCTAAAGTCCATGGGATGAACCCTAAACCATATCCCTCAACCCTAGGACCTAAATCCCAAGGGATGATCCCTCAAACCCATACCATATACCCTCTTGATCCTAAACCTTAAGAGGGGGGAGATGTGAGATGATGGAGATGAGAGTAGGTAGTGAATGGCTTAAGGGGAGTTAAGAGAATGACTTGAGGGGATGCAAGAGTATGGATTTAGGGTACACAATAGGATATGTCTTAAGGGGTCCTAAGAGGATGGCTTAAGTGGAGTTGAAATAATGACTGAAGGGGATGTAATAGGATGGGTTAAGGGTACCTAAGAGGATATGTCTTAAGGGGTCCTAAGAGGATGGCTTAAGGGGAGATAAGAGAATGAATTAAGGGGATGCAAGAGGATGGATTAAGGGGACCTAAGAGGATATGGCTTAAGGGGTCATAAGAGATTGGCTTAAGGAGATTTAAGTGAGTTACTTAAGGGGTTGAAAGAGGATGGATTAAGGGTAGATAAGAGGATGACTTAAGGGGATATGCAATCAATTCTAAGCTTTTTATAAAATGAAAATGAATTATTTAGTTTTATATTTTGAATATCAATTAAATGTATAGAACTATATAGTTACCAGTATCTAGATTCAAATTTTATTGTAATATATATGCATGTCCTCTCTTTTTTTTAATGTGCATATAGTTTTGGGAGACTTGAAACAAAAAAATGATTTAACTATAATTAGGAAATGACTTAAGAATAACATAAGAACATGGATTAAGAGGAGATACACATTAAAGCCTTGACTCTAAGTTATGTGAGTTTTTTAACTATATATAGACTATCAATTAAATATATATACAACTATATACTTACCTGTATTTATTTATTCCATTGCACCATCTGCATTCTCTCTTTTTTATAATGCATTTATGATTATCTCATCATCATCCATTTAAAGTATCCATAACACTTTATTAGTAGGCCTCCCTTGATATCTAACTGTTTTTATATTGGTTTCCAAAATCAAATGTGAGTAATGCATAATCTTCTTGTGCCTTTCATAGCCTTCAAATGCAGGAAAACCATTCTTTATTATTAGATATTTTTAAATCTAGGTGCCAACAACAACCAAAAAACCAGTTGGATACTCAAAGTTATCATCATCCACTTTAGGATGTATCAAATTATGTTTTATCTCAACACATCTAGCCAACCAATACTCTGTTTCCTCTTTATTCCCCTCAGGTGCAACAACAACATACACATGTCCTGCAAAAAAATATTTAATTCAATAAATAGTGACATATATGTAATTCACATATAAACATGCATATGTAAAATTATATATTACAAAAAATTTAATAAAAAATTTGAATTCAATTTAATGTACCTTATTGTACAAGGTCTAAAACATGATCATAATCATCTGATGCAAACACTTTATTATCTTCTTCAATTGTCATTTCATGTTGATCATGTGTTGATATAGGTATTAAGGCTCTTTGTTTCCATTCTTTGACCCGTTTTGTATTTTCACACACCTCCCAATCACTTGCAATACAAAATTCACAAAAAAATGCAAGCTCCCTTGTCCATATTGTCCATGTGTTTGCATTTAAAATCTTAAACAAATGCCATTTTTTTTACCCATTAATTGTTTCACAATCTTGTTGAGTAAGAATATTTTTTTTTTTAACTAACAAAATAAGCATCAAATTATTGAGCTCTCACTTGTCCTTGCAGATAATTTTGTATTGCTGAACTCCAGAATGCAGAAACCTGTCAGAATGCTCTACAAGAAAAGGTCAAAATTGGGGCATCGGGTCCCACGGTGGGTGCCATTTAATGTGTGTATGAAAATATTCCTATTATAATGAATTCAAAACACATTCAATAAAACCTTATATCAAAGAAGCTTAAAGAAAAATAAACAAACTCTCAGTGCAGGTTCTTCAAAGTCGTTTTATTGCTCTCTATCTCTAGCGTTTCGTTGATTCAAGTTGATCTCATATTTAGTATGCCAAGCTCAACGAAATGGACTACTAGAGAATGAGATTTAAACTAAAATGTATACTATACTAATATGCAAGTTTATGCTATGCTATGATCAGATTATTGCTAAGATATGATTATTTATAGAATGCTAAAGATGCAAATGCGTAAGCATAATTGTGTGTGTGTGTCTGTCTAACCAATGCTTGGATTCACACATGTACTTATAGAGTTTTTCGAGGATTTTGATTGGTTGAGTTGATCAACGGCTGTGATAATTCCTGATAGATCGAATGGTCGAAGATGGATGAGACTGGAAAGAAAAATAGAAGAAAATGAATAAAGCAGGATTTTTTCATTTTCATGGAAGAGATAAGATGAGATGATTAAAAAAATCATCTTTTTTAGAAGATAATGGAAAGATATTGAGAAGATAAATAATGAATTATCAAATTCAATTATTTATTTATGGGTGCATGTAGAATTTTCTTAATTAAATAAATATTTAATTAAGATTTTGAGGAAATAAGAAGATTTCATAATTAAATGAAATATTTAATTATGATTTGAAGAAAATAGAAGATCTTTAATTAAATAAAATATTTAATTAAATTTGAAGAAATGACATGTGTATGAAATTAATTAAATAAAATATTTAATTAATTAGAAGAAAGTTTTAAATAAAAGAAAAGAAATATTTAAATTTAATTAAAACAAAAGATTTAATTAAATTCAAAAGATGATAATTAATTTAAATAAATAAAATGTATTCATTTAATTAATCAAGTAGACCTGTGAAATAATTAAATAAAATAAATTTATTTAATTATGGTGAGAGAATAAAATGAATGAACAATATAATTAAATTAATTAAATTTAATTATATGTAGAAGACTTTAGAGAAATTAATTAAATAATACATATTTAATTAAATGTCAGGATTACTTAGACGTGACCAACTTTATGCATATACATTTTGCCCCTCTTTGAAGTGATGTGTGAAACGCATTGCTTTAAAGAAAATAAATTTTTTTCCCTTGATATGTTTTTGATGTTGATCTTGATGATGCCTCCTCAAGAGGTAAATCACGGATGATGATATGAATTTCAAAAATGTGATAAAAAAAACTGGATTGGATGATGACATTCTGCTCTTGATTCAGTGATTTAGCTCTCGATAATTGGTGTAAAAGATGCCCTTGGTGAAAAATAAAGTAATAGTAAATAAAATGGCACCAAAAACCCACCTTAATTGACCCATATAAGGTAAAAGGGGTAAAAGTGGAAATCATTTTCACCCTTTGACAATAGTGATTTTTATGCTCTGACAGTGACTTGGCGAGATGCAGATTCCATTTCACAGGCATAGATTCAAGTGGGCCCGCCGATACCAGAGGCCAGCCACGTATGGACCACCGGTGAGTCAATTGAACCCTTTATGAGTCAAATTTTTTGTGAATTTGATCAATTTTCAAGCTTTTTCACATGGATTTAGGGCAAAGAATAATGTTTTAGCGCATTCAAAAATTTCCATAGTGCATCTAGGATGTTCTTTAGTGCATATAGGTGTAGGGTAAAATTAGGTTTTCTAGCGCATACGAAGTGTAGATTAGCGCTTATAGGAGTCAAGTTCGGCTAGAAAACTTTAGCATATCTAGGGCACAGAGTCACACATTTAGGGACTGGCCGCAATAGAGGTGTATTAGTGCATCTAGGGTATGAAGTAGCGCATTCGTGGGGTATCTTAGCACATACAGGGTTTTAGCGCTTATAGGAAAAACTTTAGCTCTTTTAGGGTGCAAAAGCGCGCGTAATGAGTTTTAGCGCTTTCGAGTTTTAGTGCATCAGAGGCGCAGAGTAGCGCATCCAGGAAAATTTTGGCAGAATGCGATTGTGATGAAAAATGATGGTGTATACATTGCTTCCTTGGTCAATAGATAGAGAAATTATTTTTCCATAATGCTGATATAGATAGAAATGATAGAAAATCTGATGATTTACTGATAACTTTGCTTCTCTAAATAGAAAACAAAGAGTAGATTGACTGATTGATTGACTAATAACTTTCTTATCATGAATGAAAAACAAAGAGTAAATGTCTAATAAATTTGCTATCTATGATAGAAACCAAATAGTAGATGATGATTTTCAAACATATTTGCATTCATGACTGAAGTACAAATGGAAAAAAATGATTGGATTGTTGATAGATTTGCTTTCCTGAAAAAGAAAAAGAAAATAGTATAATGATGATAGAGTAGATTGATTTGATATTCAGATAGATAGATGCAGCTGTGATTGCATGATATGATTGATTTCAAGATATGGGTCACTAATATGGGTCAGTGATATAATTCACTTGATAGATAGAGCACATGATATGAGTCATTGGTATGAGTTTGATTAATTTGTCCTTGCGATGACCAAAAACAAAAAAATAGGATGTTTTCGACAACCTCCAGATTAGAGAGTGTTTCTCGATATGTTGGGATTGAGTAGGAGAGATGACTCCAGCAGAGATACAGTGGATAGGTGACTGTGGGTTGGGATCTTTGTTGACTATCCCGCGAGGGATTCGAGCCAACAAGGGATTGTTGACTGCATTGGCAGAGAGGTGGCACTCCGATCATAACACGTTTCATTCGCCGACTAGTGAGATGATCGTGACACCCAAGGATGTGTATAGGATTCTAGGGATTCCTGTGGTAGGTTCCCTTATGGTTTATGACCACAAGGAGATAGGAGGGACCGAGGCACTGAGGAGGATATGCGGTGACATGTCGATAGCAGGATATTGGGTGTCATGGGCAGATTTCAGTAGATATCCAGCTTTAGTTGTTGTGTTGGGTGCATTCATTGGAGGCTTCCTTGGACCGGACCATCAGTCAAAGGGATTTTCAGTTGGTTGGGGTAGGATGCTAGAGTGGATGGTGACTCAACCACGGAGGTATGCCTGGGGGAGCTGCATTTTGGCTCATTTGTATCATGATCTACATCAGGTGGTATACCGAGGGTCAACTAGTTTGGCCAGTGGTGTGACTCTGCTCCAAATCTGGGCATGGGAGCATATTGTGATTATGAGGCTAGAGTGTGCTAGGGCTAGGCCACCAGGCAAGCCATATGTATATGCCTATTCAGGTGCACTTGTCCAGCCCAAGCTGGGCAAGTTGGAGTACTGGCGGCGTGTGTTAGATGATGTGGATTCAGTTATATGGAGGTCGTATACAAATTGCGAGCTCTGGGACATAGATCATTTGGAGATGCCATTTTTCTGTATGCCCCAATATTTGATAGGATGGACTCCGTACATTATTGAGAGATTTTTGGCCTTGCAGGTTCAGAGACAGTACAGATACACGCAGGGGATGCCACAGGGTGTTGCTCACTATGGGCGGCGCAAGGATGATCCTGGATGGGGACGATGTATTACATACCAGGTGGCATATAAAGAGTATTCTAGCTTATAACCTGGGGTATGGGCATACAGGCCAGATGTGACAAATGCAGGTATGTCAGATGATTACTTAGTGTATTTCCACACACATCAATTCCCATGATTTACATGCCCAAATGAGCCAGGGCCCATTGCAATAGTACAACAGCCAGGGGTGGAGAGACAGGAGGATGTGGCTGGCAGAGAGCAATTGGTGGGTGGAGGAGAGGAGGAGGAGAGCGGAGATGAGGAGGAAGGGGACAAAGATGAGGAGGAGGGAGGCCGAGATGAGGATAGCTTAGATGATGGGGATGATGGGGGAGATGGTGGAGGGGAGGAGGAGAGGGCAGTGAGGTAGAGGTTAGACAGCCTAAGCAGTGCTCAGATTGTATGGAGGCTGAGATCTAGTTGTAGACCACAGACCGTTATCAAGGTTTCCTCCTCATCACAACATGCATAGATAGACATGCTGTAGGCCTAGGTGTAGACTGTTCAGGGTCAGCTAGGTCAGGCGCAGATTTTGATAGTGCAGTTACAGGCACAACTTGCACAGTCACAGGTACAGGCCAGACATAGACACAGGTATCCCAGCCTGCCCCAGACCCACAGATAGCCCAGTTGATGATAGAGAGGGATGCATTGAGACGGAGGGCAGTGGAGGCCGAGGGTGTTGCTCAGAGGCTAATGGGCACTATAGAGAGTGCATATTTGTGAGAGGCTATTGTAGAGGGCATGGAGATGGCGAGGGAGGAAGAGTAATACTGTGTGAGATATGAGGAGTTGTGTCCTCTTGAGTGCAGGGAACCATTCCCACGGTCTCGCAGTAGGACCAGGAGCAGGTCGCAGACAGCCACACAGAGCATGGGGGTTATTGGGCCTTGATAGGATCCAGATGCAGGTACTAGTGGCAAGCCACCTTCTTCCAGACCAGCTCCATTAGGGGCATCGACCAACTAGTTTATGATGTTGTGATGTAGATGTATTTCCCACATGTATATCATTTTTGGAGTATGTATATTTAATTTTTGATCATATCCCATGTATCTCTCTTTGGAATTTTCAATTTCCTTGGACATTGGAAATTTGTATCATTTATGATGAGTGATGATATGCAGTGGTGATGATTTTTGATGATGATGATGTGCATTTATGGGATGATTATGTGATATGCATTTATTTCTATATGTTATGGATTTTGGTATGCATTTTAATGATTTTATGACCAAAATGATATGCAGGATGATTTGATATGATGTGTTTATGATGTTGATGAAAAATGATTGATGATGCATGTACTAATGATGTCATGCAGGTGGATGACTTATGATGTGATTATGAAAAGATGCCATGGGATATTGGATATGTTTTATGAAAAATGTTGTTTGGAAAATGATATGAAAATGGATGTATGGAATGTTTGTTTTTGGATTTTCAAATGCAAGTAAGTAATGATAATATGATGGAAAATGAATGTTGTGTTTATGATATGCATCATGAATTTGTAATATGAATTGATATGAAAAATGATAGGATGATTAGATATGATATGAATGTAATGTGACAAATGATAAATGACATGAATAACGATATGAAGTGAATTGATTAATAATAATGAGAGGTATGATAAGATGATAAATGATATGTGATGAAATGTAATGTTTTGTAATGATGATAAAATGAAATGAAATGATAATGAAATGAACGATAATGAAATGATAAATGAGAGGATAATGAAATGATAAGTGATAAGTGAAATGAAATGAAATGAGTGATGATAAAATGATAAGTGATAATGAAATGAACGATAATGAAATGATAAATGAGAGGGTAATGAAATGATATGATAATGAAATGATAAATGAGAGGATAATGAAATGAAATGATAATGAAATGAGCGATAATGAAATGATAAATGAGAGGATAATGAAATGATAAATGAGAGGGTAATGAAATGAAATGATAATGAAATGAAATATAATGAAATGATAAATGAGAGGATAATGAAATGAAATGAAGTGATAAATGGGATGCGAATGTGCAAAATGAAAATGAAATGAATATGGAAATGATATGTGAGATGTTAATGATATGAAGATTATAGATAATATGAAAATGAAGGTGATATGAAAATACAGAGTGGATAAATGGATGATATGAAATGATAATATGAAAATGAAGGTGATATGATAATGAAATGATGAAGAATTTGAATGATATGAAATGATAATGATAATGAAATGAAAATGTGAAATGATGAAGAATTTGAATGATATGAAATGATAATGATAATGAAATGATAATATGAAAGTGATATGATATACCTAAGAGATGAAGATATGAAATGATAAAGGATCTAAATGATATGCACATGAATGATAAATGATAAATGATAGGACCTAGATGAGATGATAAGGAAGATGAAAGGTGATGATGAAACAAATGTCCAAATGTCCTCCACAAATAGTCCAAAGAGATATGACAGTCGTTGATATTTTTGTTAGCCCTTCAAAACTCTGATGTGAATCCATTATGCAGTCATATACACTGATCTAAAATGAAATGCAACTAAATGAAATGAACCATTTATCGAGCCTTTTGTTAGCTTTATTGAATCATCATAGATCCTTTTAAAATGTTGGAAGTATGTACAAGCATCAGAGGGGAAATTAGCACCGATGATGACCTGAGTACAAATTTCATGATTTTTGATACAACAAGTGAACACAAGCATCGAGGTATAATTGAACCGAGATGAATTGAGCATTTCTTGCACAAACAGAAAAAGGTTAACCAATTTTTGGTGCAAATGTGGGACTGTCATCAATGATATTACTTTGGAAATCATGTCTCGCAACATATTTGCACTAGATTGATAGCTAATCTCAAGACAACAGACAAATAAGAATCATTCTCTTTCCTCGTCACTCTAGTTCAGTACATCATTGAGTGTGCTCCAGAGAGATGATATCGAAAAGAAAACAACCATTGTTCAAAATGAAATACTGTTATTCCAAACATTATTCAGATTATAGATCATCCAAATATGAGTCATGATATGGTACCTACTAAAAATTGTTGTGCTTTGGATCAATGATTGGATAGTTGTTCATGTGATTTGATTGTTTGTTCGCATGATTGGATCTTATGTCATTGTCTAGCTGTTTTGGTAACACCTGAAAGTTAGTTGCCCCCAGTATGTCAGCATTCACCCCCAGTATTAACATAACTCACTGAATATGTACAATAATCAAGCCATGGTAAGACGTTATCGTTCTAGGCAAATGATGATAACATGATGCTGGTATGGCCCTAAGATGATGGAAAGATGCATGAAAATGAAGGTTGAGAAGCCAAGTGTAAAAAATGAACTAATAGATGGAGAGCTACAAATAGCATCTGTTCGCCAAATTTTCACTATTTGTTTTTATTGCATTTTTCTTGTCAATAGACTACCTATTGCCAGGTTTTCACCCTATAATGATGATTTTTTTTTATTTTTTTAATTTTTTTTCAGGACATTTTTTGATTTTTTTTGTATTTTTTTAGGACATTTTATGGATGATGATAGCTGATTTAAACATAATATTTCTTTAGGTGCATGCTGTTGATGGGTTCGTCAAACAGGTCCCCTTCTCGCTTCGATAGCTTGTAGGCTCCCGAACCATAGACTGCGATAACCACATAAGGACCTAGCCAATTTGGTTCAAACTTTCTTTTCTTTTCTCTGTCTTGCTGATTTCATGGATTTTCTTTCAAAACCAGATCACCCACCTAAAAGGTATGTGGCTTTACTTTGTGATTATAGCTGTGAGACATCATCTGTTGGTATGCTTTCAAATGATCAGCTGCCCTTTGTCTCTTTTCATCTAGGAGTTCCAGTTCTTGGAGTCGAGAAACTCTGTATTCATCATCTGTTGTGAGACCTTTTAGTGAAACTCAAAGTGAGGGTATTTCAACTTCTAAAGGTAATATGGTTTCTACTCCATAGACAAGAGCATATGTTGTTGCTCCTGTTGGCGTGTGGTCATCGGTTCTGTAAGCCCATAAGGCGGGATTGAGTTGAACATGCCAATATTTTCTTGAATCATTCACAGTCTTCTTTAAAAAATTTAGTATAGTCTTATTTGAGGCCTCTGCTTGGCCATTCGCTTATGGATAGTAAGGTGTTGAATATCTGTGTTGAATATGAAATCTCTCACAAAGTTCATCAACATCCTGATTCTTGAATGGTCGTCCATTATCTGTAATAATGGAGTTGGGAATGCCATACCGACAAATAATATAGTTGAGTATGAACGATGATATTTGTCTGTCGGTAACTTTAGTAAGAGGTATTGCCTCAATCCACTTGGTAAAGTACTCTGTGGTATTGATGATGAACTTATGCCCGTTCGATGATGAAGGATGAATCTTTCCTACTAGATCTAACCCCCATTGGGAGAATGGCCAGGTTGGCATAAATGGTTGAAGTTCCTATGCAGGAGCGTGAATGAGGTTCCCATGAATCTAGAATTTTGAGCACATTTTCACAAAAGCGAATGATTCCCTCTCCATTCTAGGCCAGTAGTAACCCGTTCTAATCAATTTCTTGGATAAGGTCAATCCACTCGAATGAGTACCACAAATGCCACCGTGAACTTCTTGTAAAGCTTTGTCAAATTCATCATGTTCGAGACATCGAAGTAGAGTACCATAAAGACCACATCGATAAAGGGTGTTGGCGATAAGAGTGTAGCGAGAGGATTGGCGGATAAAATTTTGCTTTTGGTTACGGGATAAATCAGGTGGTACGATGTCATCTTTTAGGTAGGCATAAATCTTGCCATACCAAGGTGAATTAGATCCCACCAAGTGGCAAATGATTTGGCTTTCAGGGGTGTCATAAGCAGGTGTAAATGATTGTTCCACCAGAAATTCATAGCAAGCTTGATTTTCTGGGAGTTGTAACAATGATGCGATCGTAGCCATGGCATCGACTGCTTTGTTATCAAGCCTTAGAATTTGTGTGAATTCGATGTCCACAAAGTACTTCTTGAAGTCGTCAACCATCTTTTTATATGGCAATAGTTTGTCATCTTTGGTCTGATAATCATCATTGATCTAATTAATGACTAACTATGAGTTGCCATACACTTGTAATTCTGTGATTTTCCATTCCAATGCTATTTTAAGTCCAGTGATTAATGCTTCATATTCGGCTATGTTGTTGGTGCATGGAAACATCAGCCTATATGATCGAGGAATGGTGTTTCCTTGGGGGGTGACGAGAAGTATGCCTGCCCCCGATTCATGTTGAGTGAAAGAACCATCGAAATATAAGGACCATGGTTGTTTGGATTATGCAGTAAAGACATCAGCATTTGGAAATTCAATGTGCAGGGGATGGTCTGCTTGTAGTGGTGCTTTAGCTAGTTGATCAGCGATAACTTGTCCTTTGATTGCCTTGCGATCAACATAATGGATGTCAAACTCACTCAGAATCATCACCCATTTTGCTAACCTTCCTGTCAATGATTCCTTGCTTAACAGATACTTGAGTGGATCAATCTTTGAAATAAGATTGATTGTATGAGTTAACATGTAATGTCAAAATTTCTGTGAAGCGAAGACTACTGCTAGACAAGCCTTTTCGATGGAAGTGTAGTTGAGTTGATGACTTGTTAGTGTTTTGCTAATGTAATAAATTGCACGATCTTTCCCTGTACAGTCTTCTTGCACTAGCAATGCACCCAAGGATGTCTCTGTTGTGGTAATATACAAGATCAGTGGTTTGTCTGGATTTGGTGGTACTAGAACTGGTGGAGTCATTAAGTACTATTTGATTTGTTGAAAAGCCACTTCACACTTGTCAACCCACTTGAAAGGAACATTCTTATGCAGTAGATGTGTGAAAGGTAGACTTTTATCAGCCAACTGTGTAATGAATCTGCGGATAGACTGAAGTCGTCCTTGTAATGATCTCAACTGACTAATATTCCTTGGTGGAGGCATTTCCATAATTGCCTGTACTTTGGCAGGATCTACTTCAATTCATTTTCCTGATACTATGTATCCTAAGAGTTTTCCAGATGTGACCCCAAAAACACATTTCTTAGGATTGAGGCGAACTTTGAATTTCTCCAATCTTGCAAATATTTTGGACAATATTTCCATATGTCCTTCTTTGGTGTATGACTTTGCCAATATGTCATCTACATAATCTTCCATGAATGTGTGCATCATGTCATGAAATATTGTAGTCATGGCTCTTTGGTAAGTAGCCCCAACATTCTTTAGACCGAAAGGCATGACATTCCAACAGTAAGTTCCCCATGGGCATGTGAAAGTTGTTTTCTCCTAGTCTTCGGGTGCAATCTTGATTTGGTTGTAACCAAAAAAACCATCCATTAATGAATACATGGCATGGCTAGCTGTCAGATCAATTATAGTGTCGATGTTCGGAAGTGGGAAGTCATCTTTAGGACATGCTTTATTAAGATCTCTAAAATTTGTGCACACTCTGACACTTTTATCTAGCTTGGATACAGGAACAATGTTAGAGATCCATTTTGCGTAGTCGATTGATCTTATGAAGCCCACATCAAGGAGTTTTCTCAGTTCTTCCTTAACCAATGATGCAACATGGGGGTGCATCTTTCTGAGTTTTTGTTTCACAGGTTTAACCCCTGGTTTGATAGACACGTGATGAATGATAAGATCAGGATCAAGACCTGGCATGCCCGCATAAGACCAAGCAAAGTTGATTTGATTTGCTCTTAGAAATTCCATGAACTCTAGTACTTCTTTCTCTATCATTGATGCAGCTAACTGTAAAATCCTTGGTTTTTCTAAAGTTTCAAGATTGACGGCTTGTGTAGGCTCAATCAAGATAGGCGATCGCTCATGGTAGTGCTCTGGGAGAGTGTCAAGATTCCCATCATCTGGTGCCTTAAAAAGGTTTTCACCATCTGATACGCTCTTTATTTTATTTTTTGTTTGATCTAACACTGCTAGATTATGGTTTTCACCATTAGATCTTTCTTTTTTATTTTTATTTTTGCAGCAAGGAGAATTGACACTCTCCTGATTAAAGACTCTATGCCAAAAATCGCTAGTGGAACAATCATTTGCGTCATCTGCGGAAAGGAAGTTGACGATAGATTCATCACTTAGAAACATAGGTATATCAATAGGTTCAGATGAATCCCAATCAATGAGATCGGGATGGATCAAAAATAGCGGGTCGTCGGGTTGTGTGAAATCGGCTATGGTTATGGTCATAACGGAGTTGACAGTAGGATCTGAGGTATGAGGCCGATCAATGATGGTACCGTTCTCATGATAGTCTTGTTCATTTGAATCTGACTCAGTATCACTAGAATCATAGTCACCTTGTAGTTCAGATTCTCGTGTTTGGGACCCTGACCCTTCACCTTCGATTAGAGTTGGGGTATACTTGTCTATTACATCAACCCTTTTGTCCCTCTAGAACTCATCATTGTGAATGGTGTCCCATTCATATTCAGTAGAGTCTGTGTTAGAGTTCTCATCCACGAAATTCTGAATTGTTGCTAAACATGCTTCTCTTGAATCTGAACCTTCTTGCAATGTGAAGACAATGTCATGCAGTTGTTTGGGTGTTTTTTCTTTTGAGTTAGTATCATAGCCTAATCCGGTTTTCTCTTTCACAGCAAGTCCTCGAAGGTGAATAGGCTCAACTACTCCTTTTCTTTTTCTGATAAGACCCTTATCATAGCCCATCTTCTGCAAGATTGAATACCCTTTTCCATATCTATCTGTTGGTAATTTGACATTAAAAACTACTTCATCTTCATCTTTATAGAGCCAGTTTAGAATGTCTCTATCCTTAGGATCTTCCATGGGGAATTTTTCTTTGATGAATCGTCCATTAAACTTTGTGCTTGGCTCTGTTGGTGGTTGCGTTGATGTTGACACTGCTGATACTTGATGTTGTCTGATAGAAGGTTGTCCGTGTGATCGAGGTGATGTAGGTAAATTAGCAAGATAGAGAGAGTACTCCCCAACTCCATGGTCCTTGAATTTCAATTTCTTGTCAAAACTATTGGTTAACTAATTTATTTGTGTATCAATCTTGAGAGAAGTACTAGCACGAGCTTCTCAATTGTTAGGAACCAAAGTATCTTGACTAGCTTTGATATTGGCACAAGTTTGAATATTTGAATTATCAACTGGTATCGTGATTTACTGTCCATCATAAGGAAACTTAAGACATTGATGATATGTGGATGGAACATCTTGCATTTCGTGGATCCAAGGATGACCCAACAAGATGTATGTAAGATCACGGTCTAATACTTGACATAAAGTATTTTTGATAACAGGTCCCACTCTAATTGGTAGCATGATTAAACCCTTGGATGCTCTTTCCTCATCATCATAGGCTTTAATAGTAATCTTTCTTCTAGGATCAATGGAGTCATCAGAAAATATTAAAGCCTGAACTAACTTCATGGTACATATGTTCAAACCAGCCCCTCCATCTATTAGGACACGTCTGACATGAAACTTGTGGATCATGACTTCTAAGTATAATGATGAATTGTGGGGATGAGTCATGGAAACGTCATCTTTTTCAGAAAATGAGACATATGGGTGAAGACAAGTGTCCTACCATGGTTTGAAATTGGTCCACATCCAAATCAGTGGATACAGTTGTTTCAACGAGGGCCTTTTCGAGAATTTCCTTATGTGCTGGGGAAATCTTCAAGAGTTCTAAGATAGAAATCTAAGTAGGAGTTTTCTGAAGTTGGTTGACTAAGTCATATTGATGTTGAGGTGGCGGCCTAGTGGATTTTGAAGAGGCACCCTTTAAGACAAATTTAGCTTGTGCCCTTGTTGTTGCATTGACTTCTCTATATTCCACCTTCTCGTTGAATTTAATAATGTTGACCCGTTCATCATCAGTGTAGATATGATTGATTATTGGATCATCAATATGATTCACACTTTTTCCAAAAGACTCACCTTTTTGATAGTTGGGCAAAGGGTTGCGAAAAGCTTGGTGGTCTTCATTTGATTGTTGATGTCCTTCTATTGTGATGGTGCCATTTTCGATTAAGTCTTGAATGGCATTATTCAAGGCTTGACAGTTATTTGTGCGATGACCTATGCATCGATGATAGTCACAATAGTATGCCTCATTCCATGATGGAGGCTTCACACTAGGTTCATAGTTTCGTTGAGGTGGCAAGGAAATGACATTTTTAGCCATCAATTCTTTGAATGCAGATTCCGAAGATTGACCCAGTGGAGTGTAGGTTCTTCTACTAGAGAAGAATGAAAATCGTTGTGGATTTGTATTTGGGATATTCCCTAAGGAGTGGTTATTGTTAGTGGTTCCCTGGAAACCTTGATTGTTGGCAGTCCCTTGATTGTGAGTAGAATGTTGATTCACATTGTTCCTTGGAGGAGGAGGATTATTTCCTTGATTTGTAACCGAGTTGACATTGTTATAGTTGTTGTTGCGAGGAGAACTTGGAGTACTAAGAACAAATGGCTTAGTCGAGACATGATTTTCATCAACAACACCATCATTCACCACGTTCTTGTTGCGAGTCCAAAATTTAGACTTGTCCTGATTGTTGTGATGATTGGATGAGATAGGATTGTCCTTGTCAAGTTTTATTATTCCTCTTTTTACCAAAGCACTTTCAATGGTTATAACATCTTCAATTAGTTTCTCAAAAGAGGGAGGACAATGTAAATTCAAGCAATAGCTCATTTATGGATTCAAGCTGTTAATGAAAGTGACCATCTTTTCCTTTTCAGGAACAGGACGTGGATATCTAGCAAACATTCTTCTCCATATCTGAAGAAAAGTAATAAAAGGTTCACCAGGTTTTTGCGCAACTTTGCAGAGATCTATCATAGTGATTTGGTGTTGGATGTTGTAGGCATATTGTGATATAAACAAATTGATTAATTCTTCAAATGTCTTGACAGGAGGTGTGATTTTTGATAGCCATTCCATAGAGTGACCTCCAAGACTCCTAGGAAACAAACACATCAAGTAAGTTTCCTCATGAGAAAACTGTAAAGTCATGTTTCAGAAATCTCTAACATGATTGATTGGATTTAATTTCCCATTATAATGATCAAATTTTGGAATTTAACAATGTTTGGGAAATGGAATCATGTTGAGACTTCGATCGAAAGGATAAGGAAAAATGTCTGCAAGAGTATATTTCTTTGTTGTGGTTCCCCCTTGTAACTCTTTAATTTGTCCTTGAAGTGCCTTAATTTGTTGAGTCAAAGCACTAAAATCAGATAGGGGTGTTTCTTCAGGTTTGCTCTTCAAATTCTCGGTATCAAAGTCATGAGGCAATTTAGCTCCTTGGTCAGCTAGATAGAGGAAATATTTTTCTTATCACATTGCAAGATCTTTTCTATGGCTTTGTGAAATTTGGGATCTTACTCAGCCTCTCTAAGACATTCTTCATCTCATTCATCATCACTATCTATATGGGTTTTGCTCATGTCTCTGTAGTTGTGGAATGGATTTTCTTCTTTGTTATCCATGTTGTTGTTGAAAAGTGGATTACGACTTACACTGTAAGGAGGATTACTGCTTTCACCTTCTTCTTGAGTGTTTTGGGTATGACCTTCTTGTTGGATTTTGTCCTTCAATTTATTATACTGAGATCTTGTAGAGATAGGCATATCATTTTGAAGAGTTCTTCTAAACTTAGATCACAGTTTTGATAAGTGCGATAATGATGATATCTTGATTTGATAAGATGTGAATCCTATGATATGATCAAAGATGTTCCTAATTTTTTATTATGGCTTCCAATGATGAAGGAAGTCAGAATCCTATTGGGGAAGTTGAATCAATAATAAAAAATTTGTTTGAAAAGTGCACTCTTAAAGATTTGATCTTTGTTTTTGAAGAAAGGTTTTAAGATCACTGAAGGATTTGACTAGGATGTGATGGATATTCAATAGAAGGTTGTGGTATATTATCAAACTCAAGAAGTTGATTAAGATTATGTCGTTGAGATAGAGCTAATCTCTAATAATAAGCTCAAGAATCCAAAGGCTCTACAACGTATTCGTCAGTGAATCCCCTAACAAAGTCTTGGTATCTATGAAGAAATCCGCGGTAATGAAGCAAAACGTGTCAAATTTTGTACAATTTTTTTCTTCTTTGCAATGTTTTCTTGTACCCTAATTGTTTCTTGGGTTTCCTGATCCTATTGGAAACTGATTTCTTGACAAATTTTGTTGATTTCCACTCTCTAAGCATGGGAGAAATATTAGAATGTTACTGGACCAAAGATGTCAGAAAGTTAGGTGTGTGAATGATTTCAGTTGTTGTTTTTCATGTTCATTTCAGATGATCTTTTATCTAAATTACTGTGAATGAAAACACAGAAAACACTTCGAATTAAATGGAATGTAACCAAACACAGATAAAGAAAGAACATCCTATGGTAAAGCTAGGACAATATCCGCTAGATTCTACGTAGGTTTCCCCAGCCGCATATCGGTAGCGTGTGAATTCAGAAGCTTGGCTGCACGGGCTCCCCCTTATAGTGCACTCTCTTTTCAGGCCAACCAAGCTTCCAACCCCCATGAAACTCCCATGGTAGATTGATCACCTCTACTACAGACTGCGAAAGTGTAGATGCCTTCACACCGACCGGTGCTGTGCTAGCAAATAGAAGGTTTTTGGTTTACTAAACAATGGTGTTTAATTCGGGACCCCCATTTGAGTGGCCATACATGGGGTGCAAGATTAAGCTCCGTTTAGGAGGCACTCTAGCCTAAAGAGGTTAAGCTCAACATGGTTTTGGGGAGTACAACTTGGTCTGTATGACACATCCACACTCGTAATCTTAGGTTTTCCCTTAAGATTCACATTTGTATACAGGTCGAGGGTAGCTTGGCTTTAGCTCCATTGCCGGTTTGAGTCATGTTGGGGTGATGAAATCCCTAGGTAGACCCAATTTCTAGAGGCAATAATCATTTCTCTTACACCTAGGATCGCATTACTGTGCAAGAGGAGAGGATACTTTAGTTATTGCATCATGGTTACATAGGGATAAAGTGGGTTTGGTTTTTTGATCACCTAGTTTGCACACGGTGAGAGCATAGTCACCTACCACTTTCAAGCACAATCAAGCAGAGTAAACAGATTCATTTTAATGCACCAAATCACAATGATTTAAGCTAAGTGAAGATATTGCTTCACAATCGACATGGAATTCATTTTAACTACATGATCAAAGTGTGGTGACTATCCTAGATTGATTCATTTTAAACAAGAAAAGATCTTGTCTGCGGAATGCGTCAGACTCAGAATCCTATTTTTGTGTTACAATCCAGATGCATAGAGACAGACAGTATATGCTAGAAACGGATTTTAGATGCGTAGAAACAGACAGTATATGCACAAAAATAGATTCCAGATGTGTAGAAATAGACCCTAAATGCGCTACAGAAAATCCTAAATGCTCTAAAATAGTTCTTAAATGCGCTACTTTAATTAAATGTAGATTTAAATCTCTAAATGACACCGTAATTAATGCTCTAAAATCTACCTTAAATGCGCTAATTTAACTCTTATATGTGCTAACTTAACTCTTAAATGCACTACTTTAATTAAATGCAAATTTAACTCTAAATGTAATGAGATTATATGCACTATTCTATCTCTCGGATGCGCTAAATTAACTCTCAGAAGTGCTGAAACAGTCCCCAAATGCACTAAAATACCTACAAAAATAGAAGCATTAAATTCCCAGATGCGCTGCAGAAAGTATCGGATGCGCTAAAACGCCAATTTTTTTTGAAAGCCGAACTCCAGAACGCAGAAACCTATCAAAATGCTCTACAAGAAAGGGTCAAAATCGAGGCATCGGACCCCACGGTGGGCACCATTTTATGTGTGTATGAAAATATGCCTATTATAATGAATTCAAAACACATTCAATAAAACCTTATATCAAAGAAGCTTAAAGAAAAATAAACAAACTCTTAGTGCAGCTTCTTCAAAGTCGTTTTATTGCTCTCTATCTCCAGTGTTTCGTTGATTCAAGTTGCTCTCAGATTTAGTATGCTAAGCTCAATGAAATGGACTACTAGAGAATGAGATTTAAACTAAAATGTATACTATACTAAGATGCAATTTTATGCTATGCTATGATCAGATTATTGCTAAGATATGATTATTGATAGAATGCTAAAGATGCAAATGCGTAAGTGTAATTGCGTGTGTGTGTCTCTGTCTAACCAATGCTTGGATTCACACATGTACTTATAGAGTTTTTCAGGGATTTTGATTGGCTGAGTTGATCAATGGCTGTGATAATTCCTAACAAATCGAACAGTCGAAGATGGATGAGACTGGAAAGAAAAATAGAAGAAAACGAATAAAGCAAGATTTTTCCATTTTCATGGAAGAGATAAGATGAGATGATTTAAAAAAATCATCTTTTTAAGAAGATAATGGAAAGATATTGAGAAGATAAATAATGAATTATCAAATTCAATTATTTATTTATGGGTGCATGTAGATTTTTCTTAATTAAATAAATATTTAATTAAGAT
The DNA here is from genome assembly GCA_007258455.2 of Sequoia sempervirens. Taxonomy (NCBI): domain Eukaryota; kingdom Viridiplantae; phylum Streptophyta; class Pinopsida; order Cupressales; family Cupressaceae; genus Sequoia; species Sequoia sempervirens. The sequence continues at coordinate 422,056 of VDFB02252320.1, forward strand.
TTTGAGGAAATAAGAAGATTTCATAATTAAATGAAATATTTAATTATGATTTGAAGAAAATAGAAGATCTTTAATTAAATAAAATATTTAATTAAATTTGAAGAAATGACATGTGTATGAAATTAATTAAATAAAATATTTAATTAATTAGAAGAAGTTTTAAATAGAAGAAAAGAAATATTTAAATTTAATTAAAACAAAAGATTTAATTAAATTCAAAAGATGATGGGTTGGGGCCCTAGCTCGGTTGGCTAAATCTTTCCTGTTGCAGGAGGTTGGTCACGAGGTCTAGTCTCCCCCACCCCCGTGGTACCGGAGGGCATGTCCGCCCGCACCGCCGGTCACGTTAAAAAGTTTACCAGGCACATTGCAGTTTATATGGGGTCGTGCTACCCGATTCCTGCAGTCTAAAAAAATAAATAAATAAAATTCAAAAGATGATAATTAATTTAAATAAATAAAATGTATTCATTTAATTAATCAAGTAGACCTATGAAATAATTAAATAAAATAAATTTATTCAATTATGGTGGGAGAATAAAATGAATGAACAATATAATTAAATTAATTAAATTGAATTATATGTAGAAGACTTTAGAGAAATTAATTAAATAATAAATATTTAATTAAATGTCAGGATTACTTAGACGTGACCAATTTTATGCATATACAATTAGCTCACAAAATTTTCCAATTTTTCCATCCTTTAAAGAATATTTAACATTTTTTAAATTTTTAACATCCACTAATCGTTGTCCAAATTCATGTAAACTACTTTCATGTATACATTCTCGTAACAATGAAAGGTTGCCACATCTATTGCTTTGTCTAGAAATACACACATTTAAATAAAATAAGTTTCTATTATATGGTTCACAAAACAAACCTACTATAAAGTCTTTGATTGTTTTGGGTGGCATATCAATACCACAAATGTCCTGCATAATTTGGTTAGCATGCAAAGTACAACGTATCTATCAAAAATATCATAATAATAACAAAATTGTTCACGAGTTTTACAACAAGATATTCGTTGTTTATTTATTCAAACATACCAAGGTTTACATTTTTTGAATGATCTTTGACTTATGCTAATATTTGGTAAGATTGAATCATCTAATTTTTTTTTATAAAATTTAGTTTGAGTCATATCTAATAGATTCTTTGGATGAGGGTTACAGATTTTTGATCCTACCCTTAATTTTAAAACATCTCTAATATTAGGTGATACTCTTGTATTATCATGCTAATATATTTTGATTAAAGATTTGTTTTCATTAGTTAATTTCATGTTCGACCTTGGGAGTCTACCACTAAACTCCAACATTGATTAATTGGATCATTTTCACTACTTTCTCTTCTCTTAGCCACTCTTTTCAAAGTTTTGGGACTTACTTTTATATATTTACTAATCTTACTTAACATTCTTTTATTTGAAGTTGATTTATTAACTAAAGAAGTTGTTATTGCACGATGTGTTGCATTCTTATCTTTAGATTGAATTTTCTTTCATATAGAACCAATAGCATTGGAAACACTAGATATGACTTGTTCTACTAAATCATCTTTCTTTTTTGGTTTTAAAAATACCTAATTTTTCATCACATTTCACATTTTCCATATTTTCATCAATTGTATCATGAGTTGACATTGAAATCCTAATTTATTTCTATAATTTTTTTTATATATTTATTTTTATGAGTTCTCATTTGTCTCCAAGAAATTTTACCAGGAAGGTTATCTAAGACATCTCTTTCAATTGTATAAAAACATTTTCATTTTCATTCATAAAAGTGGTTTCATTTTCATTCATGCAAGGGGTTTCACCTTTGTTTTCAAACATACAAGGGATTTCATTCTCATTTTCATCAATATGAGGGATTTGATTCTCATTTGAATTCATACAAGATAATTTATTACTATTTTTTTTTTTGCATTCTTTCAAACTAGAATTATTGATATCATCAATGGTGTATCTAGCTTCATCTAAATAACTAAGATCAATATTATCAAGACTTGGGTTTGAAGACATAACTCGATAAATTGTTTGAATAGGTGGATTTTCCATATCATTGAGAGGTGGATTTGAAGACATACTTGAAGTGTTTGCATAGGTGCTATTTCCATATCATTCAATGTTGAGGTTGAAGGCATAGTTGGGTTTGTCTCCATAATTACATTTTCTTCCATATTCACCATTTTCACATTTGCATCATCTACACTCATCTCATCCTTCATGGTTTCCTCTTCAAGATTCATGGAACTAGATGCTTCCAAATTTTTCATTTTTTGAATCCTTATTCTTCCATCTCTTTGTCTTTTTGCCTCCATTTCTCCATTGGATTCAATTTCTTTGTGTGTCATGTTAAATTTCTACATTTTCTTTTTTGCCTTTGATTTGATCCCATGATTACCAAACCCTCTTGATAAAAAAATGATTCTTAATCTAATTTCTAGTTGCTACCTCCTTCAAATTTTGAAATAAAACTATATAATATGGAGATCCTTTGTTCTATAAACTTTGAAGTACAAAAATACATGAACATATCCAAAATCTCTCTTTTTTCAAATATTCTTGAGAAAAGTCCTTATACTTGATTCCACTTTAGAAAATTCAACTTGTAATGGTCTCCTTCAAAAAATTGAATAGAATATGATCTGTTAAGAGATTGCATAAGACAAAATTGAATTAAAAATTGTAGAAAATGGCACTGTTGGTCCGTAATGCAAGAAAGGAATGTTGCAAAAAAAATGTGTTGAATCAATTTTTTCCAATTTGAAAAAAAATGGATATATAACAAACATGTACCCGTTATAAAATGGGTACCCATTTATAAATGTGTACCCATTCCTATTTTCAAACAGGAAAATTAAGAACAAGTACTTGTTAGATAATGGGTACCCATTTCTATTTTTTTATATTAAATATAAAGTGAGCAACAAATACATAAATCTACAGTTGTAGATTCTCTACATATTGTGCTGATTTACAACTATCTCAGAAATAAAGAATTCAAATTTGCTGATTACGGACTTAACAATCTGTGCATGCACTACAACTGTTTTCAGCAAATTAACATTACGAAAAACTACAATTTAGAACTCTATAATCTAGAACAAGTTCTCTAAGGTTATCTCATATCTTGGGGAGGTATATTGGGTAGGACATCATCAACAAAAGCTATAGCCATGTTGCCTCTCTTCAGATCAGCATGATCAATAATTCCTTGCTTGGGTTCAGTTGTTGGGTCCTCTCTTGGAAGGTCCATTTCAATTGCTTTGTTTTTGCTAGTAGCTTCATTAATCTCCTTTTGAATCTCTTCAAGCGCCTTGCAAAAGATTCCCAGATCATCTATGTTAACAGTTGGTGTTCCTTCTCTTATGAAGCGTAAAAACTTGACCAATGAGATCTCAATGCACACAGAAACCTGCATAACAATATTGAGAAAAGTGAGTTTCTTGTGAAACTCAGTAAGTTCCCTCTTCATTCCCATGAACTTATTCTCATTCCTCATTTTACAAATATGCCACAATATTTCATTGGTTAGCCAATACCAAAACAACTTACAATCTTTAGTGATGTTAAAATTAAGAAAAAGAACTTCTTTCCAAAGGATTTTACCACAATTTTTCCAAACATTTAAATTGTGACAGAATAATCTCCATATTTCTTGAGCATAAAGGCAATAAAAAAGAACATGTTTATAGGATTCTAGAACCCGGCACATGTTGCAAATTTCAACATCAACAAAATTAATTTTAACATGAAGTTATTGCAAGAGCACAAGCCATCTAAAGCAAGCCTTCTTAGGCTCCATGGAGTTATGCCGAACTAGAGCAAGATTTTTTTGCCACTCTTTGTTATCAAGGGATAGTGCCCAACAAGCATTCACATGATTAAGAACAAAAATTCCATCTAAGAGCTCATTATAATTTTTTTTTTCCTTGACATTTCTAGCTTTGGAGCCATCACACTAGACAATGTCATTGGCAGGGTCAAGACAAGTCTTAACATCAATAAGAAGGATTGCATCACTATAAGCCTCTCAAAGCACATAGAAGGTCCTATGGTTGGAAGCGGGGAGGTCAAATTCAATCCTCAAAGCATTCTAGAATTTCAAGCCACCATTGGAGAGAATATTCCCAAAGGTCTTAATGCCTTTGCAGTTCCAACTTTTTGTCGAGCACCCTTGTAGCAAGGCAAGGGCTTTGCTGTTATGCTCTAGGTTCCACTAGATAGAGCTGAAGGGTTGACATTTTTGATTATTTTTAAGGATAATATTACAAGTTCTCAACTGGGCCTTGTGTTTTATTAGCTCCCAAGCCTTCCAAATGCTCCTAAAAACTGGGGAGCTTGCCAAAATCATAGAGTGTTTACTGGGGAGGATATCACTTAGGGGGAGCAACTTCCATGTTTTGGCCATCTTAGGAACTACCCCTTGGATATTGTTTCTAATTAGAACCTTCCATGGTTCATTACCATTCAAATATTTAAGAACCCACTTAGCAGCCAAGGCAATGCCTTGAGTTTTTAAGTCCTTCAAACCAATGCCCCCTTGGAGCTTCCTAAGGCAACACCAATCCCATTTTATCGAGTGCCTTTTTCTTCTTCCTTTTCCATCTGACCAAAGAAACCATCTTATTCTCTTTTGAATTTTGTTGATTTGGTAGCTACAAAAAAACCAAACCAAGGTGAAGTAAACAGTATATGAGGAGAGTATCTTTTGGCACACTTGAATTTTTCTTGCCAACGAGAGGTAGTGCCTATTCCACCTTGCAAACTTTTTATCAATTCTATCTCTAGCCTAGTTCCACATTTCCTTAAGGTTTGGGTTGACTGCAAAGGGGATCCCCAGATACCTGACTAGCTTATTTGGGCCTCCCCATTGGAAGCCAAATCTAGTCAGCCAATCAGGGGGGTTCTCTTTCCACCCAAGGAATGTAGATTTGGGTTTTGACAATCTTGCCCTAGAATCTTGACAGCATAGGTCCAACTTTTTCATTAGAGAATCTAGATTGCTCTGATCCATCTCAACACAGAAGGAAGTGTCATCTACAAATTGTACATTTGTTAGCTCTGTATTGTTAGGAAGTTTGATACCCTTGATTTTGGGAGAGAAAGAGTTATCTTTTAGCAAATAAAAGAGGGCATCAGAGGAAATCACAAAGAGGGCTGGGGCAAGGGGACAACCTTGTCTAATCAATCTCTCTAGGGTTATCACCTCTGAAATTTTTCCATTAACCTCAACCTGTGCTGAGGCATATTTTAGGAGGGTGTTCACCATCTTGTATAAGTTTTTGGGGAAACCAAAATCTTGGAGAGCAGTCCTTAGAAAGTTCCACTCCACCCGATCATAATATTTTTCAAAATCGAGAAGAAGCATTGTTGCATCTTGCCTAGACTGCCTGGCCCATTCTAGAGCTTCCCAGCTCGTAATCAAATTTTCAAGAATATACCACCCTTTTATGAACCCTATTTGAGTGTTGGTTATGAACTTTGGTAGAATATTGACTATCCTTAACACAACAATCTTGGCCAAGATTTTATAGGAGACATTTAATAAGGTAATTGGTCTCCAGTTCTTGACTAGAGACTTGTCTCCTCCTTTGGGAATCAACTTGATTACTCCTCTATTTATTTCCTTCCCAAGGGATCCCCTGCTTAGAGCCTCTTCATAAACTTGTCATAAATCCTCACAGATCCAATCCTTAAAAGGCTTTATAGAACTCAACAGGCAATCCATCACAACCTGGCGATTTATCATTGCTCATGGATAGAATTTCCCTTTTGGTCTCCTCTTTTGTAATATCTGCATCCAACATGGCTAAATCCTCATCCGCAATATTTTTTGGAATGAGGTTTTTAATGAGCTCTCGAGCCTTAGAACTGGCTTGTCCCCCATCCTCTGAGGTGAAGAGCTCTTTGAAGAAGGTTTGGAATTGCTCCAATATCTCTTCCTAAGAAGATAGCATACATGAGCCATCCCATATTTGACCAATTTTCTCCTTTAAGTAATTAAAGAAAATCTTGGATCCTTTGTCCCCACTCTTGAGCCAGTTCAGCTTGGCTTTGATTTTTTTCCCTTGCACTTAATGAGCTTGGAGATTTCTTAACTTGTTTTTGGCCAGGACCATTTGGTCACAAAGTAAAATACTCTTCGGGTTCTTTTGTAGTCTTGATTCAGCCTCAAAAACACTATCTTGGATATCATTCTCTTCTTTCCTTTTGTCCAAAGCTCTTTTCTTGCCAATTGTTTGGAAAAGTTTCCTCCATCCCTTCACATTTTTATTCCACCTTTCGATGTAAGAGCAATGCTTTAGCAGCCATTTGTTAATCTCTCTGAGAGTTTCAATAGCATCTTAGCAATCAACATCATTTAATAAGCAAGTGTTGAGAATAAAGCTATCTTTCTTCTTTGTTCTTTCTGAACCCTCATTGGAAGAGATTAGGACAACTTTGATTGGATGATGGTTAGAGAGGGAATAATGACAAACTTGAACTATGACACCATCACTATTTGGTCTATAAGAGAGAAAATCCTTATTGGTGTAGAACCTATCAAGTCTACAATAGATCCTATGGCGACCTTTCTGAGTGTTACACCACATGAACCAAATCCCTTTGGAGTCCCTTTTTTTCCCTTGTAGAGGGTCTATCAACCCAAGCTTATTTTTTGTCCTCACCAAAAATGCTTTTCACTTCCCTTCCAGGACATGCCCACTCCTCTCCATTTATCTTCCATTTGCTCAATCATATTGAAATCACCCCCCACAATCTAGGGTATCTCTTGCAGGTTGGTCATCCACTACCACAATTTGATCCTTTCTCTGTAGTGATTAGATGCATAAATAGAGCACACTCCAAAGGTCTCACCTTCTTTATCTAAGGTGACCCAAACCAATCTATTGCAGGGGGAGGAGCCATGTCCAGTGACCCATTGGGCCCAATGGTTGGAAATCAAGATGGCCGCTCCCCGTCGACCTTTCTCATGAGAGGTAGTAAAGAATTTAGAATCATTCCAGACAAAATTTAAGTTCATTTCAAGGGTGAATCCAACAACCTTAGTTTCTTGAAGCATTACAAAATATTTCTCCTTCTCCTGATTAAGAAATCTTCTCAGATTGTACTTCCTCTCTGGGGATTCCAACCCCCTGTAATTCTAGGAGATGCAACTAACCTTCATTCTCTGCTAACATGGGGGAGTCATCTAGCCCGCTTTTGAATTGATCAAAACATTTAGGGAGCTTTTCCTCAACTTTGTATTTTTTTGCAGCTGGGAATTGGATTACATTACTTGTTTTCCTTCTTTTATTTTTTGAGATTACAATTCTCTTTCCCCTGAGGGGTGTGATGTTTTATTTTCTTGGCCTCCCAAGGCCATTTCTTGGCTTTGGGGTAGTATTTTCTCCCCCCATAGTGATATCCTCTTCATTATTACAGCCCGAGTTTTCTGCAGGATCACCAATTTTGGGGTTTTTATGATTTTTTTTTGGGGTTTGCAACTTGTTTCTTTTTTTGAGTCAGGATTAGCTTTTTCCTCATTAGGAGAGGCCGCCTAACTAAAAGTAGCTTCCTGGTTTAAGTCAAAAGAATTAGTGACAGTCTCGGGATGTTGAGCTTTTGAAACAACCTCAATGAAGGGGGTGAAGGTAGGACTAGCAGTCTGGTTGGGGGAAACAGAGGATACCCCCCCACCTAGTCTATTTGTGGTACATCACTGGGAAGGTATTTTGATTCCAGACCATATTCATTCACCAGGTCATCTGTTAGGTTACTAAGGTCGCTAGTGTGCCGTGGAGCATCCTTTTTGCTCCCAGCCAGATAACTACCCATAACTTCACCTTCCTCACGGCCAAGATCCCAGCGTGGGTAGAGTCAACCAATTTACAAACCCGAGTTACATAAATAGCAGGAGGGTCAATGTTATTATATTTGTTAGTCAAATTTTCCTGAATTCTTTGTCATATTTTTTTAATTGCTAATTGTTGCGCACTCAGTTTTCAACAGCGGTAGGATTATTAGCCAAAGACTGAACAAGAGATAGGGCTCCCGATTCCCTAAAACCCACAGTTGCATGTGTGAAAATCTCAGCCCCTGGTTGAAATTCACCATCCCCATCCCAGGAAAGAGCCTCAAAGGGGTTTTGTAGCTTTACTTCCATTTGGAAAAGATTAATGTTTGTTACAGGCTATTCACCCATCTTTTCCACAGGCAATTTATCTGAGTGGGCACTGTCTCTCGGACTAGGGTTGGGAATCTAGGAGTTAGGGTTAGAGTTATTTCCCTCTACTCCTACGGGCAATGGCCCTTCACAACTACCGCTATGAAAAAATTTCTCAAGATGTTTACCCGCTTTTTCCTTATTCAGTATCTCGCTAGGAGAGGTAGGGCTAGTAACCTTTTTGATAATGGGGTGGTTTTTTCTTATATGCCCTTCCCGACGACATAAATAGCATGCATTGATACCACCAAGAATCTCTAGAGGACACATAGTCTACCCTAGATCTTCTCTAATGACAATGTTATCAGGAAATTCGATGTCGAGGTTCAAGGAGATTAGAGCACGCGTGTCCAAGTTTGGTAAGATAGTTTTAGTTTCATTAATTTTAACCACAGCTCTGATCAGAGCCAGAATATGGGGGATCAAATGCCAGAATTTTGGTAGGAGATTCTTAATCATGACCCATCTAGGGCATGAAAGTGCAATGACCTCCTCAGCTATGGTCGTTGGGGACCAAGGTAGGGCACGAAAAGTGCAACCGCCCACATTCCAGTAGGGCTTCTCAAGGGTTTTGTCTTGCATGGCCTAATTTTCCAAGAAAATGACGAAAATCCCTCGTTGAATCATTCGACAAAATTTTACATGGATTCCAAATTTTCCTCCCCAAACTCTGGCAAGCCAGGAGTCCAGGAATTTCCTGGTTGGAATTTTCCTGGCATCTAAGGTCACAAAGAATATCGTAGTGTTTTTAAGTCTAGTTCTTTCGCTAGAAATTACAGATTTTAGATCCTTATTGGGAGATATGAATAAGTCCTTAGAAATGGTCGAGGGAAACTTACCTTGATCTGCTCCAATGCCATCGGCTGAGGCTTCCACAATGAATCTTGCATCCCTGGGAATCATTTCCCCATTCTCTGCCAGAGCCTCCTTGAAAGATTTTTGTGTGAAGCCAGATGAGGGTTCATCCTTTTTGTTCATTTCCTCGTTAATGCTGGAGGGGGATTGATCCGTACCCTCCTCCATTAGTGGATGAAGGGGCCAATGCTACAAACTACCATAGTAGGAAACATAGACACAAAAAGAAGAAAAAAAGAACTTTGTGGCATACAAAAAATGAAGAATGAAAAAAAAGTTATGGGGAGAGGGAACCCACAGTTAGGGAAAACCTGGGTGGGGGGGTGTACGTCCACCCCCACAAGCGCACGTTTCTATCCAAGAAATCCAACCCTAGTTCACCTTGGTTGCAGAGCCCTAATTGATCACCAACAATTCACTTTTGCCATCATCACCTGTTTCTATTTCAGAATGGGTACATGTTTTATAATGGGTATGCATTTTTTAAAGTTTGAATTTCCAAATCAATTTTTGCTTTAGTTTTAGGCTTGGGAAAGGTTTGGAAACCCGACCCCTAGCCTTTGACCTGCAACTAAAAAGCCAAGGTAGATTCGAGAGAAATGTCCAACTTTGGCGATATAGTTGGACTTTTTTTAGAATTGACCTATGAAATCAAAACCCATTATAGATCACGATGTCAAGTTTCCAAATATTTAATTTTTGTTAAGATTAGATCATGTTTTCTATTTTTAATTAATTTCTTAGAAAATTGGTCCATAAACTTGAAATATCAAGCTTTTTTGGTTTTTGATAACATTTTTTTGTTAATTTTTTTGCAAAAAAATTATGACATAAATCTTCAGATAATTATCTACACAATGAAAAATATTCAAAAAATGTTTAGTTTAGGTCCAATTATGTTGTCTGTACATGTTTATTTTAAAAAACAACAATTAGGGCTAATAAAAATTCAATAAAAATAAATTACAAAAAATATCCTCATCAATCTTCATGTTATTATATATCTTTCCCCAAAAGGAATTAGAAATTTACTTTTATTTAGGTCAAAAATTGGTGTTTGTACACATGCATGGTATGGTAAAAAAGTGACTTTTAAAAGTGGTTTTTATACATGCCTATCAAAATTTAATTTCTATCATCTGGGTATTATAATAAATTACATATTTGGAAACCAAATTCAAAATACTAAATTTTATATTACTGACTTTATGTAAGATTCATTGTGTAAGTGCTTCAAAATTTCAGTCCAAGTGTGACAAATTCTAAAAAACAACAAAAACACTTCCACTTTTTGAGCTTTTTGTGGACCCAACTTCTTGCATTAACCCAAAATAATATTGATTCCTCTACAAAATTCCTTCAATAATGATTTAGATGCTTTATTTATTTTAGATAACTCTATTAATAATGGTGCTTGGCTTATTGATTTAGGTTGCTCATACCACATGAATCCTCACAAGAAGTGGTTTACTAATTATATGCATATGATGAGGGTGATTTTTTCCTTGGTGATAACAACACAAAGAATATTTTTGGTAATGGAAAGGTAAAGATATGTTTTAGTGATGGGAGGACTAAAACTCTTGATAATTTTTCATATTATAGGACTTGTGAGAAATTTATTTTCAATGTCCAAGTTGAATGATTTTAGAATGCATGTGAAATTTGATAAGTATGGTTGTAGGTTGGTAAGAGGGAGTTTTGGTGATAGCTAAAGGATCTCAGATAGGGATTTTGTTTGGGCTAAATTCCTTTACTATGTGTAACTTTTCCTATGTAATTACCATTGAAAATGCATGTATGTTGTGGCATCATAGATTGGGTCACATTGGTGAAAAATGATTTCTATGAACATTGTGTGTTTGGTTAACAAGATAGATCATCATTTTCTAGTGGAACTAATAAGGAAAAAAGAGTACTAGAGATCATTCATTCAAATGTATGTGGACCAATGGATGTTAACTCTTTGGGTAAATATCAATATGTTATCCTTGAATCCCACCACGTTCAATTCATGGGATAATCCCTATGAAACTTGTTTGTTTCATAGCCCATGTCCTCTAAGCACGCAAATTGAGACAAATATTAGTTGCCCTCATGCGTGGCCTGATTCCTTGAAAGGTCATTTTAAGCGATCAAGTTTTTTTCTTTTTGAAAATTGTGAAAATATTTATTTTTAGTGTTAGTCATTTTTCTCAATCATTCAGGGTCACTGAAAATCAATGCTCTTGCATGTTTTTGCTAAACTACTTTTTGGAATGTAGTTGTGCTGAATTTCAACATGACTACACTCCCCTTCTCCCACATTTGGAATTTATTGCAATTTTAATGAAATTTTAAATGAGTTTTATTTTGGATTTTTAATGTCTTTAAACTCATTTTATCTTCATTTGACCATTTTTTCTGATCATTTGAGTCTTCTTCATGCTCATTTTCTCATTTGCTCACTCGTGTTTGGATTTCCTACAACGTTTTGAGCGGATTTTATTTGTTAGGATTTTCTCTTTTCAGGTATGTTGCAGTTATTTTTATTTATGTTTCTCATTGTTTAGAGTTTTAAGTTTTTTTGTAGTGGCTTTATATTTGAAGTTTTATGAATCCACAGTTTTGTTTTTTGAAGTCTTTATGATTGCTAGTCTATACATTTTTTTTCCTTCGACCCTGCACACCATGGTGGTGTCATTCAAGGTTTCACCAAATAACACCCTATAAAAATGCACAATCCTCACTCTACCTTTGGCCATTATAAATCATCCATTGAGGTCATGTAAGAAATTTTCCTCATGTGACACTTTCTTTAACCCATCAGTAATGTCATTTGGATCTCTGAATGATATCTCATGTCATTGTTTAAAGCTCTCCACATAATCTCCATGGATCCCTCCATGCTTAATCTTTACTCATGCAAATGTTGGGGATTACATATGCCATGTGTAATGTGAGATTTATTTCCCACATTTCACATTTGTTTCACCATGCACGATATTGGTTGGGGTTTATTCCCCAAACTACACCCTTATGACTTGACCATAAAATTTGCATGCTTTCGCAGGAAATTTTCCCATAATTACACATTGTGATCTTTATTCATGTGTAGTTTGGGGTTTAAACCCCAACCAACATGAAATGCCATATTCTACCTTCACATGCATTGCAAGGTTTAAAACCCGCATTGCATACTCAACCAAATGAATTGCATTCAACATTATGTTGGGGAAAAAACCTTGACTTACATCTTTAGACACAAAATACCTCATATGTAGTGTGGGTTTTAAACCTCGTACCAAATATTGCATAATCCCTACTATCTCAATTCAATCCATTAATTCATCCCCAACTTCTAGGTCTATTTTTAAAAGTCCAAGGGATAATATTAAATTTTTTTGTAGAACTTTGTCTTCTTTGCCAAGTGTGTCCTTTCCTATTTTTGATGTGTACTCAATCTAAGTTTGAGAAATTCATGACTGAGTCCTCACAAAATGTGTCTAATGTGGAAACTCTAGTTGTAGTTTTGACCAACACTTTGCCACTTGTAGCTACCGCCATTGTCAGTGCAACACCATCAACTCAAAATATGGTAACAGATCCTGAAGGAGTTTCTTTCCCTCTTCCCCCTTGGTTGGTATCTCAAACACCAAAGAGGAAGAAGCAAGCCATCTCTCTAGACAACTTTGATTTTGGCTAGCTAGTGCCTATAAAGAACAAGTTAGCAAAGAAGGCCAAAAATATTTTTCAGGGTGTTGGTTGATAAATTAGGTTACAAGTATGCTAAGGTAGCACAACCTCCTCTTGATAAAATTGCATAGGAAGTTGATCTTTCAGATGATTCTATCACTAGAATAGAATTTGGAAAAGGTACACATGAAAGTGAGAAGGAAGATGTGTAGACATCATTGTCTTCCCTAATTGAGAAATATGATAGGGATAAAATTGTCAAAGATTAGTTAAAGGCCAAGGTGGAACAACTCACTTCAATTCTCTAGAAGTTAACCCAACCCCTTGATTTAATTTAGCCTGTTGCTACAAGTATAGAGGATCCTACTATTTAGAAGGTTGAGAGGACACATGCATAGGAAAGAGCTAATACATAGTGAATCGACATGATATTTTCCCAAGGTACACAATTGTTAAAATCTTCTATTGAAATGATTATCAATATGGAAAATGTGAAGGCATAATTGAGCTAGATAATTGACACATTATCCTAGAGTCTACAAGAGATACATAAAATTCTTGAAGCTTGGAATAAAATGTTCTTAAGAGGTAGGCAAAAATGGATATTGATTTTTTTTTTGGACCTTTATTTCTTTGCCAAGTTTGTCCTCTCCTATTTTTATGTGTCTACTCAATCTGAGATTGACAAATTCATGACTGAGTCCTCACAAAATGTGTCTAATGTAGAAATTTTGGTGGTATTTTTGACCAACACCACCTCTTTTAGCTACCACCATTGTCAGTGCAACACCATCAACTCAAAATATGGTAACAGGCCTTGATGGAGGTTCTTCCCCTCTTCCCCCTTGGTTGGCATCTCAAAAACCAAAGAGGAAGAAGCAAGTTGTCTCTCCAGATGACTTTGATTTTGGATAGCTAGTGCCTGTAAAGACCAAGTCAACGAAGAAGGCAAAAACTCTTTTGAGGGTGTTGGTTGATAAATCAGGTTACAAGCATGTTGAGGTAGCACAACCTCCTGAAAAAACTATAGAGAAAGTTGATCTTTCAAATTATTCTATCACCAAGATAGAATTTGGAAAAAGGACACATGAAAGTGTGAAGGAAGATGCGCTGACAACATTGGCTTCCCTAATTAAGAAATATGATAAGGAAAAAAATGTCAAAGACCAATTAAAGGCCAGGGTGGAACAACTCACTTTAGTGCTCCAGAGGATAACCTAATCCTCTGAGTCAATTGAGCCTACTGCTACAAGTATATAGGATCCTTCTATTTAGAAGACCAAGAGCACATACGCACAAGGCAAAGCTATTATAGAATTGATCAACGGGATATTGATCCAAGGTACACAATTGCTAAAATATTCTATTGAAATGATTAGAAATATGGAAAATGTGAATACAAAATTGAGCTAGACAATCGAGACATTATCTTAGAGTCTGCAAGAGATAGAGAAAAGTCTTGAACTTTGGACTAAACTAAAAGATCTCAAGCTTGATGTTTTAGTAGAAATTGGGGTGATTCTCAACAGGAAAATTTTCATTGAGATTCAAGAAACAATGAAGCATAAAAAGGAGGTCATCAATGAGTTGATCAAAGATTTACAAGAAGCTCAAGTGGTAGGCGCAGATAGAGGTTCAGATCTCATCACCAGAATTAAGGAGTTGCTTTGTCAAGTTCTTGATGATGATCAAGAAGTCCTTCCCATTGACATAGTTATCCAATAATTTACATCACTGATTCAAAAAGAGATTGAAGATGAATATTTTTCATTGGCTTCAATTGACAAAATGGTGGATTTTCATGTAACTTTGGATAACCTAAAAATAATATTACAGATGCATAAGAAAGAATGCATTAGTATTGAGGACTCAATCACACGAGTACTCACTATCTCCAACCATACTACAAGACCAAATGATTTAGAAGTCCAAGCAGTGTTGAAGAAATATGAAGACTTCATGGAGAAAAATGATGAAGAATGAATGAATGCTCCTGTTCCATACTTATTGTATTTCAAGATTTTTCCATTTATGTAATTTGTCAATCTTAAATGACATATTACATATCTTTTTAAATATGCAATTACATGTAAAAAAAACACAGTCCTAAATCAAATCGGACTTTGTTGTTGAATAAGTCAAGTTAGTTTTAACTTTCCTATTTTAGCTCTTGGCTCTCCTCTCTATATAGGAGGGAGCTCTTTTGTAAATATATACCTTTTACCTTATGAAGCAAAGTGCTACCAAATTGAAAAGAATTTTGAAACTTTTCTTTAGATACGTAAATCAGATTTCAATCAATAAAAGAATAAAATTTGCATCCAATCTTTGCCTTGGATCTACTTTGTTATGTATTGAGATTGTTCTTATGTCTTTCTCATTGTATTATCTTGTACTTGATTGAATAAGTAGTGTGATATCATACATTCTAGGAGGGGATTCAAATATGATTTTGTAGATTTTGAGCTGCATTATTACCTTTGAAGATTATGTTTATGTGTGTGCACTTTGGTGATAATTCAAAGACTTTGGGCTGCGGGTTGTTATCTATGTTTTGTTGATATTTTGGTGGCATATATTGGAGACTTTGGGCTGAAACTTAAATACCATTTTTTATATTTTTGAATCATCATAGAAATCAACAAAAGACTTTGTGCTTTTGTGGGTTTTCTAGCTACCAACATTCACTGGTATCATTTGATTATTCTTTTGTTTAATCGAACTAGATATTGGTTATTATTGCTCAAACTACTATTTTTGTATGATTTACATGTTGTAATTATCATGGGATATAATTGTAAGTTTTATAAGAGGAAAACATCTATTCTTAAACAAGAGAATAGGATGAATGTAAACACCATGAATAATTGTAGTGTATATAATCATAGTTAGTTACTAATTATTTTAGTGAGAAATAAGAAGGGAGCCTCCCCTTTCAAAGAGAAGAGATTTAATCTCATAATACCATGGATGATATCACCATTTTTTAATCAGTTAGTTGATTACAAAATATTCACCCAACACAATATTATTTCTTGTTCATTGATGATATCTCAAGATACACTTGGATTTATTTTATGCATTCTAAATATGAAACTTTATCACTAATTTTAAGGAATTTAAGGCCTTTGTTAAAAAGAAAACATAGTATAAGATAAAAGTGTTGAGGTTTGACAATGGGGGTGAATATTGTTCCAAGGAATTTGATTAGTTTTGTAAAAATGAAGGTATTGTTCGATAGAATACTACTCCTTATATACTCTGAACAAAATGGGAAATGAACCAAACCTTGATAGATCTAGAAGCATGTTGATTGGTGCTAAGCTTGATAGATGCTTTTGGGAAAAAGTGGTTGGTACTGCATATTATTTGATTAATAAACATACTTTCTCAAATCTTGGTGATAAAAGTTCTTATGAAGTGTGGATAGGTAGAAAGCCTTTTGTTTCACAATTAAGTATCTTTAGTTGTGAGGCTTTTGTTCATGTGCCTCAAGAGAAGCGATCTAAATTGGATCCAAAAGCACATAAATGCATCTTTGTTGGTTATGGTGAGAGTTTTATTGCTTATTATTTGATTAATAGATCTACTTGCTCAAGTCTTGATGATAAAACTCCTTATGAAGTGTGGATAGGTAGAAAGCCTTTTGTTTCACACTTAAGGGTCTTTAGTTGTGAGGCTTTTGTTCATGTTCCTTAATAGAAGCGATCTAAATTAGAACCAAAAGCACATAAATACATCTTCATTTGTTATGGTGAGAATGTAAAAGGTTATAAGATTTGGAATCCTCTAGCCTATAAAATAATATTTTTTAGAGATTTGATTTTTAGGCAATTTAGAGCTTACTCATGAGAAGAACAACCAAAGAAGAAAGATAAAACAAAGATAGTGCACTTTGAGACAAAGATTAAGAAGTAGGAAGATCCATATATGGAAGAACAATAAGAAGGATCTAAGGATGTAGAAGAAGAAGAGGGGTTAGAGAGATCAAAGGATGTGTAGGATGAGCTCACAAAAGAAGAAAGGAAGAACATGTAGAGCCCATTACTCCTACCTAGAGGAGGTCCACAAGGCAACATAATCTAGTTGACAGGTATAGGCCACCAAATTTCCATTGTGTATTTTCTTTTTTTGAGTATTTATGATGAACCTATATCTTTCAGGGAGGCTCTCTTTAGAGGAAAGTGAGGCTTGGTTTCAGGCCATGTAGGAAGAGATGATTGTGTTGGATAGTTGTGAGACTTGAGATCTTATTAGTTTTCCAAAAGGAATGAAACCCATTGGTTGCAAGAGGGTATTTAAAAATAAATTTGGTGTAGACAATCGGTTAGAGTAGTACAAGGCTAGATTGGTGGCTAAGGGATACTCCTCTAGAGAGAGGGAGTTGATTTTGGTGAAATTTTCTCTCTTGTTGCTAAATTGACTTCTATTAGATTCCTATTATCTATTGTCATTGGTTGTGATTTTGAGATAGAGAAAATAGATGTTAAAACTCCTTTCTTACATGGGGATCCATGGTGTCAATATGGTTACAAAGACTTGGTAATGGAATTGGTTTTGATTGTAGGGCGATGAGGATTGGATGTGACAATCAGAGTATTAATATTTTGGCCAAAGATCTTATGCATCATGCTTGTAATAAGAATGTTAATGTTTAGTATCATTTTTTGCTAGAAATGGTTGATATTGGTAAGGTATTGATTGATGAGGTTGACACTTTGGTTAATGTTACAAACTCTCTTATGAATACAGTGACCACATATAAGTTCTCTTGGTGTAGGAAGGCTATAGGCCTTGATCATTGTACTTGATTTATTATTTGTATCTCTTGGATGTAATTACAATATATAATGTTAAGTGGGAGAATGTTAGGTTAGGTGACATTAACCTTGCAAACCTATGCCATTCTTATGTCTCCATGTTTCTTGGAATTTGTTCTAGGGGATGTGAGAGAAATTCATTAAATATTGGCATATTGCAATTATATTTTCAAGAGGGTTTTTAATGTTGGTGGAGGTTAAACATTATCATGGATAAAGTCTCCCTCTTAGGTGTACACATTGTGAATGTGAAAGGTCTTGAGTAGGGTGCCCAAGTTTGGAGGGAAAGAAATGTACATTGGTATTCGATTTGGAAGTTGAAAAGTCATTGGAGCATCCTAAAAGAAAGAAGTTGAAAAGGCTATAGGTTAGGCACCCATGTTAGAGCATTGTGCATTTTATTTAATATTTTATCATGACTCTTGGTCTTCCAAGAAAGGGGCGTGGGTTTTTGCAAGTGGTTTTGGTACCTCTTGTTTTTTGTTTACCATTGTGGTTTTACCTCCCACAAGTTCTATATATTGGAGCCATTGGATGATAGTTTCATATTGAGTTATTTACAAGTGTATGGAAGCATCTAGGTTGATTAGAGATCAATAATGAAATGTATTATGGTGTATCTCTCTTGTGAAGATTAATAATATAATTGTCATATTTTATCGTGTGGAGTTTTTTTTCAAAAGGATTTCTCCATGTGAATTTGGTGTCATATTTTGTTTGCTAGTTTTTCTATTGTGATCAATGTGCAATCACATACATAAAATCTGATTTGGTAATATTATTTTTAGATTTGATTTCACATATATAAGTTAATAGTGCAGCTTTTCTTCACCTTGTTTTCAATATTTTTCAATGACTAAATTAGCTAGATAATTTTCCACATTATTTCTTTCCTTTAAATAATGCATATAGTCATATATTTTGAAATTGTGTAGAAAAGGCCAAACTTCTTATAGAATGCAATTGAGTTTCCAATTTGGACATGACCTCTTCTTCAAAGAAAAAATAATTACCATAGGATCACCTTCAATTTATATTCTATTGTGATTCTCTCTTCTAGTCAACAAGATCCCCAAAAGTATTGCTTGGGATTTTGCCTTATTATTTGTACCATTCAACATTTTGGTTGAAATAGTTATTAAAAAATTTCTTTATGTGTCTCTTGTTATATAACCCGCTCTTGAGGCCCCTAGATTTCCACAAAAGACATAATAAAAATTATGTTTCTCCATAGAGGATGGTGGATGTTTCCATTTTATGGTACTTATATCTATCTTGCTCTTAAAACTTTGACTAGAACTAGGGGAGAAGAGTGGATTCATAAAAAATCTAATGTTTTAGAAGTATGGCATACCCATTTGATAATTTAGATTTTTTGCTTATGTGTTTGTTGTCTTGTGTCATAGTGTTCTCAAATATGTACTTGTCCATCTTGTGAGTGAATTCATTTATATTTGAATATATTATTTCCTAAATATTTTTTTATTTCTTTCAAGTAAGATATTCTACATTAGAAGAAAGAAACAAGCTTTTGGATGTATCCAAAAGTGGAATCAAAGTAAAGAGAGTGCCAAAAAAAAGGAAAATCTATAGTAAATTATTTGGAAGGGAGCCATGACATTTTAGTTTAGAGAATAATTAATGCTAGCTAGAGAATAACATTCTAATGATGGATGATGGACCATGATCTGAAACATTGATGTAAAATATTGCACATAGTTTCAATTAAAAAAAATTGCTCTATTTATCACATTGGTATGTGGAAACTTATGTCTTTTAATATAAAATAGGGTATATATCTATGCTTGATCTAAGTTTTGTATTCATTCTTAATACAAAGTAAAAAATGATAATAAATTCTTATATCATATGTTTTAAATCTTAATCAATATGAAAGTAGTACTTAAATTATTATTTTTGTAATATTTGAGTTGATTTGATTATCTATTATTTTTAAAACTTTATATAATCTATATTTAGTTTTACATAGTACTATGATAGTTTTATATATATAGTGAGTAATATATGTACCAACCATCAACCAATCATATTTTACATTAAACCTTCATATATATTTTAATTTTATATTTTAAATTTATATATAAAATAATGAATCCTTTGTAATTTAAAAAATGGGTTAGAGGTCAAATGTATTACAACTAAATGACTTTGGGAAAGAACATAGAAAAACCTTATAAGTGTTGATGACAAATATTGATCAAATCCACCTTGAATTTTTTTTTGATGTATATTGTGCTAAAGAAGGTACTTTATAAAGAATATTACTCTATTTAATGTTTACTAGTAAGTTCAAACCCATCAAGGTAAGGGATTTTGTTCAACCTATGTTTAAAATAGTAAAAATTGAATTAGAAACTTTTGAATGTCTAATTTAGTATGATCAAATTTTGTATATTAGATGGATAGATATTAGAATTATATTTTTACCTAGTCATGCCTTGTAGGAAAAAAGAAACAGCAAAAACAAATAGGGGAAAGCAACATAACAATAGACTAGAAGTTTTATGTTTTATTTGTAGAAAGCAAATATGAACTAAAAAGATAAAACATCTATTAAAAACAATTGGCACACCTACAAGAGAATAAAAAGATTTAGATAGTTCAAAAAACATAAAACAACAAACACATATAGAGAATTGTGACTAGTTCACTATAGCTAAAGTAGCAACATGCCTAGATAGATAACTTATTATGATAATTTGTTGATCCATTGAAATGCACCTTGACTAATAAAATCTCCACTATTTCTTGTTCACTACTATTTTTGTGAAGATACAAATTGTATGAAACAAAAATATGTATTCCTTATGAAGCTCTAAATGGCAACCATATACATAGATAGTTCACTATAGCTAGTGTAGCAACACGTCAGAATAGATAAAACTTATGGAAGATAATTTTTTGATCCATTACATTCAGGATTAATAAAATCACCACTATTTCTTGAAGGATACAATAGTATATATTCCTTAGCAAGCCTTAAATGACAACCATATACGTTAATATATGATCTCCAAGCAACTTCAAACAAAAAAATTTACTTTATAATTCATCAAAAAAATCTTTCCACCAATGAATTTATTTTAAAAAATACTTTAATTTTTAAGGTGCGCTAATATAAATGTGAACTAATATTGAATTATTAACATAGGGAAAACTTATGAAAGATGATTTGTTGATATATTAAAAAAAATATTATAAAAATTGTTTCCAAACGATTACTCATAGATTTTAGAAAATCAACTAATATTGAATTGCGTTGCAATAACCCTGACAAAAGATTTTCCAGTTGGCTTGCTTTCAAATCTATGTGCTGTTTCCTGTTTTTAATCAGTTTTAATTTGAGTTTTAGAAACTTTGAGCAGTTTTATTACATGTAAAAAAACAGCCTATTATTAGTTTGTTTCAGTTAAGCTTTCTTAGCTATATATGTTTTTGTATTGAGCGCCAAGTTTTTTCCTGTGTATGAAAGTTTGCCGTAGCAGTCTGAAATCTCGGTATTATGCGCTTGTTCTCCCTTCCTACTGTATTATAGAGCCTATTATTCCTCGCTGCTGTTGAATTGATTTTGTGTGTGGAGCTGCAGGGTCGGTTGCCTTTCACTTGCCTCCGATTTTTGTCTGCGTCAGAATGTGTAGGGCGTTAGGGTTTTGTAAAATTGACCTAATCTGCTGTAAGTTTCGAGAGCAACTAATTGCTCCTACGGGTGGCTGTTGCATTGTAGCTGACCAAGTGGGTTAATATATTTTACAATTTTCTTCAACACAGATTTCAGCTTCATCTTGTTTTCTTAATTGGTGGTGGCGGTTTGTTTTTGCCTGGTCTTGCTGATTGTTGGGGGCAGGGATGGACTTCAACAGTGGCATGAAAGTTGAAGTATGCTCCAATGAGGAAGGTTATAGAGGTGCATGGTTTGAGGGGACAGTGGTGTCCTACGAGGGAGGGGGTATTCATAAGGTGCAGCATGAAAAATTTGAGAATGAGAGGAAGGAACCCTTGGTGGAAGACTTCCACTTCAGTCAAATAAGGCCACGCCCTCCTAAGATCAGCTTCAAAAATTTGAAAGTTAATGACCCTGTTGAAATATATGATACACATTGTTGGTGGAGGGGTGTTGTTTCGGAGCTTCTCCCGAAAGGTTATTACTCTGTATATTTCCCAGAGTATGGAGAAAAGGTCTATTACAAGTCGGCTATGAGGTTAAGGCAAGAATGGCATAATGGGAAATGGTCTAGGACAAGCTGCCAGTCCTTGAAGGTAAGGATATATTCAGTGAATTTCCATAGTAATATTCTGAATGATCAGTTTCATCACGAAAATGATGCATTATCATTAGTTGCTATTTCCTTGTTAATTGCATGTCTCCACATTTCTGATTTTTTATCTCCAAATCACCTAATTGATAATGTTTTGGTTTTTATTAATCACAGTTTATGACTCTATTTTTTGGGGACAGGGGAGATGACAAACTTCTAATTCTCATACCAATGTTACAGATCTGTTTCTGCTTGATGCTCCTCTTTATTTTAAATAAAGATAACAAATTGATTTGAGGCTAATATGTATATCAAATATAATCCTCTTTCTTAAGGTTAATATGTATAGGAAATGATTCAGTTCCTTTAAAAAGTTGGATTTATCTGTTATCTTAGATTGTAAAAATATGACCATTCCAGGGCCACAACAATGCTTCTATTGGCAAGAAGCGGGGAGCTACTGAGAAACAATCAGATTATGTGGCACAAAATTCACCTGTAAAGCGGATACGGGTGAAGGGTCTGAGTGAAGGTGCAGGTCAGGGAGCTATTGAGAAACAATTGGATAATGTGGCACAAAATCTACCTCTAAAGCCGACACAGGTACAGGCGTAGGGTCTGAGTGAAGGTGCAGGTCCAAGCGAAGTATTTACCTGTAGAGTGTCGCGATCCAAGGTTTCATCTTCCTCTAAAGGAAAGAGTTTGGGTAACTTTTTCTTCTATCTTGTCACCTTCAAGAGCTGTGTTTGTTTTTTTTATCTTTTGTTTTTCATTTAAATTTGGTTAATTTGTTTGCTCTATTGCACTTGAGTATTGATCATGATCTTTTTGAATGTGCAGAGGTTAGGGAGGAGTTGAGTGATTTGCAGAGTAGGGTTACTGCTCTAGAGAATATTTTTGGTGTCATGCAAAGGTAGTTGAATGTACTTTTAGGTCAACAATAGTCTCAACCCAAAGGAAATAATTTGTACCATAACGAAGACTGGCTAGGCATGGGCAATTGTGTTTATGGGGGACTTGCTTCATTTGCTTGGAATTTTTAACCAGAAATTTCAGAAATTAGAATCATCTCTTGTATTTTACACTTGTATAGTTTCTGAAACCATTGGCTTAATAATAATTACCTTGTTCCATTATGTTGCGCTCTTTTTCATACAAGGGAATCCTTTTTTAACCTTTTATAAGCTTGACAACTTTGGCCTTTTTTATAATATCTGAATTTGAACTCCACTGTTATTTAAAACTTGCATTACCAACTCCTTATACCAGCATCACAACTTGTGTACTTAGTATCCAATTAAGGCTTATGATGCTTCCCCATGACAATGGTTATAGTAGATCTCATTGAAAAGTGTGGATATATTTTTTAATTTCTGCAAGGATGCTGTCTAGATCCCAGTTTGGGACACTATCCCACAATATCCTTTTGAATAATTATGATAGTTGGCTTTGATTGCTAATTGTTGTATCCCATACCGTATAGTTGTTTTCAGACCTTCAAACTAACCCTCTAGCTCCTGCCAAACTATTGATGCCCAGTGTCATATTTACAGAGAGAGCTCCCATTCATTGCACTTTGTCATCTCAGGGCAGACCACCTGCTCCACCTCTTCCTTGCTGTTTTTGGAAGCCCTACTAAAATTTATCTTCTGCAACCTTGAGAAGAGTTTACCCACCTAACTGACATACTGTTTTTCTTTCACAAGATTCTTTATGGGGGACCTAGATTATGTAATTTATTGTCACTAAATTTTAGATTTTTCCAATTTTTAGAAAATGCAATTAGGTTTGAAATTCCCTTGGCTTAGATGCTATGATCAAGGTGTATCTCCTCAGTTAAATTTTCCCAAGACCCAACAACTGGCTTTGTCTGTTGGGATATGACACACCTAGAATTGGATGTGGAAATTTACCTTATTTAAGGTTCAATGTGTAATTAGACATATAATGTCTTTTAAGACTTTGAAGATCCTCTCTGTTATGGGAAGCCCAATGACATCACCATTTGAGTTCAATCCATTTATCTAAAATGAAATTACTTTTTTAGTGTGAGTATTTTGTTTTAAAAATATACTTACTTAGACCGACCATTCTTGGGGATGAATCATAGCATCGTAACATGCTAGAAAGAGACTTCCATTATGGTACTTGGAGCAAAGGTTTTAATGGCTAAAAGAGATTTCTACAAGATTTAGAGTCTCGTCAAAGTCACAAGGTCCCATTGATGAAGATACATACAATCGGATTATCGAGGAGACCTCACTCTGAGTCCCACCGATCACTACTTGTCTCGCTGATGAAGCTTCAATCGGCTTGTCGAAGAGATTGCACATCTAGTCCTGGCAAAGACTACCACTCCCATCGACAAGTGCCCGCATTCTCTCACTAGCATGTCGAAGAGACATGAATCAAAGTCTTGGCGACAACACAAAGTCACCCCGATACATTTTCATCGATGTATCAGAGAGACACAAAGAAGACTCTCGTCAAAGTGACCAACTCTCATTGACAATGAAACTCAGATAGTCTATTGGGGGCATTAGGGAGATTCTATGATGACTCCCTTTGACACCACTCTGTCACACTGATGAAGGGTTTTGACTTTATATTGGGTTGTTGAAGAGACAACTATGAGACTCCTGCTGAAGTTACCATCTCCCACTGATAGAAGACTTAACACCCAGCCATAAAGAATATTGGTCCATTGAGGGGATAGTGAATAAGGTCTAACTGATAATGAACAGTCAAGCCAATCCTCACATTGTTATAGTGATAGGTCTTGACAATATTGGTGTAGTTATACATGGCAATGGTGGTTCAAAGCAGTTCAGGCTACACACTCAAGCATCCAGGGGTGGTGTCAGTGGAGGGAAATTTTTTGCTAATGATGTGCTTTGTGTTTTGTAGGTACGATATACACTTTCATCAGTGTATCGAAGTAACCAACTCTCGCCGACAATGAAACTCATACAAATCTATCGGGGAATCAGGGAGACTCTATGATGACTCCCTTCGACACCACCCTGTCACACTGATGAAAGGAATATCGCCACGTGTTCAACTTACACCAATAGGACCCACCAAGGCACCCTAGGGTAGCGAGCTACATTGATCAACATTATCGGCCCATCGAGGAGACAAGCTTTAGAGTCTCACCGAAGTCATAAGGTCCCACTGACGAAGATACATCCAACTGGATTATTGGGGAGACCTCATTTTGAGTCCCGCTGATTGCTACTTGTCTCATTGATGAGGCTTCAATCGACTTGTCGAAGAGATTTCTCATGTAGTCCCAGCGAAGACTACCACTCCCACTGACAAGAGCTCCCATCCTCTCATCGGCATCTCAAAGAGACATGAATCAAAGTCTCAGTGACAACACAAAGTCTCCCCGATACATTTTCATCGGTGTATCGAAGAGACACAAAGAAGACTCCCGTCAAAGTAACCAACTCTCACCGATAATGAAACTCAAACAGTCTATCGAGGCATCGAGGAGACTCTATTATGACTCCCTTCGACAACACTCTATCACACCAATGAAGGTTCTTGACTTTGTATTAGGCCGTCAAAAAGACAGCTATGAGATTCCTGTCGAAGTTACCATTTCCCACTGATAGAAGACTTAACATCCAGCCATAAAGAAATATTAGTCCATCGAGGGGTGATGAAGGGTACTCCTGCTTACAATCTAAAACTCACAAAAACAACAGATAATGGCACAAACAAAATGCAAGAAGGAAGCAAATATTTTCTATTATCACTGAAATGAAAATGAAATTACAACATTATATTTGCCATCACATGGGCTTTCTGATTACATAAATCTGCAAATCTACAAATCAGAGCCACCATCTACTCTGCTCTGGCCTCCTCTCTGTAGTCCCCCTTTACATCCTTTATTTGGAAGGTGTAACCACCCTAAAATATTCTGGAAAGTGTAACTTCCTCAAGAAGATATTTTGAAATTTTATTAATTTTGGTATTACAACTTCGTGGGGTCATAACTTTTGATCCGACTGTCAGATTTTCTATTATAATACCTTTTTAGAAAGCTCTCGAAAAATATTCCACCAAAAAGTAGGGACCTAAAGGCCAACTACTTTTGTTTTCCACTAATTTTCAGGCCCATCCAAAGCCTCTAAGTGCCTCAAAATTGACTATGAAGATTTTTACTAGGATTTTCGAAAATTAAAATTTTAATATTGCTCAAATGACAAATGGTATTGAAGTGATTTTC